>JBBDHG010000042.1:400000-456623 GCA_037951165.1 Lophius americanus
CTATGGTCTATACGTGCCTGACTTCCTGCTCTATGGTCTATACGTGTCATGACTTCCTGTTCTATGGTCTATACGTGCCTGACTTCCTGCTCTATGGTCTATACGTGTCATGACTTCCTGCTCTATGGTCTATACGTGCCTGACTTCCTGCTCAATGGTCTATACGTGCCTGACTTCCTGCTCAATGGTCTATACGTGCCTGACTTCCTGCTCAATGGTCTATACGTGCCTGACTTCCTGTTCTATGGTCTATACGTGCCTGACTTCCTGCTCAATGGTCTATACGTGCCTGACTTCCTGTTCTATGGTCTATACGTGCCTGACTTCCTGTTCTATGGTCTATACGTGCCTGACTTCCTGCTCTATGGTCTATACGTGTCATGACTTCCTGCTCTATGGTCTATACGTGCCTGACTTCCTGCTCAATGGTCTATACGTGCCTGACTTCCTGCTCAATGGTCTATACGTGCCTGACTTCCTGCTCAATGGTCTATACGTGCCTGACTTCCTGTTCTATGGTCTATACGTGCCTGACTTCCTGCTCAATGGTCTATACGTGCCTGACTTCCTGTTCTATGGTCTATACGTGCCTGACTTCCTGTTCTATGGTCTATGCGTGTCATGACTTCCTGTTCTATGTTCTATACGTGCCTGACTTCCTGTTCTATGGTCTATACGTGCCTGACTTCCTGCTCTATGGTCTATGCGTGTCATGACTTCCTGCTCTATGGTCTATACGTGCCTGACTTCCTGCTCTATGGTCTATACGTGCCTGACTTCCTGCTCAATGGTCTATACGTGCCTGACTTCCTGTTCTATGGTCTATACGTGCCTGACTTCCTGTTCTATGGTCTATACGTGCCTGACTTCCTGTTCTATGGTCTATACGTGCCTGACTTCCTGCTCTATGGTCTATACGTGTCATGACTTCCTGCTCTATGGTCTATACGTGCCTGACTTCCTGCTCAATGGTCTATACGTGCCTGACTTCCTGCTCAATGGTCTATACGTGCCTGACTTCCTGCTCAATGGTCTATACGTGCCTGACTTCCTGTTCTATGGTCTATACGTGCCTGACTTCCTGCTCAATGGTCTATACGTGCCTGACTTCCTGTTCTATGGTCTATACGTGCCTGACTTCCTGTTCTATGGTCTATGCGTGTCATGACTTCCTGTTCTATGTTCTATACGTGCCTGACTTCCTGTTCTATGGTCTATACGTGCCTGACTTCCTGCTCTATGGTCTATGCGTGTCATGACTTCTGGAGAGGTGGAGGTGTGTGCTGGAGAGAAGAGGAATGAAGACAGAATACATGTGTGTGAAAAAAAGGGAGGATGGAGGAGGTGAGGAGGAGGAGTTTAAGGACTTAGGTTTCCAGGACGGAGGTGGAGCAGCCCTGCTGGATGGTTTAGAGACGGTGGTTCTGGTTCCGAGCAGAAGTCAGGAGGCAGAGCTGAAGATGTTCAGATGTTCTCTGGGAGTGAGAGGAAGGACAGGATCAGAAAGGAGACATCAGAGGGACAGTCCAGGTGAGACGTCCTGGAGACAAAGTCAGAGAGGACAGACTGAGATGGTTCTGCCCCGGGAAGAGATGATGGATCAGAACCATCTGACTTTTAAACAACTTTATTGTCCTAAATGCATGATGAAGGACAGACGGAGTCTTCATCAGGGTCAGAAGTGAGGAGGATTTGTCTCTTTAACAGAACTTTGACTAAAAGTCCTGGAACAAAAGTCCTCCTGTGGTCTAGTTTATGTGGACCTCCTGAGACCCCCCCCCTGACTGACACAGGCCCGTCCTTTTCAGACAATTCCTCTGAGCAACTTAAAAATCCAATGGCAACCTCTAAAGCCTGTCTTTGTCCGCCCTAAACCCCGAGACGCTCCCAAACGCCATTGTCAGCTCAAAGCTCATAAATTTGTCGCAGGCACTGATTAAACATCGCGGGAATAGAAACACTAAAGATTTTGTCCCGGGTCCTTTGGGTCGGGGGACAATGGCGCATTCAGAGGGGGGCGCGCGGACAAAAAGGGTGTTTGAGGGGAGATGCGTGGAGATGAGGGGTCCGGCCTGTCCCCTCCATATGTGATACAAGGTGGCCCCAGCGAGGGGGACAAAGGACCAGGTGACAGGGACGACGGGCTGCAGGGTCACAGGACGAGCAAACAACATTAGAGGGGGCGTGGCAGCAGAAGACCCCCCTCGTTACGCCTGAAACGGGGACATGATTTTAAACAGCGTTGAATATTTCTGGTCATATTTAAACCTCTAGTAAAGGTCAGAGGTCGTCCAGAGAACATCAGAACCCCGTCAGGAACCTGCAAACTTCTTGCTTTTCAGCGAAACCCTCCTTTAACCCGTAGGAGTCGTTTCTGGAGGATTAGGGGAGGTTCTCGGTGGAGACCCCGTCTCTGAGAGGGTCTTTGACGCCGGCGCTGGTTAATCCAACAGATGAACTTAAACCCGATCCATTCATAAATATTAGTCAGCGTTGGTTTTTTCTTGACTCCGCCCACATTCAAACGGAAAGACGTCGGAACAAAGAATCTGACGTTAAAAAGTGACTTTAACGCAGATTTGTTGAGGCTTTATGACGTTATCAGGATGAAGATAACGGATCGAGTCGCTGCAGAATCTGTTGGACCCGGGTCTCAGTCCAACTCAGGCGGGTCACATTAGTGTCCCTGAAGGGTCTTCGTTTAAGAGTTTCTCGTCTTCATCAGCTCGTTCAGGACAAACTTAAAGAACGGGGTTTTGTGATGTGGCTCGGTTTGGACTGGAGAAGAACTCCCGGGCTGAACAGAACCGTTTTTGTTCGTGTTGATAGAGATCTGGGGATGAACGTGTGCAAATAAAACAGACGCAATTCGTTTTATTTCATTTATTATTTTCATTATTGATTATTTGATTCAATCATTTTATGTTTTTATTGATTATTTACTTGTTTGTTTGTTTGTTTGTTTGTTTGTTTTTGTGTAGGAGCAGATTCCCTGCTTTCATTTTCACTTCCACACATCAGAATTATAGATTTTCTGAGAACGACTCTTTTATCTTTAATTTCTCCTAATTAGTTTTTAGTCTCTGTTTAAAATGTGACGTCGGATCAGATTAAACAGTCAAAGATAATATTGTGTTATATAATATATAAGATAATATTGTGTTATATAATATATAAGATAATATTCTGTTATATAATATATAAGATAATATTCTGTTATATAATATATAAGATAATATTCTGTTATATAATATATAAGATAATATTCTGTTATATAATATATAAGATAATATTCTGTTATATAATATATAGATAATATTCTGTTATATAATATATAAGATGATATTGTGTTATATAATATATAAGATAATATCATCTTATATAATATATAAGATAATATTCTCTTATATAATATATAAGATAATATTCTCTTATATAATATATAACATATTATTGGGTCATATAATATAAAAGATTCTTGATCTGCATCAAAGAATAATTCTGAATGAAACCCCTGGTTCCGTGTTCCGTCGGCGGGTTGGACCTCCAGAACTCTCTCTGTCGCGCAGCTTCACGGACACAAAATGACTTTTTTATCTTTCTACACGGTCTTTATTAAACTTCATGTCGGACGCAGGGGACCGGTTCCGACCCACATGTCAGGGTTCGTGTGACAGAGTTCTGTCTCTGCCGGACAAAGAAGAAGTTCAGACGTCGTTCGTCACAAAAACACCAGAAACTTTTATTCACCAAAAACCAACATTTGACGGAAGTCTCCATTCAATCACACATCCGGTCTCTTCCGCCTCCGCCTGGTCTACCGAGGCCGGTTTAACGGTTTAACGGTAGAACCCCGGACCGGTGGGTCCATCAACACGTCACCAGCTCGTCTCAAACGTCATAAAAATAATAAGCGCCCAGAAATGAAAGTTTATTTGAATGTAGTTCCCAGAAGGTCAGAACTCTGGTCGTGTTCGTCCCAGGGGATCCGAACCTGTGCGCGAGACTAAAGCGGGAATAAAACTTCTGGGCTTCCGGACAAAGAAAAGATCAAAATGTGCAAAAAGGTGTAAAAGTGGAAGTTGGCCTCCGGAGATGTGGAGGAGTTCGTGCCGGGAGGAGGTGCTCATCTGAAGGAGGCCAGGTCGCTCCACAAATCCATCAGGGCCAGTCCGGAGGGAGGAAAGTGCTGCTGGTACCTCGGAGGGAGCGGGACCGGGGACGGGTAGGACAGGGGCAGAGGAGCCGAAACCAGGCAGGAGGCTTGATCCGGGTCAAGTAAGCAGGTGTGAAAAGGTTTCCCGTCCCGAACCAGGATCGGAACGACGACCCGGCGCAGCACCGGAGGAGGAGGTATCTCCACGTCCTGCAGACCCCCCTCTGCGCGGCCCCTCTTCATCTTGTAGCGGTGGTTCTGGAACCAGATCTTCACCTGGGTCGGGCTCAGGCTGAGGATCCGGGCCAGCTGCTCCCTCTCCGGGCCGGACAGGTAGCGCTGCTGCCGGAAGCGCCTCTCCAGCTCCAGTGTCTGGGCCTTGGAGAACAGAACCCGCCGCTTCTTGTTCTTCTTGGGTTCTGAGTCCAGAGACGCGTCGTCCGGTTTGGTGGAGTCCGGTGAGGCCTCGGTGCTGGTCTCGTCGGAGGCTGCGGAGAAAAGAACGAACAGAAACAAATTTCGTTTATTGAAATGATTCGGTACCGGTGGATAAACGTAAATGATGGAGGTCGGTCCAAATGGACGGAAATAGTTCTTTAACATCCGTTTATCTCAATGATCCAAAGAGACTAAAAGCATAAACGTGATTCTTTCATCTTTTCTCCTCCAGAACCATCAGAGAGTAAAAGTGACGTCCGTGGGAGGAGATACTCCTTCACTCACATGTGCACACGCTCCTCTCACAGTCCGTCCAGGAGGTGAACGGGGAGCCGGAGGAGTAAACCGGGGACTCCCGCGGGGCCTCCGCCTCCGCCTCCGCCTCCCGTTCCGGTAAATCCAGGATGCTCCGGACGGAGAAACTGAACTTTGTCGCCATCGCCTTAGTAAAATCCGGGGAAGGTCCGAGGAGGAGCAGAGACTCCTCTCCTCTGCAGCGGAGCTCTGTTTGCACAGACGGAGCTTATAAAGGCGCACCTGAATGGCGCAGCGGAGACGGGAGGAGCACCGGAGGTACGGTTCCACGGAGGGTCCAGTCTGGAGCGGATAAAGGGGATTGTTGGAGCTGAATCACGTCTTGGGTGGCAACTGACAACACGACTGTCTCATCATCATCATCATCATCCCCCTCCTCCTCCTCCTCCTCCTCCTCCTCCTCCTCCTCCTCCTCCTCTCAGGCCCAGACAGCCTCCAGTATTTGCATACAAAGTGAGCAATTAGCGCAGGTTGGTTTAACTAATGCGCACATTAGATGCGCAGAGACGGCGGAGTTCAAAGGTCACGGTTCCTGCCGCTTTGTTTGCTTGTTTGTTTGTTTGTTTGTTTTCACGTACTATGATTCTTTTATGGCAGTTTTTGTTTGACTTGTGTTTTAAATGATAATTATTCATTATTATATTTTCATTTATTTTATTTATTTATTATAATCCATTTTCGTATAATCCACTTTATTATTTTATTTTTGTTAAGCATTTATATTAAACTTATTTTTAAAGTACTATATTTATTGTTTTAGAGTTAATGATCCTTTATTTTATACAATCAGGATTAATTATAATCTATTTTATTGTCTTTTTTTATTTTTGGTTTATAATCGTATAATTTATTATGTATCTATTAATATTGACCTTATTTGTATATTATTTTATATTATATCTTATAAGTAGTATTATATATATAATTTTACTATTAATGATCATTTCTGTTATTGTATTTTTAAATCAATAATGTTTTTATTATTATTCATTTTTCCTTTTTTATTCCAATAATCTATTTTATTTTGAATGATGATATTCTTTATTTTCCTGGTTAAATTAAAGTTATTGATTGATTGATTATTGATTGATGATGATGTTATTATAGCACGTCATAAAAAAAATGTTAAATGTTTACAGATGATAAATAAGAAGAGTTAAAGTTTTATCTGAAGGTTTAATATCAGACTTTATTAATGTCATAAACCATCAATCAAACATTTACACAGATATTTAATCTTATTTGTCTCATATAATAATCTACAGATATAATGATTAAATATGAGGTGTTAAAATAAATAGAGGGTTAAAATGTGAAATAAACAACCATCATCCTTATATGTCACATTTATTTATGTATTATATTTAATAGAAACCTTTTGTTCCATTTCTTTTTCTTATATTAAATGAATATAAATGTTCATTTTAGATGTAACAAATAATAAATGTCAATGTTAAAAACAAAGAATTCCTGAGTGAAAAGTATCAAATGTGATTTAAAGACATTCACATGTGACTAAATCCACTGTATGTAAACACTTTATGTCAATAAACGTTTGTAATTATTTAACTGAGTTTATATCTGGATCCTGGTGGAATTATTTCACAGAACCGCAAACAAACGTTTATAAAAGCCTCAGATTTAACATCTTAGTTATAATTCAGAGCAACGACTTCTGCTTTAAAGAAAAATAATCTAGTTGTAAAGATACAGATGGAGAAATTAAAATTGTATAATTGTGTTACAAAACAAGTACTAAATGTTCTATGAGGGTTGTTTGAGTATAAATGGAATATAAATTGTATTTCAAGACTTTTAAAGGCCTCATTATATATGATTATATATGATTATATATGATTATATATGATAATATATGATTATATATGATTATATATGATTATATATGATTATATATGTTTCTATATGATTATATATGATTATATATGTTTCTATATGATTATATATGATTATATATGATTATATATGTTTCTATATGATTATATATGATTATATATGTTTCTATATGATTATATATGATTATATATGATTATATATGATTTCTATATGATTATATATGATTATATATGATTATATATGATAATATATGATTATATATGATTATATATGATTATATATGATTATATATGAATTCTATATGATTCTATATGATTATATATGATTATATATGATATATATGATTATATATGATTTTATATGATTATATATGATTATATATGTTTCTATATGATTATATATGATTTATATATGATAATATATGATTTTATATGATTATATATGATTATATATGATTCTATATGATTATATATGAATTATATATGATTATATATGTTTCTATATGATTATATATGATTATATAATGATTATATATGATTATATATGATTATATATGATTATATATGATTATATATGTTTCTATATGATTATATATGATTATTATATGATTATATATGATTTATATGATTATATATGATTATATATGATTATATATATGATTATATATGATTATATATGATTATATATGATTATATATGATTTTATATGATTATATATGATTATATATGATTCTATATGATTATATATGATTATATATGATTATATATGATTATATATGATTCTATATGATTATATATGATTATATATGTTTCTATATGATTATATATGATTATATATGATTATATATGATTCTATATGATTATATATGATTATATATGTTTCTATATGATTATATATGATTATATATGATTATATATTGATTATATATGATTATATATGTTTCTATATGACAACCAGGAGCAGAGATGTGGTGGTAATAAACATGTAATAAACATGTAATAAACATGTAATATAAATGTACCAAACGTGTAACTAACACGTTAAGAATGTGTTAGTTACACGTAACAGACACGTAACTAACATGTAACTAACATGTAACAAACACGTAATTACATGCTAATACATCTTTAAGGGAGAGTGTGTAAAGTTAATTTACTGTATTTTTATACTTTAAGCAGGTAAGACGGTTCATACAACTTCTATATAAGACAAATGTTAATAAATTATTAATAATAAGAGTCATTTTATCGTTTACGTTTCAGTTACGTTATTTATTATTATTATGCGTGTAAAACTCACTGACCCAACATTAATCTCTTTTTTATTATTATTTCGATATTAAAGTGAAATGTATTTGAAACTTGTCAGTTTTTTAAGGACTATTTTGTTAATGTGAGAATGATGACGTCATTAAAATACATCATAGTATTTCTGTGAGTGTAGAAATCAAAACAAACTAGTTTGATGCTGCGGGAGAAACTGTCAAAAAAACAGACATGATAAATGTGTGTGTGTGTGTGTGTACGTTTGTGTGTGTGTGTGTGTCTTTGTGTACGTGTAAGTGTGTGTACGTGTGTGTGTGTGTGTGTGTCTGTGAGAGGGGGGAGATCTTTGATATTGATATCATCCACTTGAGCTGGAGGCATGAGGCCCCCCCCCCCCCCCCCCCCCCCCCCAGTCGTCGTGGTCGTCCTGGGTGGTCAGACCGGGGGGACACGCATACATGCCAGCCAGAGGGGGGGAACAAAGGGGGACGATGTCGCCCCGCGTTGGAAGCATTTGTTCAGAGGCGCAATAATGGCTGATTGACGCGCCGCACAATGTCGTCCAGCTGAGCGGAGAAATCCGGGCTTGTTGGGGGTCGTCATGGTTTCAGAGGAGCTGAATGGATCCGTGGACCTGCAGCTCTTCCGACTCCACGATCCACGGCGCTCCCACAGCCCGCGCGCACCCGCGGCCCGCGAGCACGCACGTCACGCGCAGGTTCTACACTGTAGAGCAGATCCTGCAGATCGACGGTACCGGAAACTTTGATGGCGACGACTTCTCTGTGACGTCATGATTTACAGTACAAGAGTCAGACTGTGTCGGAACTTTACTGTTTTCTTATGTTCCATAAATAACAGTAAACAACAGTAACAACAGTAAATAACAGTAAATAACAGTAATAACAGTAATAACAGCAATAACAGTAATAACAGTAAACAACATTAAATAACAGTAAATAACAGTAATAACAGTAATAACAGTAATAACAGTAAACAACATTAAATAACAGTAAATAACAGTAATAACAGTAATAACAGTAATAACAGTAATAACAGTAATAACAGTAAACAACATTAAATAACAGTAAATAACAGTAATAACAGTAATAACAGTAATAACAGTAATAACAGTAAATAACAGTTATTACCATGAGGTGGAGCACCATGAGGTGGAGCACCATGAGGTGGAGCACCATGAGGTGGAGCACCATGAGGTGGAGCATCAGGCGGTTCCTGTACAGGAGTTCTGTTGGAGACGTGACGATCAAACGTTTGATTAGATTCAAAATCTGAAATGAGATCAAATCAAAAACATGATTTATTCTGTTATTTATTATTATTTATATATATATATTATTTATTCATTCACACGTCACGATTTAGAATCTGAGGAAAGTTCTGTTTCAGTCAGGAAAGCTTTAATCTGAGAGGTTTGACCCCCGACCTCTAACCTCTGACTGCTCAGACGTTTGTGGTGCTTTATTGCCCTCTGCTGGACAAAATGATTCACGACACACATCCAGAAACTACATTTAATAAAATAATAATTTAATATTACATAAAATATAAAATATAAAATATAAAATATAAAATATAAAATATAAAGAATAAAATATAAAATACAAAATACAAAATATAAAATATAATAATATAATATAATATAATATAACATAATATAATATAATATAATATAATATAATATAATATAATATAACATAATATAATATAATATAACATAATATAACATAATATAATATAATATAATATAATATAATATAATATAACATAATATAATATGATATAATATAATGTAATATAATATAATATAATATAACATAACATAATATAATATAACATAATATAATATAACATAATATATCATAATATAATATAATATAACATAATATAATATAACATCATATAATATAATATAATATAATATAATATAATATAACATCATATAATATAATATAATATAATATAATATAATATAACATCATATAATATAATATAATATAATATAATATAATATAACATAATATAATATAATATAACATAACATAACATAACATAGTATAATATAACATAATATAATATAATATAATATAATATAATATAATATAATATAATATAACATAACATAATATAATATAACATAATATAATATAATATAATATAATATAATATAATATAATATAATATAACATAATATAATATAATATAACATAACATAACATAACATAATATAATATAACATAATATAATATAATATAATATAATATAATATAATATAATATAATATAATATAACATAATATAACATAATATAATATAATATAATATAATATAATATAATATAATATAATATAATATAACATAATATAATATAATATAACATAACATAACATAACATAATATAATATAACATAATATAATATAATATAATATAATATAATATAATATAACATAACATAATATAATATAATATAATATAATATAATATAATATAATATAATATAATATAATATAACATAATATAATATAATATAATATAATATAATATAATATAATATAACATAATATAATATAATATAACATAATATAACATAATATAATATAATATAACATAATATTATATAATATAATATAATATAATATAATATAATATAATATAACATAATATAATATAACATAATATAATATAACATAATATAATATAATATAATATAATATAATATAATATAATATAACATAATATAATATAATATAATATAACATAATATAATATAATATAATATAATATAATATAATATAATATGATATGATATAATATAAATATAATATAATATGATATGATATAATATAATATAATATAATATAATATAATATAATATAACATAATATAATATAATATAATATAATATAATATAATATAATATAATATAACATAATATAATATAATATGATATGATATAATATAATATAATATAATATGATATGATATAATATAATATAATATAATATAATATAATATAATATAACATAATATAATATAATATAATATAATATAATATAATATAATATAATATAACATAATATAATATAATATAATATAATATAATATAATATAATATAATATAATATAACATAATATAATATAATATAATATAATATAATATAATATAATATAACATAATATAATATAATATAACATAATATAACATATATTTCTAACCCGACCCGTTTGGGTCAGGACCAGCATTAACAGCGACTGGAACAGTCTGGCTCTCGGTACCAGCAGTAACTACAGATGGAGGCAGATGATGCAGGTAACAGAGGGGTCAAAGGTGGAGCGGGAGAAAACCGGTCCACAGAACTCCAGAGACAATCTGCTGCCAGACCATGAACCCGATCATCAGTGGTACGAGGAGGAGCAGGAGGAAGAGGAGGAGGAAGAGGAGGAGGAAGAGGAGGCTGATGATGAGGAGGAAGGTGCAGCTCTTGAACAAGAACAGGGACCTGAAGCGGGTTTCCTCTCAGGGTGTCACTCCAGTCCAGAAGGTGAGGTCCAGATAGAAGCGGACCTCAAAGCTTCCAGATGTAAGGATCCATGGTTCCAAACATCTGATGAAATCAGAACCAGAACACAGAACCAGAACACAGAACACAGAACCAGAACACAGAACACAGAACCAGAACACAGAACACAGAACACAGAACACGGAACCGGAACACAGAACCGGAACACAGAACCAGAACACAGAACCAGCAGGAGGAACTTCAGGATCTGATCCGATGATGTTCACAAAGAGATGAACTTCTCCGCCGTCTTTGCCGTCAACCACGGAACCTTCCCACAATGCATCTGGTTAATGAACCTGGACAGTTTCTCTGTGTGAACCAGTGTAAAGTAATCAGATTACTTTATAAATAAATGCAGCAGGAAAGTTAAAATATCATAAACGACATGAAAAAACACAAACTTGTACTGAAGTACAGAAGTCCAGTAAATGTACTTAGTTACTTTCTGCCTTTAACATTCAACAACATCCAATAATAATCAAACACTTTTACTCTGATACTTGAAGAACAACGTTTTTATACTTTCATACTTTTACTAGAGTGAAGTTTTAAATGCAGTACTTTTACATGTAGTGGAGTATTTTCAAAGCGGGGTATTAGTACTTTTATAGAACTTGAGAGTTTTACAGTATTTGTTCTCCGTCTCTGCTGAACGTCCACCAGATGGCGCCACTGGACTTATGATGAAGCAGAATGTAGCAGCAGAAGGACATGGAGCCCTAGAGGGTCACCCTCACCTCCTCACCTCCACCTCCTCTCCTCTCTACTCCTCTCCTCTCCTCTCCTCTCTACTCACCTCACCTCCTCTCCTCTCTACTCACCTCACCTCCTCACCTCCACCTCCTCTCCTCTCTACTCCTCTCCTCTCCTCTCCTCTCTACTCACCTCACCTCCTCTCCTCTCTACTCACCTCACCTCCTCTCCTCTCTACTCACCTCACCTCCTCTCCTCTCTACTCACCTCACCTCCTCTCCTCTCTACTCACCTCACCTCCTCACCTCTCTACTCCTCTCCTCTCCTCTCCTCTCTACTCACCTCACCTCCTCACCTCTCTACTCCTCTCCTCTCCTCTCTACTCACCTCACCTCCTCACCTCTCTACTCACCTCACCTCCTCACCTCCACCTCCTCTCCTCTCTACTCACCTCACCTCCTCACCTCTCTACTCCTCTCCTCTCCTCTCCTCTCTACTCACCTCACCTCCTCTCCTCTCTACTCACCTCACCTCCTCACCTCACCTCCTCACCTCTCTACTCACCTCACCTCCTCACCTCCACCTCCTCTCCTCTCTACTCACCTCACCTCCTCACCTCTCTACTCCTCTCCTCTCCTCTCCTCTCTACTCACCTCACCTTCTCTCCTCTCTACTCACCTCACCTCCTCACCTCCACCTCCTCTCCTCTCTACTCACCTCACCTCCTCTCCTCTCTACTCACCTCACCTCCTCACCTCTCTACTCCTCTCCTCTCCTCTCCTCTCTACTCACCTCACCTTCTCTCCTCTCTACTCACCTCACCTCCTCACCTCCACCTCCTCTCCTCTCTACTCACCTCACCTCCTCTCCTCTCTACTCACCTCACCTCCTCACCTCTCTACTCCTCTCCTCTCCTCTCCTCTCTACTCACCTCACCTCCTCTCCTCTCTACTCACCTCACCTCCTCACCTCTCTACTCCTCTCCTCTCCTCTCCTCTCTACTCACCTCACCTCCTCTCCTCTCTACTCACCTCACCTCCTCACCTCACCTCCTCACCTCTCTACTCACCTCACCTCCTCACCTCCACCTCCTCTCCTCTCTACTCACCTCACCTCCTCACCTCTCTACTCCTCTCCTCTCCTCTCCTCTCTACTCACCTCACCTCCTCTCCTCTCTACTCACCTCACCTCCTCACCTCCACCTCCTCTCCTCTCTACTCACCTCACCTCCTCTCCTCTCTACTCACCTCACCTCCTCACCTCTCTACTCCTCTCCTCTCCTCTCCTCTCTACTCACCTCACCTCCTCTCCTCTCTACTCACCTCACCTCCTCTCCTCTCTACTCACCTCACCTCCTCACCTCTCTACTCCTCTCCTGAACACAGTGACAGTAGAATGTACTTTTATTTTGTGTTTATTAGGTTTGTATTGTGTGTATTTTGTGTGTATTTTGTGTGTATTTTGTGTTTATTGTTGTGTGTATTGTGTGTATTGTTGTGTGTATTGTGTGTATTTTGTGTGTATTATTGTGTGTATTTTGTGTATTGTGTGTATTGTGTGTATTTTGTGTATTGTGTGTATTGTGTGTATTTTGTGTATTGTGTGTATTGTGTGTATTATTGTGTGTATTATTGTGTGTATTTTGTGTATTGTGTGTATTGTGTGTATTGTGTGTATTGTGTGTATTGTGTGTATTTTGTGTATTGTGTGTATTGTGTGTATTTTGTGTATTGTGTATATTGTGTGTATTGTGTATATTATTGTGTGTATTATTGTGTGTATTTTGTGTATTGTGTGTATTGTGTGTATTGTGTGTATTTTGTGTATTGTGTGTATTTTGTGTGTATTGTGTGTATTTTGTGTGTATTATTGTGTGTATTATTGTGTGTATTATTGTGTGTATTATTGTGTGTATTATTGTGTGTATTTTGTGTGTATTGTGTGTATTTTGTGTGTATTGTGTGTATTTTGTGTGTATTATTGTGTGTATTTTGTGTCTATTGTGTGTATTTTGTGTATTGTGTGTATTTTGTGTGTATTATTGTGTGTATTTTGTGTGTATTATTGTGTGTATTTTGTGTGTATTATTGTGTGTATTTTGTGTGTATTGCGTGTATTTTGTGTGTATTATTGTGTGTATTATTGTGTGTATTTTGTGTGTATTGTGTGTATTTTGTGTATTGTGTGTATTGTGTGTATTTTGTGTATTGTGTGTATTGTGTGTATTTTGTGTATTGTGTGTATTGTGTGTATTGTGTGTATTATTGTGTGTATTATTGTGTGTATTGTGTGTATTGTGTGTATTGTGTGTATTGTGTGTATTTTGTGTATTGTGTGTATTGTGTGTATTTTGTGTATTGTGTGTATTGTGTGTATTATTGTGTGTATTATTGTGTGTATTTTGTGTATTGTGTGTATTGTGTGTATTGTGTGTATTTTGTGTATTGTGTGTATTTTGTGTGTATTGTGTGTATTTTGTGTGTATTATTGTGTGTATTATTGTGTGTATTATTGTGTGTATTTTGTGTGTATTGTGTGTATTTTGTGTGTATTGTGTGTATTTTGTGTGTATTATTGTGTGTATTTTGTGTCTATTGTGTGTATTTTGTGTATTTTGTGTGTATTATTGTGTGTATTTTGTGTGTATTATTGTGTGTATTTTGTGTATTGTGTGTATTTTGTGTGTATTGCGTGTATTTTGTGTGTATTATTGTGTGTATTTTGTGTATTGTGTGTATTGTGTGTATTGTGTGTATTATTGTGTGTATTATTGTGTGTATTTTGTGTATTGTGTGTATTGTGTGTATTTTGTGTATTGTGTGTATTTTGTGTGTATTGCGTGTATTTTGTGTGTATTATTGTGTGTATTATTGTGTGTATTATTGTGTGTATTTTGTGTGTATTGTGTGTATTTTTTGTGTATTGTGTGTATTGTGTGTATTTTGTGTGTATTATTGTGTGTATTTTGTGTCTATTGTGTGTATTTTGTGTATTTTGTGTGTATTATTGTGTGTATTTTGTGTGTATTATTGTGTGTATTTTGTGTATTGTGTGTATTTTGTGTGTATTGCGTGTATTTTGTGTGTATTATTGTGTGTATTTTGTGTATTGTGTGTATTGTGTGTATTGTGTGTATTATTGTGTGTATTATTGTGTGTATTTTGTGTATTGTGTGTATTGTGTGTATTTTGTGTATTGTGTGTATTTTGTGTGTATTGCGTGTATTTTGTGTGTATTATTGTGTGTATTATTGTGTGTATTATTGTGTGTATTTTGTGTGTATTGTGTGTATTTTTTGTGTATTGTGTGTATTGTGTGTATTTTGTGTGTATTATTGTGTGTATTTTGTGTGTATTATTGTGTGTATTTTGTGTGTATTATTGTGTGTTCTGATTCCGATTCCTGCGAACATAAAGTCCAGATATTAAGTCTTTTATAGAATATATTCCCAGGTGTGTCACCTCCTCCTCCTCCTCCTCCTCCTCCTCCTCCTCCTCCTGTTGTTGTTGTTGTTGTTGTTGTTGTTGTTGTTGTTTTCTGCTGATCCTGAAAACCACACTGGTTTCTATCTGGAATAATAAACTGCTGATATGAGAACCGGACCAGGATCAGGGACTCTGGTGGTCCTTCCTCGGACCCCCTTCGGTGGGTTCTGACCACCTCAGAACTGGAACACCCAACAGAACCTGCAGTTCTGGAGATGTTCTGACCCGGACATGTGAACTGGTGCTGGTCTTCAGGCTGGTCGGGACAGGTAACCCCCCAAATACACAAACACATTCAAATACATTTATATATATTACATATATATTATATTTACAAGTCATTAATTATGATTTTATTAGTAACCATGATAAATAGGAAATTAAAATAAGAATGATTGAATCGGTTTTATTCTAAATATTTAGGAGTTAAAACTTTTTTATCAGGATAAATATCTAAACGTGTTTTCTTACTTACGTACTGACGTGGGTATGATGTCATCAACATGAACAGAAAATAATACTAATAATGTTACATTAATATTATTAATAGTGTTTATGCGACACACTTTAATCTTTATTTAATGTTTGTGTAAGTATTCTTTATTAAAGTCCATTTTAAATAATCTTCTTCGTAAGACCGATGAAAGAATTTATATTTAATATGTATTTTAAAGTAAACTCTGTTTCTTCATGTTTGATAAAACTTTATTTTTGTTTTGTTAGCTCACAATATTTACGTCAAAGTTATATTTTAATTGTGTTTGTTATTGTTCATATTAATTATGTTAATGAGAAGATTTATGAAGATAATAATGTTATTATGTTAATTTTATGTTAATAATAACAATAATAAATGTCGTCACTGCTGAAGATCTGGTTTTACTTCCTTTATCTCAAAGAAGCGTTTTAAATTAATTATCAACAAAAGAGAAAGTCTGAAAAACATTCATTAAAAAACATTCATTAAAAAACATTCATTAAAAAACATTCATTAAAAAACATTCATTAAAAAACATTCTGTAAAAACATTCTGTAAAAAACATTCTGTAAAAACATTCAGTAAAAACATTCTGTAAAAAACATTCTGTAAAAAACATTCTGTAAAAACATTCAGTAAAAACATTCTGTAAAAAACATTCTGTAAAAACATTCTGTAAAAACATTCTGTAAAAACATTCTGTAAAAAACCTTCTGTAAAAAACCTTCTGTAAAAAATATTCTGTAAAAAAATTCTGTAAAAAACATTGTGTAAAAAATGTTCTGTAAAAACATTCTGTTTAAAATAACGGCGGCTGATGTCGCCAGACTTTCACCATAAAAACAAAAATTTCATAAAAAAGGAAATTACAGAAAAATACCCTGAAAGAACTTTAAACATTAAATGAAAAATGGATAAATGAAATGAAAGTATTCTCTTTAAATCAACAGTATTACACAATAAACAGCGTGTTTTTAACCTTGAGTTTCTGTAGAAATGACGTCTTTGCTGAATTGTTTTTACTCTAAATTGTAAATCCCACACTGCTGAGATCTGTAATCCGATCGTCCAACGTTGTGGTTTTATTCTGGATTATTTTACCTTTATTTTATGAGAAGTTTGTATTTTTAATGTAAACTTCTGCCTTCAACATATCCCTACTGTAAAAAATAAAGTTTTTATTGTTTATACTTGGTGTGTCTATTGCTGTTTTTAATTTTACCACCTTTAACTTTTACCATTTGACAGTTTTCTACCGTCATTTTAACGAACAAAAACAAAACGCTAATACTATTATGTTTAACATTATTTTATATATAGGGTTAGGGTTTATCGTACGTTTTACATGTTTATCATAGTTTTTACATGTTTATGGTATTTTTTACATGTTTATGGTATTTTTTACATGTTTATTGTATTTTTTACGTATTTATCGTACGTTTTACATGTTTATCGTAGGTTTTACATGTTTATTGTATTATTTACGTATTTATCGTACGTTTTACATGTTTATCGTAGGTTTTACATGTTTATTGTATTTTTTACGTATTTATCGTACGTTTTACATGTTTATCGTAGGTTTTACATGTTTATTGTATTATTTACGTATTTATCGTACGTTTTACATGTTTATCGTAGGTTTTACATGTTTATTGTATTTTTTACGTATTTATCGTACGTTTTACATGTTTATCGTAGGTTTTACATGTTTATTGTATTTTTTACGTATTTATCGTACGTTTTACATGTTTATCGTAGGTTTTACATGTTTATTGTATTTTTTACGTATGTTTCGTACGTTTTACATGTTTATCGTAGGTTTAACATGTTTATTGTATTTTTTACGTATTTATCGTACGTTTTACATGTTTATCGTAGGTTTTAGGTAAAACTTCTGGTATTTTACGGTAGTTTATACAGAACTTCTTTTACAGTGTTTATTAAAAATGACGTCAGGGCCCTTTAAACTTTAAATTTAAACTTTAGACCCCTGAGAGTTTCGAGGCCCGTCTGTGACGTCATCAGTCTGACGCCGCAGGTAGACTCTTGTCCTCTGGCGCAGTCACGCGGCGGTGTGGTCCGCATCAACACCCCATTGGCACCGCGTAAAAAACGCACTAATGTGCGTCTCTGCTCCACTCATGTCTTTGGTTCTGGACGCTCCGGATCCCGGACTGGATGGGTCCTAATGGAGTCCAGGTGAGGGTCAGGGTGAGGGGCTCCACGCGTCAGAGTGATGGATGCGTAAAAGCGTCCCTCTCTGCTGAGACGTGCGTCGTTAACCCGCGTTCGTCCTCATTAAGGGCGCGCGGGAAAAGTGCTAAAACTGCGCCTTAATGGATTCAGGCGCAGTTTGGGCCGCAGGGGTCAGAACCATCAGGGCTTAAAGGCGCGTCACACCCGAACCAGGAGCAGATTAAATCTTCAAGTCATATCTGCATCACCTCTTAAGGCCTCACGCGCACACACACGCACAGAGACACACGCGCACACACACACACGCGCGCGCGCGCGCACACACACACACACACAAGTCAGTCTGACTCGGGGACATTTAGAAAAACCTCTAACCCCTCCGTGAAACAAGACATTTCTGCACGCGCTTAGACACACACACAAACACATTCACACCCCCCCCCCCCCCCACACACACACACACACACACACACACACACACACACACACACACACACACACACTATAACGGATTAGTGGCCACTCGGATTTCCCGCAGGATCTCAGGAGAACCCGAGCAGCAGATTAGAGAATCATTCATTTATCTCCGGACCGCAAAGAAGCTTCAGTTTTCCAGGATTTCCCTGAATGCGTCTTAGGAACGAAGCTTGGCGGAGATGCGTTCAAGTGTCACTGAAAAGTCAAGTTTAATGTTTAATCGGTACAAAAACGCACCACTGCGGGGAAAAATACAGACTAATACAAATCTTCATTTAAAGTTAATAAATATAATAATATCGATCCATATTTAGTGACCAATAATAATAATTCAGTCTGAAAATAATGAATTAGTAATCATGACCCTAAATTCTCCTTACTGAGATTTGGATTTATTTTTCAAATTCTAAGCGACTGAATAACTTTTCTGGAGACAGTATTTTTTATTGTTTTCAATTAGAACTGGTTTTAATCTCTTTATCTAAAGAATTTGAACATTTCATAAATAGTAATTACGACGTTTCTGTAGAAGTGATAATAATAATAATAATAATAATAATAATAATAATAAGAAGAAGAAGAATTAAAGTTTTTTTTAAATTATTGATGACTTTTATACCCTTAAATCTCTGTAAATTGTTATCATGTATATTTCTTTTACTTTATTATTTTCATAATAAACAAGAAATATTCTTCCTATTATTATTTATTATATGAATTTTTATTATTCTTAGCAGCTCAGACAACTTCAAATAAAGGTAGAAAGAAAAATATTATCGATTTTCTTTTTGTTAATCGTGTTTCAGGAGGATATTATATGATTTAATTATACAGGATAGATTATATTATAATTATATTACATCTTATTATACAGGATAGATTATATTATAATTATATTACATCTTATTATACAGGATAGATTATATTATAACTATATTACTTGTTATTATACAGTATAGATTATATTATAATTATATTACTTGTTATTATACAGTATAGATTATATTATAATTATATTATATATTATATAATAGATTAAATTATAGATTATATTATAGATTAAATTATAGATTAAGTTATAGATTATATTATAGATTAAATTATAGATTAAATTATAGATTATATTATAGATTAAATTATAGATTTGATTATAGATTAAATTATAGATTATATTATATATTATATTATATATTAAATTATATATTATATTACAGATTAAATTAAAGATTATATTATAGATTAAATTATAGATTTAATTATAGATTTAATTATAGATTAAATCATAGATTAAATAATAGATTAAATTAAAGATTATATTATAGATTAAATTATAAATTTTATATTATAGATTATATTATAGATTAAATCATAGATTATATTATAGATTATAGATCCTGGAGGTTCGGTTTTCTAACTTTGCGGCCAATTAAATCAGATAATTAATAAATGAACTTTCTCAGCATGAACCTGAATAACTGGAATAAAGTCAACTTCTGCTTTTACTCCTGAAGTTAAATGTTTCTCATCTGTTGTTTATTTCTACTTTATTCTCTGATGAAAAACTCTCATTAAATAAAAAGGACATCTGGAGAATATTTCTGATCACAGAAACATTTTTCTAGCTTTGCAGACAAATAAATAAACTTCTCTGAACGTAAACCTGAATTATTAGAACAACTCTGAGTTGTGAAATAATTCAGGCTTGTGTTGTTTTGGGGCTTTTCATCCGTTCTTCTCCGCTGATGTTCTGATGAGGTGAGAAGGTCCGCCCGCAGACCCTCGGCGCTGATGTTCTGATGAGGTGAGAAGGTCCGCCCGCAGACCCTCGGCGCTGATGTTCGGTTTCGTCTGCTGCAGATTCTGATGGAGAGAATGAGCAGAATATTAGTTTTAGGGTGATGAAGATTCTCCTCTCAGACGTCGATGATGAAGACGAGGTTCTCGTTGTGGTGAGAAAGTTCCTCAAGTTCTCCTCAGAATTAGAAATCTGGTCACGGAGCGGCTGTCAGACGGTACCAGAGAAGACAGAAGCGGATGGTTGGAGTGATCCGAGGGAACGTCTGAGCCGGTTCTGGAGATAAGTGGAAGGTTCTGACTCACTTTTCATCCCGCGTGTGAATCAAGTCCAGCTGATGCTGACGGGTTCTCTCCCCGGGCCTGCACACAGAGGGAGCAGATCTTCGAGCGGCTCCGTCCTTCATCATGTGGAGTGAAACCGCTGCGACGGAGGGAGCCGTGAGGAGGAGGAGGAGGAGGAGGAGGAGGAGGACGAGCGGGGACAAACACAGATGGATGGTAGATCTTCCTCAGGAGCCGTTGGATAAAATATCCTGCAGAGAATGTTTCACATTATCTGAAAATGTCACTCAAGTATTAAAATCTTCATCTCTGCCGTCGTCTCAGACGCCGCCGGAGAAGTTCTGGTTCCGTGCAAGATGGAAGCGTCTGAAAAAGTGACAGTTTCCTGGAGGAGGCGCCGGAATGTTATTGACAAACGTTGTTGAAGTGAATGAATGTAGATTTCTGCCTGACATTAGGAGACGGGAACCAACGCCAGCCGTCAAACATTTACCATGATGGTTCTGACGATCCAGAAGAACCCGGACCTGAAGGATCATCCTGGACAGAAGATAAATATAAAGTTAAAGACGCCGTTAAAAGATTGTTTCAAGCTTTAACTGTTGGAATGTTGTTGAAAAATGTTTCTTAAGAATGAAATGAAAGTTTTCTGAGGCAGGAGAAAATATTCCCCGTAAAAAAGTTTGTTTTGGGTCAGAACCATCTTTAAGAAGGTTTCAAACAAACTCAATGTGATGTAAAATCATTCACAGAAGATCAAAGGAACATTTAAATCCTCCTTAATTATTCCTAAAATCACTTTTCTACAAGAATAAAGGACAAAACCCAAACCATTAGTTCAGAACCACCTTCAGAACCTTTCGTTCAAACTGCAGGACGTTTAATAATTCATAAATCACATTCTTTAAACGTAAAAAAACTTAAGCTGGAAGTATTGGAACATTATTCAGAATATAATACTTATAATATTTATTTATAATTATTTACATAAACTCTCTTAAATGTTTTTTCAACGAGGCTCAAACTTTATTTGACTAAATGTCAATAATGACAATCTTCGTTTCTGAGACGCCGTAAAAATATATAAAGGAACATTTGTTCTGAAAGACGCCCATAGATAAAATGTCTTATTATTATTATTATTATTATTATTATTATTATTAATATATATTAAATGATCTTTTTAAGGAGGAGCTGGAATATTATTCATATTATATATATTTATATAATATATATATAAATATATATAAATATATATATGTATATATATTTATATATATATAAATATATATATATATATATAAATATATATAATATATATATGTATATATATTTATATATATATATGCATATATATATATATATAAATATATATATTTATATACATTACTTGAGGCTCTTGTTCAGGATTAAGAGTTAACTATAAAGAGATTATTGGAGGTTTTATTCTTCCTCTTCCTCTTCTTCTTCTTTTATTCCAGCAGCAGGAATGTCTTTTATTATTTTATATAATAATTAATAATTGTTGTTATTTGTAAAATGAAGAAAATATTTGTTTGAAGGAGCTGAAATGAGACTTTTATACTATAATTAAAGATAGATTTATGAGATTAAACTGGACCTTCACTCTACGTCACAGAACCCTTGAAAGTATCTCATCACTTCTAGAACTTCTCCTTCTGGGTTTCTGCAGAACTTTGAGACCCTTCGACAACAGAATAAAAGAAAAGTTTCCTTTCTACAACTTTCCAACATTTAAATGTGAATAAAATGATTTAGAGGTCCGAAGTATCCGGACGGGTTAGGAGTCGGTTGGATTGGTTCGGGCTTCGGGTCCGGACCAGAACCACTACAGCCGTCATATTAACCTTCGGGTTCAGTCACGGACAGAAGAAGGTTCTGGGAGATTCTCGGGATGCGCAGAAACGCGCGCGCGGCTCATAAAACACAAAGAAGACAGAAGTTCTGATTCTGTTGTTTTTTTTTGCGTCGCATCATTTTTGGCGCATCTCCTGTGAGTCTGGCGCAAAGGCTGCCTGAGAGGTCAGCTGACCCTCACGTCCGTCCGACAGGTGAAGCTGCCTTCACGGCCCGTTCAGACAAAACCCACCGGGTCTGAGAATCCGCGTGACACTTGCAGGGAATGCCCGTCGGCCACCGCGCGCTTTTACCCACGTCAACATCAGGTTTCTGTCTGGACGGTGAGCGGAGGAGACCCCCGCGTTGACCTTCTGGTATTTCCGCCACCGGCAGGAGCCTCAGCGCGGACACGGTTCTCGCCGGTAAACATTCTCCTGGACGCGTGAGCAGGCTGGTGGGCAGGTGGGCCGCGCGCGCGCACACACACACACACACACACACACACACGAAGCGTTCACCTTAAACACACACAAACAAAAACAACTTCAGGGAGGCTCGCGCCATCCTTAAAAGTTAAAATGAAAGTTTAGACATAAATTATTTTTTTAACGGCAGTTACAGGCCGCGCGCGTCGGAACAAACACTGAGCGCGTGTTTGTGAACTCTGAGCCTCACCGGACGGCTTCCCGTCGGCGGCCGGTTCCCGCAGTATCCCTCACGTCTCCGTTAATCCCTCAGCACGCGCAGAGATGGAGGTCAGTCACGCGCCAAGGCCTCCTCAGAATATAAATATATCTGACAGCAGAAAAACCAAAACATTTGTCAAAACGGACAGTTGGCGCGAGCCCAGGACCGAGACGCAACAAATCCTTCACGGCGCTGCGCACGAGCCCGAAATAATCCCACCTAAAGATGACAGTAGGGGATCAAACGGCTTTTATTCAGCGGCCCTGAACGCGTCTCCGCTGGTACCGGCAGGCCGGTCCGGTTCGCACAGAGTGAAAGTCAAAGGATGAAAGTGTGTTAAAAGATTCGTCAGGAATCTGAGACGGTTCTGATGGAGGTTTAATCTGAGTTTATTCCCAAACCTGCAGCCCAACGTGGGAGATTCTGCTCACGCGCCTGGACGTGGGAGGAAACCGCGAGCGAAAGTGTGAGAATCGTCCAGAGGAGAGAGAGAGATTATCCGAGGACAGACCCAATCATCCGTCTCCTTCATGACGCCGTGTGGAGGGTGGAGGCGGCGGATGGAGCTGCGCGCTAAAAGTTTGTTTTCTGTCATATTAAAACGATTGTCTTCGTTTTACAGGTTCAAGAAAACAGAAGAAGAAGTTTGTCTCCGTCTGTAACTTAGACGGGAGTGGAAAGTGTTTCGGGGGGAATTTTCACGCCTGACGTTTCATTTCTTGGCTCCAGAATCTTCTTCAGAATCTTCTGGACCCGATGTGTTCTACTCACCATCAGTCTCCAGAACTCTCATGGAGGTAGATCCCAGCTCTCTGACGGGAGAGACCCGGAGGGGGGAGGACTGGGAGGGCTGCTGCTGCTGCCGGGATCTCCGCGGATCTGTCATGTCAAACTTCTGCACCAATAGGATCGCAGCTCGGCGCGTCTATCGGCGCGCGCAGCCAATGAGCGCCGCGGACGCGCCGCAGGTCCCGCCCCCTGATCTCCTCAGATTGAAATGTAAGCCTGTCTCCGGAGCCGTCAGGAAACAGATCGACTATTTTGTCCCTCTCGTTCCTGATCGCTCCACGGGACGCGATTCTGGACCAGTGGACACGCTGGACGCGGAGCAGGATCCACGCAGGAGGCACCGAGCGGACACCGTGGTCTTCATCTGCGGCGTGAACACGATGGGTGAGTGGAGTGGGTTCCGTCTTCAGGGATGCAGGGACGTGTCTCGTCCCGGGACACGAGTGGGAGAGTCGGCTTCTCGTCCGGTCGGCGTGTTTTTAGTCCCACGGTGAACCCACGGAGCGGCGGGATGAATAGTTCCAGTGGCGCGTGAGCTTTGGCACCGCGCGCGCGCGCAGCTCATAGCTTCCGTTTAGCTCCAGCATCAGTCAGACCCACAAGTCAAAGTTCTGGACGGGTCAGAAATCGAGGCTTTAACCTCAGAGAGGGGAGTGTTTGCGTCGAGATGAAGGGTAGAGGCGCGTGGGTGAGGCTCGCGCGCCCGCGGCGGAGAAGTTGACTTAAACTGTTAGAAATAATTTATTGTAAATCCCAAAGTGCTGGAACCCGGCAGGCCTCGTGCCTGAGGTTCGGGTCTAGGCCTCGGCTCCTGCCTTTCTCACCGATCTCCCGTTTCTTTGTGACACCAGAACCAGCCTTCGGTGAGGTCAACCAACTCGGCGGGGTCTTCGTCAACGGCCGGCCGCTGCCCAACGCCATCCGGCTCCGGATCGTGGAGCTGGCCCAGCTCGGGATTCGACCGTGTGACATCAGCAGGCAGCTGCGGGTCTCTCACGGCTGCGTCAGCAAGATCCTGGCCCGCTACAACGAGACCGGCTCCATCCTCCCGGGGGCCATCGGCGGCAGCAAGCCGCGGGTCACCACCCCCACCGTGGTCAAGCACATACGGACGTACAAGCAGCGGGACCCGGGGATTTTTGCCTGGGAGATACGGGACCGGCTGCTGGCCGACGGGGTCTGCGACAAGTTCAACCTCCCGTCCGTCTCCTCCATCAGCCGGATCCTCCGCAACAAGATCGGGAGTCTGTCCCAGCAGAACCAGTACGAGTCCGGCAAAGCGCCGCCGCACCCCCCGCCGCAGCCCACCCTCCCCTACAACCACTTGTACTCGTACCCGGCGTCCAAAGTGCCGACCCCCCCCGGCATGCCCACCCTCCCCGGACACATGGCCATGCACAGGATATGGCCCTCCTCGCACTCCGTCACAGATATTCTGGGGATTCGATCCATCACGGAGCAACAAAGTAAGCGAGGCGTGTGTGTGTGTGTGTCTGCGTGTGTGTGTGTGTGTGTGTCTGCGTGTGTGTGTGTGTGTGTCTGCGTGTGTGTGAGAATGTGCGTGTATATGTGTGTGTGTGTGTTTGTGTTTGTTTTTGAGTGTGTGTGTGTGTGTGTGTGTGTGTGTGTGTGTTTGTTTATGAGTGTGTGTGTGTGTGCGTGTGTGTGTGTGTTTGTTTATGAGTGTGTGTGTGTGTGTGTGCGTGTGTGTGTGTGTTTGTTTATGAGTGTGTGCGTGTGTGTGTGTGTGTGACAGACACTCAGGTCGCGCGTGTTTGTCGTCAGATCAGTTTGTCTGTTTTGGAAACAGAATCCGGCATAAATCAGAGTTAATGGTCGCGCGGTGTTGTCAGGATTCATGGCTGCTCCCCCCCTCACACACACACACACACACACACACACACACACACACACACACACTCACACTCACACTCACACACACACACACACACAGGAGTAGCGCACTGATCCACGGCTGCCTGTCAAAATTATTTACGCATCTCTAAATTACACGCAGATGTTTTGCAGCATTTGGTGCGCAGATTCCAATAGTTAAATAAATGTCAGGTAACAGTGAAGAGAAAAGTTCTGGAGAAAGTTCGGCTTGATGAGAAAAATCGCATCCGAGCTGAAGGATTTTTGACGCGCGTGACTTTCACGGGAATTTAAAAAATGAGTTTTGACACAAACAAAGATAAAAACTCGCTGGTGGAAAAACTGAAAGTCGTTTGGGGCCGAGGTGACCTCTGACCCTCTCGACACTCTTCAACTTTGGGCCTCAGAACCCGAACAGGAAAAGAATTAATCAAAGTTTTTAGTTTTCAAATCCAGAAGAGAAAAGTTCTGATGAGGTTGAGGAACATAAAGTTTATGTAAAGTTTAAGTTTATTAGAGTTAAATTAAACTTTAATAAAGATTCATTTTATCTTCAGAGGGAAATTATGGCGATTTGAAATTTTTGTTCATTTTAGACCAAAACCGTCAAAATAACTTTTAATCAACGTTTAAGTAAATGAAAGTCCAGGAGAGGAAAAAGTTCTGATGGGATTCAGAACATTTAAAAGGTTGAGAGAAAAAAACCAGTTTGTCGTTTTTGCACTTTTTTAAGAACTAAAGTCGAGCCGAACTTCTGCACGCGCGTGCGTCAAAACTCACCTCAGAATACTTTGTGTTGTGCTGCGGCCTTAAACCTCCTCTCCTCCTCTCCTCCTCTCCTCCTCTCCTCCTCTCCTCCGGCCCTGTCAGGGTCAGTCCATCCTTTCCTCGCGCCAAACTACAGGATTGGATCGTAATAAACAGGACTCATTTCCCAGCAGCCACCGCTGCGCGGATAAACCGCATTTACAACCTGAAGCCAAATCCTAATAATAATAATAATAATAATCGGACGCACCTCACCGGCTGCCGGTGACCGTTATTCTGCCGGACTCCTGCTCCTGCTGCTCCTCCTGCTCCTCCTCTAATAGCAGCTCATTACTGCGATGCTGACCGAACCGGGAGCCGGTTCCTGGTTCCTGGTTCCTGCGGGGCCCGCTGCGTGAATCATCTGAGAGCAGATCATTAAACAATCAGGAGGTCGGAGAGGTTCGGGACCGTGTAATTGTCCCGATTCTTGATTTCCGGCTCCGTTTTTTAAATTAGTGAACCCATTTAGAATCCTGCAGTCTGGTCCGGATTACATGAACCCGGAGAACTCTCAGCTGCTGTGGCTTCATACAAATGAGTTCTGGTGCGTAGAAATACTTTCTTTGATTATTCCAGTCGCTCAGGGATTTAAAATCCTTCAGACGGAACTTTTACGCGCGAGCCCAGATTCTCCTCTTAAGTTATTATTCTTCTACAATAATTCTCATCTTCATTCTATTTCACATTTAAGGCCGTTTGTAATTTTTTTACCTGTAGTTTCTCTGAGTAAAGGTGAACCGGCGCGCGCACGAGCCTGACATGATTTGTCGTTTAACCTGGACGGACCGTGATGCGTTCAGGGACCGAGTCTAATATAATAGATTTCATAAAATGTTAAGGTTAAATTCTAACAAGCATTTAAAATATTTAAAATAATTTAATTTATTCTTCACACCATTTAAAAATATTTGAGTCTCGATTTTATTCCTAAACACTAACAACGTGAAAACGGGAAAAAAACGTGTTTCCTGTTTTTAAACCGTCACGGATTCGTTAATCACGAGCTTAGCGCGCGCGACAGCCCGGACAAGATTCACGTCAGAGTGAAAACATGAATGAATACATTAAGACGTTTTATCAAATACAATTCTGAGTTATAAATTGGAGGACCGGCGCGCGACGTCGTTCCGCCGGAAACGTCGCTCAAATATTGAGATGAATTACGTCATAATTCAATTATTTATAAAATCCGCTTTTACTCGAGCCCATAATTATCACTCTTCATGAATTAAAATCACATTATTTATTTTTGTAATTCTACAATAATTATAATAATTAGTTTTCTCATAAATAAGATAAATGTGAAGATTTGTAAAAGTGTAAAATCTAACGGTGTATTTTACAGTGTAGAAACTCAGACAGCTGCGCGTGAGGGAACATAATAGTAATAATAAATAATAATAACACTCTTTGTTTTATTTAATATCATTCGAATTAAAAACAAATAGAAAGGGATTTTAAATGTGATCATTTTAAATATAATTGTCCTTTTTGTTTTTCTAAAGAAGATAAAGAAGAAAAGTTTATTCTTCTCTTCTGTTACATGTTTGTCTTTTTACAGTCAGACAAAATAACAGAAACGGTTTTTACTCCAGAGTCAGTCTCATCAAATCTCTGAAGAAAGATTATATTTATACGACTTATTTAACATCCGCCGAAGAAGTTTTTATACTTTAAAGAATCTGTTTATTTTATGTTCAAGTGTGTGTGTGTGTGTGTGTGTGTGTGTGTGTATATATGTATATGTGTGTTTCTTTATATATATGTGTGTGTGTGTGTGTGTGTGTGTGTATATATGTGTGTGTGTCTTTATATATATGTGTGTGTCTTTATATATATGTGTGTGTGAGTATATATATGTGTGTGTGAGTATATATATGTGTGTGTGAGTATATATAACAATAATAAATAATAGTACATTTAATTTATAATGCACCTTATATATTATATGTCTTCATATATGTGTGTGTGTCTTTATGTGTGTGTGTCTTTATATATATGTGTGTGTGTGTTTATGTGTATGTGTGTGTGTGTGTAAATGTGTATATGTGTGTGTGTATATGTGTGTGTGTCTTTATGTGTGTGTGTCTTTATATATATGTGTGTGTGTCTTTATATATATGTGTGTGTGTGTTTATGTGTATGTGTGTGTGTGTGTAAATGTGTATATGTGTGTGTGTATATGTGTGTGTGTGTGTGTGTGTATATATGTGTGTGTGTGTTTATGTGTGTGTGTCTTTATATATATGTGTGTGTCTTTATATGTGTGTGTGTGTGTTTAGGTGTATGTGTGTGTGTGTGTAAATGTGTATATGTGTGTGTGTGTGTGTGTGTGTGGTGTCGTTGTGGAGGTGAAAATCTTTGTAAAAATGTTTACACACACTCAGGCGTAGAAATGTTGGTAAAAGTTTGGAGTGATTTTATGTTACAGGCTAATTTATGATTTCAAAGGCTGAGAGCTGCAAACAGACGCCCACAGACGAGTGTGTGTCCACAGACACACACTCGTCTGTGGACACACACACCACAGACAGAGAGAGAGAGAGAGAGAGAGACAGAGAGAGAGAGAGAGAGAGAGAGAGAGAAGGACAAGTTAGAGCAGCAGACAAGACGTTAGAGAGAGATGGTCTTCAGACCACCCAGACAGGAAGAGGCTCCGCTGTTCCTCTCACAGACAGACAGACAGACAGACAGACAGACAGACAGACAGACAGACAGACAGACAGACGGACGTTCATTCAGGTTTTCATCGGGAGGTTTTTCTGTGGAGGTTAAAGTAGAGGTGGAGTAAAGGTGGAGGTGGAGGTGGAGGTGGAGGTTCCCCCTCCCCCCGCTGATCAGAGGTCAGTCAGATGTTCCTCAGAGCTCCATCATTCAGACGGTCTCAGAGATTCCAGGTCAGAAGGTTCTCCTGAAGGTCCAGCAGGAGAACCTTCTGCCCCTCCTGACTCCGCCCAGAAGAACCTCCAGGAGATGTTTGATGAAGATGTCCAGAAGGACAACAGGGAGGAAAATAGTTTCATCAGAATCCCAGAACAGAAATGTGAAATATGTCTAACCTCAGGAGAGACGAGATAAATCTTTATTTCTCTTCTCCTCAGAACCGACATTATTTTATTAACGTGTTTTATATTATTTATCCCATCTTATTTTACATCATCTCATCTTATTCTAATATGAGATGATCTCAGGTCAGATTTGAGCGCTGTAAAAACCTGACTGTAAAAACCTGACTGTAAAAACCTGACTGTAAAAACCTGTCTGTAAAAACCTGACTGTAAAAACCTGACTGTAAAAACCTGACTGTAAAAACCTGTCTGTAAAAACCTGACTGTAAAAACCTGACTGTAAAAACCTGAGTGTAAAAACCTGTCTGTAAAAACCTGACTGTAAAAACCTGACTGTAAAAACCTGACTTTAGAACCGGACTGAAGGCTGAACTCAATCGGATGTGTAAATAGATTTGATGACAGCTTTGACAGCTGGCTCCGCCTCCACGAGGGTCAGGACGAATTATGACCTTGGTTCTGCTGCCGACCCAACGAGAAGAACCGGAGAAGAACTTATTTTACTGGAGGGTTTTTTAAAGAGGAACAGATAAATGAATAATAAGATTTAAATATTTCTTATTCCTCTTAGTTTAGTTAAGAATGCAGCTGCACTGTAAAAGAAATCTTCTCAAATCAACTCTTTATTTCTTATTTTTCTTATTTCACGCTGCAGGATTTGACATCGTCTTTAGGTTAGTGATCGTAAAAACCCGACATGAGCCGGGCTTTATTCTGCAGCTTCAGTCTAACGGGAACAAAGTCTGACTTAATCTCAGCTCACCGCGGATTTGTTCTGTTTATTTCTTATTTTTCTTATTTCACGCCGCAGGATTTGGGTTTTCCTCGTAAGGAAACGTACAAACGGACCACCTGGAAGAATTCCAGAACGGTTCCGGTTCTGCTTCGGGACATCAGGATTTAATGCTTATTTAAAATCCGTCGTCTCGACGTGTTTCTTTTTATTTCTTCTCCGATCTTCATCCAACGTCCAAACTGTGACTTTAGAGAGGAGGCAGTAAAACACGGCGCCGCTCGCCTTTCATGTGTGAACAGAACATGAGCTCAGCAGAACCCGGGCTCACGGGTCAGAACATCCCGCCTCAGACGACATGTTCTGTGTAGAGAAAAGGAAAATTCAGCTTCGAGGCAGAACCGAGATTTAAAAGAGTCTTTAATAAATAATGAATAATGAATAATGAATAATAAATATAACAATGAATAATAAATATAAGAATGAGGCGACCCGGCCCGAGGGTTCTGAGGGAGGAGACATTTATGACTCTATCTCCTTAAACAAACGGTTCTTTGGTTTTTTCTTTATTGGAGTTGAAGAACTTTAAAGATCTTCATTTGGTTAAATTAGAGAAAAGTTCATTTAACATTTAACATTTAACATTTAACATTTAACCCTCCGGTGTCTGAGAGGAGATTCTGTTTAAAGAAACGTTTTACTAACTAATCTTCAGGATTTGATCCAAACTGTAAAAAACATCTGTGAGTGAAAAAACTCAAAACCAGGATTTTATTTTATTCAGGTAGAATTTTTCCTGCTTCTGGAGAATTTAGACGGAATTAATGATAATTATAATAACAGTAATAATAGTAACAATAATACTAATAATAACAGTAATAATAGGAATAAATAATAATTATAATAAAATAATTATAATTATAATAATAATAAATAATAATAATACATTTAATTTATAATGCACTTTACATTTTGATGAAATCTCAAAGTGCTAATAACAGTTATAATAAGAATATAAATAATCATAATTATAATAACAGTAATAATAGGAATAAATAATAATGAGAATTATATAAATAGGAATAATAGTAATAAAAATACTTATAATTATATTAACAGTAATAATAGGAATAATAATTGTTATTATAACAGTAATAATAAAAAGTTATAATTATAATAACAGTAATACTCATAATAATAATATATGATGACGTGATAATAATTATAATAGTAGTTATAATGATAATGATAATTATCAATAACAGTAATAATAGTAATAAAATGAGAAAAAGATAATTTGTCAAAACTGGGACTTCTTGCACATCTGAAAGTATTTTTCTTATTTTTACAGCCACCTTTTAAAAGACACTAAGAAAGGACTTTATGTTAAAGTCTTTCATCTTTCTGGTCGTGTTCGTCTGAACTGTAAGGAGATAAAATGAGTTGAAACATTGACTCAGTGGAATATTTACATGAAATAGAAGTAAAACCTAGAATAAAGACGAAGTTGATGTTTGGCACATTAAATAAAATGTGACTAAATAATGAGGTCATAATGTTTTGGCGGAGCTGTGAGTCGTGGAGAATCGCACAGTCCTCAGATTCCAGTGACCCCTCTGGGGTCAGAGGTCGCACCTTGAACCCAAGTCAAACTCTAACTCTTCTTCTGTTCAGTGATAGTGAACAGAAAAGTGAAAAATAAAGTTTTCAAACTAGAGGGTTACACTGTAAAACATTTCTTTATGTGTTTTACGGTAAAATACTGTCGGCGGTGGTTTCCACAATAAAAAACAGGGACTTTGTAAAACTTTTACAGTAAATTCCCATGAAAGAACATTAAAATAATTTTCACAGTATTTTTACATCTCGTTACCGTAGAAACAACGATACCATCGTACCAAATGTTTTACTGTCAAATTAAATGTCCAAGCGAGTCAAATCCATCATTTAGACGGAAAACTTTTACGGTATTATTCCATCGCATTAATCAATCCAGTCAGTTTTTACAGTGTAGGTTTTTCCTAACAAAAACACTAGCATGGTTCGAAGCCAAACGGCCGTGACCTCTGACCCCAGAGGGTTGAACCGTCTCATGCTGCTTGATAACCACTGTAATTCTCCCGCTCCTTTAAACCCCGCCCCCTTCCAGACGCCGAGTGGATTGCCCACAGTGAACAGCTATGTCACAGCGCCCAGCATCCCTCCCTACCCCCCTCCCACCCGAGCGTCACCCTACACGGGGTCCAGCGCCATCACCTCGGCCTCTGTGACCGGACCCACGTGGCAGCCGGCCAATGGCAGTGCTCTATCTCCCCGCAGCTGTGACATCACCACGCCTCTGGCCTTCAAGAGAACGGCGGCCGGTCGCAACGCCATCCACCAAGTCACCGCCGCGGCGCTGTGACGCCCCGCCGGGACTTCATCTCACTCCTCTTCCTCTGCAGGAAGGACTCATGTATTTTCGGCTGAAGGAATTAAAAAACGTAGCGAAGGAATGGACGCCACTCCTCTCTGATGGGTTAGCTGCAAGCTAACGGGCTAAAAGACGCGCCAAAGACGCGGGGATGAAAACGTGGAGGGTGTTTGTTTATGTTTTCACCTGTTTGTTTATTCTTTATTTTGTGTCTAAAATGTAGCGTGTCTGCACGAACTCCAGAGACTTTATTTATTAGATGTCCACTGTAAAAAAATTCCTTCTAATTGACGGTAAAATACGGGCGGCTGTGGTTGTCAGAATTTTACTGTAAAAAATATGGTGACGGTGTAAAAATGTCTGTAAAGGTCAAACATGTAAACGTAAACCTGTTTATTTACGTAGCTGATGACAAACATTGACAGTAAATTACAGTAAATTCAGACTTTTCAAGTTCACAAATACATACCGTATTTTTAGCGTCTTTTTTCTGTAGAAATGATGGGATGTTCCTGCTAAACGCTTCAAGTTGGTCATTGCAGTTTTCATAGCAGTCAAATCTGTACTTTTACGGTATTCCCCGTAACGTTTGATGGTTCTGGTCGTTTTTCACGGTAAAATTCTGCGTTTTCCACACTGACAGTAAAAAATGAAGTTATTTACTGTTTGTTTATTTAAGACGTTCTTGGTAAACAACACTTTCTTCTTCTGCTGTGCTGTTTTTTTCCACAGACATGTTTTACAGTGTACTGTTTTATTTAATGTTCCTGTAAATATACAATCCATCCCGTGTTTTAGTGGAGCCCTACTGTGACGTGTCGCACGAGGTCACCATATCTTTGACGGGAACATTCTGGCAACTACAACTGTCGGTATTTTACTGTAAATTTGACAGAATTGTTTTTACAGTATAAGGTACGTTGAATGAAGTGCGATGATCATCTCCACGCACGTTTCACGCAGAGTTGGCTTTTGCTGTTGGAGTCACCACCAATGACAAATGTTGCACAATGAGATTGAATGTATCTGATTAAATTGTTTGGGCTGTTATCAGGTCGAATCCCGGCTGGTTTTTTGAATCCACTCCGGCGGCTACGCTAACGCGGCGCCGCTTTGCGAGAGCGAGAACCGCTTTCCATAAACGACACGTAGGAGCGTGCTCAGAGCGGGATGGCGAGCTTCACGGCTCGTTGGCGAGGTCAACAGACGCGCTCCGGTTTGAATGTCCTGGTCGTTTAAGTACACTGTAAAAAAAGAGTTACTTGTTTGAGGAACACTCCCTTCGACTGGTGACAACTAAAAGATGTATCTACAACCAAACAAGTTACTGTAAAGTATTTAATTTGAGTGACTGTAGTTGAATTAAGTTCCTTTTGTTTTTACAGTGTAGAACTGGAGCCCACAGAGATAAAATAGACCTTTGGAAATCCTTCAAATCTTTTTTTTCTACTTCTACCTTCATAAAATCTAAGATTAAAACAGTGAATAAGTGTTTGTTTATTATTGCTGGTAAAAACCTGACGACTAAAACTACACTGTAAAAAGATGATTTCTGGTGGTTTAGAAACAGGAGTGGTTCTAGAGGAACCATTAAATAAAATGTCTTCAGTTTAAACTTTAGACTCCATCATATTTAATTTGATGGTGTTACCACTTAACACAGTCTTTTTTTACAGTGTACCCGCCGGTCAAACCGGTGGATTTTAAAGACGGATCAAACATCCGACAACTTTTGTGAACAGATGGACTTTATCACAACAACAAATAAACAAATAAACAAATGAGGAGCTGATGAAATTAATCTACACTGCAAAAACTTCATCAAGTCCACTCGCGTCGTCTCCATCTTCACCGCCATAAAAACATCCAAACGAACACATTCAACCATTTATTAGGTTTTTAACTTTTGACAGGACTGACAATGTTTACACTGTAAAAATAATGGAGTCAGATTTTCTCCTGTGACGAAGGTTAGACCATTTATGAGGAAGACTTTGGGTGACGGAGGAAGGTAACATGAACGCATTGAAAACATCGTGTTCATCCAAATATAATAATAATAATAATAAAAATGTAACTAATAAAAATGTAACTCCAAACATTTTTATTTTTTGAAACTAACAATGTATTTCTTTATTTATGTATTTACGTTAGCGTGTAAACACATTCAATATGTGATGTGATGATGATGATGATGATATAGAGGAAGGGTTTTTCTTTAACTTTAACGCTTATAATCAAACAATGACGCGGCGTCTGGTTCTCCGTGTGACAGTTTGAAAATCTGCTGAGTCAGGAAGAAACAATCAGACCCGACTGATGGACGTTTGCTCTCCGTCGCACGGATCCAGACGAACCGGGTCAGGATCCAGACAAACCGGGTCAGGATCCAGACAAACCGGGTCAGGATCCAGACGAACCGGGTCAGGATCCAGACGAACTGGGTCAGGATCCAGAGTTCTGATGAAGAAGGTTTGGGCGTTCCCCCTCACAGTAGGACCACAAACTTCCCGCGTGACCATGTGACGGTTTTCCATCATAGAAACGGGTTCATCTGAAGATAGGAGGAAGAGGAATCCTCCTCATCGGGCGCCGTGGTCATGGTCTTCTGGAGCCGTCAGGATCGGACCATTTAGCCCGGCGGGCGCGGCGGCCCCTGCGGTGGCCACTGCGGTGGCCACTGCGGTGGCCACCGCAGGGGCCGCCGCGCCCGCCGGGCTAAATGGTCCGATCCTGACGGCTCCAGAAGACGGAGGCCCTTAACCCTCGCCTCCGTCGAGGGTCTCGTTCTCAGTCACGTCTGAGAACGTGACTAAATGTTGATCCGCCCCCTCGCTAAAAATCGGACGCCATTGAATCTCAGAATGCCGCCGCAGAGATGACATCATCAGTCGGGGGAAATCAGCAGATACCCAGACGGTTCTACGGGTTAGCATGCTAGCAAACTTCTTTTCAACAGGCTAGCATGTTAGCATTAGCTGATTCTGAGTCAGAATGAAGAATGAGGTGTTTCCAGGAGACTAGCATCTTAACACTCATCATGTTAGATGTTAGCATCAGGCTATTCTCTTATCATTAGACGTTTTCAATACGTTAGCATGATAGCATAAGTTTTTAGCATTATTTGTTATCTTCTAGTTAGTATGTTAGCTCTAGTTGCTAGCATCAGTTGTTTTCCAAATGGTCCCTATGCTAGCATTACGTTTTAGCATTTGCTTTAGCCTACGTGTTAGCATTACATTTTCCGCAGCATTAGCTCATAGGTGCAGCCAGAATGGATCAGAAGACATGATAATGTGAGCGTGTCTCTTGAGGTGCTACATGCTAATACAAGTCCTGTCCTTGCTGCTCTGATGAGCAGAGGCTTGTTTTGTGTTTGTGTTCAAACACGGAGGTGAAAGCTGAGGCCGGTGCGACACATTTCAGCTCACCTGCTGTTTTACATAGTCTTACCTGCAACCCCCCCTCCCCCGCGCCACAGCGTAAACAGGCCCCCCGAGTCAACAGCGCCTCATTTGACTTGGAAAGCGATCCTCCCGGCATCCAGTGGTCACGGACCGTTGCTCAAGGATCTCTGACCGTAAGTGAACCACATCACAGGGACGTGATGATACACTGGCCGCCGTCGCCGCCAGCACCATCCATCACAGACAGTAAATGATGGCGGCTGAAGAAGTCGTTAGACGCCTCCAGAACTTTCTGCTGACTCATGACACCATATAGAACCGCGGTCGGCTTCATTTACACCAGTGCTTTCAAAAAAGCCTCTCTGTCCCTCACTCCTCACTCTTTGTGATGCACTCACTCCTCACTCTTTGTGATTCACTCCTCGCTCCTCGTCACTCACTCCTAACCCTGTGTCCCTCACTCCTCACTCTTTGTGATTCACTCACTCCTCACTCTTTGTGATGCACTCACTCCTCACTCTTTGTGATTCACTCCTCGCTCCTTGTTACTCACTCCTCACTCCTCGTCACTCACTCCTAACCCTGTGTCACTCACTCCTGACTATTTGCTACTGACTCCTCACTTTGTCATTCTCTCCTCGCTCTTGTCACTCACTCAATCTTTGCTACTTACTCCTCACTTTGTCACTCATTTCTCACTCTCTCTCTGTCACTCACTCCTTGTTACTCACTCCTCACTCTTCGTCACTCACTCCTAACCCTGTGTCACTCACTCCTGACTATCTGTTACTCTCTCCTCACTCATTGTCACTCACTCAGTCTTTGTTACTTACTCCTCACTTTGTCACTCATTTCTCACTCTCTCTCTGACACTCACTCCTTGTTACTCTCTCCTCACTCTTTGTCACTCACTCAGTCTTTGTTACTTACTCCTCACTTTGTCACTCATTTCTCACTCTCTCTCTGACACTCACTCCTTGTTACTCACTCCTCACTCTTTGTCACTCACTCACTCCTCTCTCTCTTCCCCTTAGAGCTCCGCCCACTCAGACGGAGGACCTGCTGGAGGTTTCCTCCTGTTAGAGTCGGTCTCTTCTCTCCTCTTGTAGAAGAAGTCTCCATCATCTCTCCTTGGATCTTTGAATAAACTTTTTCTCAGCGTCTCTTCTTCTCGCTCCTTTTCCTTTCTTTCTTTTTTAAACACAGACACGTTTGGATTTAATGAGTCTGACTTTTTCCATCTCCTCGTCCAATCAGAGCCTCGCCGTCGGGCGCGGCGTGACACAGAGCAGAGACGTGTGCGTTCCTGACGACCGCCAGAGTGTTTTCTTAACGTCTTGGAGCGTCGAGGTGAGCAGAACCTCTTAGAAAAATCAACGCCGCTCGGAAAAAATCTCAACACGTCTGGTTTCAAGCGTGACGCTTTTTCAACACGTCCCTAAAATCCTGCATCCTAATCAGCAGCCTGACGGCGAGCGTCTCTGGAGACACTCGCCGCTGACGGGACGCAGAGACAGGCTCCAGGAATCTTAGCCCGCTCCTCCTGGAGACACGGACCTCCGGTTCTGGAATATTACTGGGTTCAGCAGCTGCCGCCTTCCTTCAGAACCACAGAAGGTCTCTGGAGTTCAGGTCATGTGACTCTGGAAGGTTCTGCCGCTGGTTGAGAGGCCGAGGTCACATGGCGGCGGTTGGTGGCTGTCGGGAGGATTTGCTGGATTCCTGGCGGTGGACAACGATGGATGACAAGCGGACTTCTTCAAGTCCGGGACTTCCTTTGGACGGAACCTACTGGCCATGGTGCAGACGGTTTTGTGCTTTGGGGGTTCTGCTGGTGGTGCCGGGCCTGGGGACACTATTCTATGACAGCTGACATCAGCTTACTTTAGCAATGATATGTAAATGAAGCTAACTTTAGCAGTGATAGCTGACATTAGCCAACTTTACTATGATAATTAAATCGAGCTAACTTTAGCGATGATAGCTAACTCTAGTTAACCTAGGCGGTAATACCTGGTGTCACTGACAGGTGACCTTGGCAACCAGACAATCAATGTTAGCATTCGCAAGCGTCAATGGTTATAATGTTACGGCTGGAATATTTGGGATTTTTAAAGTCAGGATCAGATCTTCAAGGTTTCGGATTCCGATTAGCATGAAACGGTGGCTCTGTGCCAGCTGCTACCAGGTGAGAACCACAGGTGTGTGAGGAGGAGGGTGGAGGAACAGGAGGGTGGAGGATGAGGAGGAGGTGAAGCTCCCAGAGACAAACACAAACACCCAGACTGAGGAAGAGTATCCGTCTTTATTTGTTAGCGATGTTTCTCTACATGTTAAAAGTTGAGATTATAAAATAGTTGGTACAGTGAGAGGCGGGACTTAGAAATGTCATTCATGCATAGAAACGCCACGCCCCCGAGGCTCAGTCTGGTCATGTGACCACAGGATAACTGGCGATCAAGCAGGCATTGAACCTTCAGCAGACGCTCCGAGGGAGCAGCTCGAAGGAACTCAGACGTCTCCTTCAACATCCAGCTGGACATTCAGGGTGACGAAGGTCACCCAGAACCTAAAGTTCAGCTGAACCCAAACGCTTCAGGACAAAAACGGCGCCGCAGTGTTCTGCTAACCCTAGTTTAAAAGAACAATCATGAGTCCGTATGGTTCTCACAGCAAACTCATCGGAGAACATCCTTATATTTGTTATTAACATGCTAAGCTAAAAGTGTTAGCACGCTACACTGTCCCAGGGCTTCTTTGGGTAAATGAATGATTATCTTTACTGATAGCAAATATTACGTAGCTTAAAATATATACTAACCAACATGAACTAACTTAACTGATGATAGCTGACATTAGCTAACTTAACTGATGATAGCAGATATTAGCTAACTTAACTGATGATAGCAGATATTAGCTAACTTAACTGATGATAGCAGATATTAGCTAACTTAACTGATGATAGCAGACATAAGCTAACTTAACTGATGTTAGCAGACATTGGCTAACTTAACTGATGATAGCTGACCTAAGCTAACTTAACTGATGATAGCAGACATTAGCTATCTTTAGAGATGATAGCTGGGATTAGCTCAAGATGAAAGCTAACATTACCTACCTTAACCTTGTGATAACTGACACTAGCTAGCGGATTCAGAAAGCTGCGACGCTGTTTTAAAACTGTCCCGAATTTCCTTCAGTTTCTTTTTTTCGTAGAAAACTACTTCAAAGGCACTTTATCACAAACAAAGAATCTTCTTCCTGTTGATCTCTATAAAATAAAATAAAATTCCATTTAACAGTACTGTGTGGGCGGAGTTTATTTGGACTGACCTGAGCTAGCACCTACAAGAACCTCAGTCACATCTAAGAACTTTAATAAGTTTGTACACGACTGTAAGGGGGAGCTAAAACCTCGTATAGAAGCTAAAATATAACAGGAAGTTTATAGTTGTGATTAAAAGAAAAATCGTATATATACGTTGCTTGGAGATTATTTAATGAAAGACTATTGACGTTTTCACAGTCACATCCTAACGTATGACCAACTATGACATCCCAGAAGAAATGCTTTTATTGCGAAGATCCTGACAGGAAGTAGGTGCGTCGTCGCAGACGATAACGCCGGAACCTTTACACGCTTCCTGTAACGAAGTTTGGTTGTCATGGAGACGACGATGACTGAATGTGCCGCTCAATTAGCATAATTAGCATTAATGTTCACATTTAGAAACGCGGAGGGAATGACATCAAAGTGTCGTTTGGAGGCTTTACGAGGAAATAACGTATTTGGGTCACGATGAAAACTTTACCGTATAGGTTTCCTACTATTTAGTTATTCTCAAGTACATGTATATATACACATATATATACACACATGTATATATATGTGTATATATACATGTATATACATGTATATATACATGCACACATATATACATGTATATATACACATGTATATATACATGTGTACATGTATATGTATATATACATGTGTACATGTATATATACATGTATATACATGTATATATACACATATATATACATGTGTATATATACACATATATATATACACATATATATATACACATGTATATATACATGTATATATACATGTGTGTATATATATATACACATATATATATACACACATGTATATATACATGTGTGTATATATATATACACATATATATATACACATGTATATATACATATACATGTACACATGTATATATACATGTGTATATATACACATGTATATATACATGTGTATATATATATGTGTATATATATATACACACATGTATATATACATGTGTGTATATATATATGTGTATATATATATACACACATGTATATATACATGTATATATACATGTGTATATATATATGTGTATATATATATGTGTATATATATATATACACATATAGTTAGCGGCGGGCATGTTTACATTTAGGGGTCCATTTATGTAGCAGGACAGACGGCTGTCAGCGGGACATGAAGGAGACGGGTGGTGTTGTCGATGTGACATCACAAATACTGCATCTGTTCTTAATTCCTGAGAGACTTGATTCTAAAAGTATTCTAACGCTGATTGGTTCTGTTCTTTCACAGCATCGGTCACATGTTCGGTCAGGTGTCACATGTTCGTACAGGTGTCACATGTTCGGTCAGGTGTCACATGTTCGGTCAGGTGTCACATGTTCGGTCAGGTGTCACATGTTCGGTCAGGTGTCACATTTTCGGTCAGGTGTCACATGTTCGGTCAGGTGTCACATGTTCGGTCAGGTGTCACATGTTCGGTCAGGTGTCACATGTTCGGTCAGGTGTCACATGTTCGGTCAGGTGTCACATGTTCGGTCAGGTGTCACATGTTCGTACAGGTGTCACATGTTCGTACAGGTGTCACATGTTCGGTCAGGTGTCACATGTTCGGTCAGGAGTCACATGTTCGTACAGGTGTCACATGTTCGGTCAGGTGTCACATGTTCGGTCAGGTGTCACATGTTCGGTCAGGTGTCACATGTTCGGTCAGGTGTCACATGTTCGGTCAGGTGTCACATGTTCGGTCAGGTGTCACATGTTCGGTCAGGTGTCACATGTTCGGTCAGGTGTCACATGTTCGGTCAGGTGTCACATGTTCGTACAGGTGTCACATGTTCGGTCAGGTGTCACATGTTCGGTCAGGTGTCACATGTTCGGTCAGGTGTCACATGTTCGTACAGGTGTCACATGTTCGGTCAGGTGTCACATGTTCGGTCAGGAGTCACATGTTCGTACAGGTGTCACATGTTCGTACAGGTGTCACATGTTCGGTCAGGTGTCACATGTTCGGTCAGGAGTCACATGTTCGTACAGGTGTCACATGTTCGGTCAGGTGTCACATGTTCGGTCAGGTGTCACATGTTCGGTCAGGTGTCACATGTTCGGTCAGGTGTCACATGTTCGGTCAGGTGTCACATGTTCGGTCAGGTGTCACATGTTCGGTCAGGTGTCACATGTTCGGTCAGGTGTCACATGTTCGTACAGGTGTCACATGTTCGGTCAGGTGTCACATGTTCGGTCAGGTGTCACATGTTCGGTCAGGTGTCACATGTTCGTACAGGTGTCACATGTTCGGTCAGGTGTCACATGTTCGGTCAGGAGTCACATGTTCGTACAGGTGTCACATGTTCGTACAGGTGTCACATGTTCGGTCAGGTGTCACATGTTCGGTCAGGAGTCACATGTTCGTACAGGTGTCACATGTTCGGTCAGGTGTCACATGTTCGGTCAGGTGTCACATGTTCGTACAGGTGTCACATGTTTGGTCAGGTGTTTGGCGTCGGCTGAGGCTCGCTGGGGGGTTTCCTGTTGATGTTCCTGTTTACCAGTTCTTCTGCAGCCACCCGGACACGTACTCATAAACCAGTAGCATCACGGCGCCACCTGCAGCCGCAAGGAGGAGACCCATACGTGAGTGGGCGGGGTTTAAGTTTGATGGACATACGGAAACAAGTCTGAAACATGTGATTGAAGGCCGTCAGGTAAACAAACAACATGGAGTCAACAAGCCTGTAGAGCCACTGCTAGCTTCTAGCTGTTAAATACTACAAGCTAAAAATTGCTGGTAGCTGCTAACCACAACTAGCTAATAGGTACTACTAGCTGCTAACCATTATTAGCTATGAACTGCTACTAGCTGCTAGCTACAAACTGCTTCTAGCTGTTAACCACTACAAGCTAATTGTAAATTGATACCATCTGCTATAAAGCTAACAGCTAGCTGTTACTAGCTACTAATTGCTACTAGCTGCTCACTGCTAGGTAATAGCAGTTAATAAATGACACTAGAGTCTAATTAGTACTGGTGGGTAACTGCTGCTAGCTATAACTGCTAGTAGCTGCTAAATGATACTTGCTACTAACGAATGTTTTGAGACCTGAGGGACGTTCGTAGAAGCTCGATGCTGATTGGCTCTCGGGTCACGTATGACAGGAATCATACGACACAGACATTTACGCGTCTTCGCACTGACTAACTGCTTTATGTTAAATATTTGCGTTGCGTACGCGTGAAAACATTTGAGGGTTCTGAGGACAGGTTCGGGTGGAGTCAGAACTTTTCTTCTCACCTGGTCCGAGCCTCATGATCTTTGGCACCAAACCCTTGTAGAGCGCCAGGTACCTGCGGGAAACAGCCAGACGTTAACGTCGCTCAGCGGCGCCGGAAAAACGTTCCTTCAGTTCAACCGAACCCGATCCAAAGTTCCACCCAAACTCCTGGAACCAGAATCTAAGTTTCCCGGAGCAGCCAATCATTTCGATCTGGTGGATCCAGATCTTTATTTGGATCTACAGAAACTCTGGACCCGGTCGGACTCGGCCACAGAAACGTTAGTCATAAGGAAATGTACGATTATTCCCCGAGAAAATTATACAAATGATTAAAAAACGCCTTTAACGATAAAAACTCTGGCCCCGCCCCTTCATCCTGATCCACGCCCAAGATTCATGAAGTTTTATGGAACTCAGTTCCTCCGTTTTATCCTGCTGACGGATCTACGAACAAACGGACAGGTGCCAACCGACTGTAATAACAGCAAGCAGCCACAACATTACAACCACTGACAGGTGGAGTCAGTGGTTTTAATATTACCTGTCTGACATACAAATCTGGTAATGGAGACAAGAACATCTCTCAGCAGTTCAAAGGTCAGTTTGAACAGTTAGATCAATAATGAAGACGTTTAAAGAGACTGGAGATGTTAGACATCCGCCTGGAAGAGGACGTGTCTGCAAACTGACCCCACACACTGTGAGGAGGGCAGTTGGACTGGATGAAGACTCTCCAAGGATCACAGCTGGAGAGGTCAGAGGTCAGATGAGACCAAAGTAGAATTTTTTGGTGACAAACATCTAAGATGGGTGTGGCCTAGCAAGAAAGAAAGCCATAGAGAAAAGCCTCTCATACCCACTGTGAAGTCTGGTGGTGGATCTCTGATGCTGTGCGACTGTTTTTCTTCCAAAGGCTCTGGACATCTTGTTCAAACATGTCCCTGGGAAACAGGAACGCCCCGGGGGGCGACTGCTAACATAACAGAGGTCTTCCCTTGGTTCTGTCATGGCCATCCCAGTCACCTGACCCAAACCCAACAGAACAGAACCTGAAGGAGGTGGAGAGGTTCTGTATGAAGGAATGGTCCCCAGAACTCATCACAGACACCAGAAGGAGACCCAGGCTGTTGCTGTGGTTGAAGGGGGCGGAGCTAAGTATTAAATGCAGAGTCGTTTTGGAGAAAACCTTATTTTTCAACGTTTGGATTAAATGATGTCACTGAGGTCAGAGGTTTGGGTTCTGTGAGTGTTTGAAGACCAGAAGTTCAGACACTTAAGACGTTTCTGTGCGTCTGATTTTCCGAGGGGTGCCATTAACTCTGGAGGGGGTCCGGCCCAGGCAGAGGAGAGGCTCTCTCCGGTCGGCCCTTCACTCCTGCTGCTGTCTTCAGGCGGCCGTGTTTCGGTCGCGGTCCAACGTCCGGCGGCGGCGAGCCTCCGTCCTCTAATGCGTTCAAGGTGATCGGTGGCTGCCTGCCTCCGCCAAGTGCTCCCTGTCCCTGTCCCGCTCCCTGCCCCCGCCACTCATGGCGTTAATAAGGCTCGACCCACTTCCTCCCTGGCCCTCTGTCTGATTAGATTGACCCGTGGAGCGCCGCGCGGCTCGTTAGGGTCTGCTTAACGACGTCTCCCATCGGGACCACTAATTAGCTGGGACTGTGTTGTGTTAGAGCGGGGGACTGGATGTGGCGGCGGGGGCACCCTCCACGCACCCCTGCGACGACGGTGCAGCAGCAGCGCCGCGGGCGCCTGCGTCCACTAACTACAAACATGTCGCCGGCCCTGGTGGAGCGGCGCGGGGGGGGGGGGGGGGGGGGAGTGGAAAGCCCCCGGGGGCGACTGCTAACACAACAGAGGTCTTTCCTTGAAGCTTCCACTCAGAGCCGTCGTTCGGCGAGGTTTGAAATATGTTAGCGTTTACTGTACCTCTGACAGACTGCAGAAATGTGCGATCCCACACGAGGGGGAACCGAGCCCAGAATGTCTCCAGCTCCTTCCAGCTCCGCATCAAAAACCCCGCGTGGAAACAGGAAACCCACAGCGCACAATCAGAACCAGCTAAGGTGTAGCTGCAGCTGGAATGATTTGTCTTTCCTGACAGGCACTTTGGCCGATAACCAACTATCAATTGCTAACAAAGCAGACAAAGTGCCTCATTAATCCCTGACAGTGGCAGCTTGTTCGTACCCTTCCTCGCGGTACACCAGGGCCATGCTCTGGAAGCAGGTGCGGTACTTGATCTCGCCCGGCACGGGCTGGGGGCCCTGGATGCGGCTCTTGGCCACGTCGAAGGGAATGTTGACGCAGGAGGAGATGGTCCCGGACACCAGGCCGATGGTGAACTTCCTCAGGAACTCCAAGGTAGGGTCCTGGTGAGGAAGAGGAGAGAAGCTTCAGAGAAACGGCTCAGTTCAGCCGTAAATATCCAGAACCCAAAAGACCCCCTTCAAAAATAAGTAAAGATAAACACTGAAAAGAGGGTGCTTTTACTTTGAAATAAAAAACAAATACTGAACACGACATGCTTTTACTTTGAAGGAGTAAAACATTTTCTTCTTAAACATTCGTGGAAAAGACAAAATAATTAGATAAGAGATCAAAAATCTGGGTTTGATCTATATTTTACTCGTTTTAGGAAACGTCTAAGGCGGTAAAACTAAGATTTATTTCTACTTCCACCTCCAAAGTAGTTTCTGTGAGTAAACATGTAAACATCCTGACTATTAAAGGATCTCATGTTATAATCTGATTATAAATGGATCCACAAGCATTTTTACTCAAACATTAATAATGAGGTAGTCAGACGGTCGGCTTTGGTGCTTTGATGTCCTGGTATGTTCATTCAAAGGTTTTCACGTGAAACGGTGACCAGGAGCTGCACTTTGACCCCGTGTGACGTGACGGCGCCGTTTAAGGGGTCCTGGAAATATGTTCTGACCCGTCTGGATCAGAGGAGAACTTCAGACAGAGGAGGATGGTCCTCAGAGACAGAAGAGGAGGGTCCTCAGAGACAGAAGAGGAGGGTCCTCAGAGACAGAAGATGGTCCTTAGAGACAGAAGATGGTCCTCAGAGACAGAAGATGGTCCTCAGAGACAGAAGATGGTCCTCAGAGACAGAAAATGGTCCTCAGAGACAGAAGATGGTCCTCAGAGACAGAAGATGGTCCTCAGAGACAGAAGATGGTCCTCAGAGACAGAAGAGGAGGGTCCTCATAGACAGAAGATGGTCCTAAGAAACAGAAGAGGATGGTCCTCAGAGACAGAAGAGGATGGTCCTCAGAGACAGAAGAGGAGGGTCCTCAGAGACAGAAGATGGTCCTCAGAGACAGAAGATGGTCCTCAGAGACAGAAGATGGTCCTCAGAGACAGAAGATGGTCCTCAGAGACAGAAGATGGTCCTCAGAGACAGAAGAGGAGGGTCCTCATAGACAGAAGATGGTCCTAAGAGACAGAAGAGGATGGTCCTCAGAGACAGAAGAGGATGGTCCTCAGAGACAGAAGATGGTCCTCAGAGACAGAAGATGGTCCTCAGAGACAGAAGAGGAGGGTCCTCAGAGACAGAAGAGGAGGGTCCTCAGAGACAGAAGAGGAGGGTCCTCAGAGACAGAAGAGGAGGGTCCTCAGAGACAGAAGAGGAGGGTCCTCAGAGACAGAAGATGGTCCTCAGAGACAGAAGATGGTCCTCAGAGACAGAAGATGGTCCTCAGAGACAGAAGATGGTCCTCAGAGACAGAAGATGGTCCTCAGAGACAGAAGATGGTCCTCAGAGACAGAAGAGGAGGGTCCTCAGAGACAGAAGAGGAGGGTCCTCAGAGACAGAAGATGGCCCTAAGAGACAGAAGAGGAGGGTCCTCAGAGACAGAAGATGGTCCTCAGAGACAGAAGATGGTCCTCAGAGACAGAAGATGGTCCTCATAGACAGAAGAGGAGGGTCCTCAGAGACAGAAGATGGTCCTCAGAGACAGAGGATGGTCCTCAGAGACAGAAGAGGAGGGTCCTCAGAGACAGAAGAGGAGGGTCCTCAGAGACAGAAGAGGAGGGTCCTCAGAGACAGAAGAGGAGGGTCCTCAGAGACAGAAGAGGAGGGTCCTCAGAGACAGAAGATGGTCCTCAGAGACAGAAGATGGTCCTCAGAGACAGAAGATGGTCCTCAGAGACAGAAGATGGTCCTCAGAGACAGAAGAGGAGGGTCCTCAGAGACAGAAGAGGAGGGTCCTCAGAGACAGAAGAGGAGGGTCCTCAGAGACAGAAGATGGTCCTCAGAGACAGAAGATGGTCCTCAGAGACAGAAGAGGAGGGTCCTCAGAGACAGAAGAGGAGGGTCCTCAGAGACAGAAGATGGCCCTAAGAGACAGAAGAGGATGGTCCTCAGAGACAGAAGAGGGTGGTCCTCAGAGACAGAAGAGGAGGGTCCTCAGAGACAGAAGAGGAGGGTCCTCAGAGACAGAAGAGGATGGTCCTCAGAGACAGAATAGGAGGGTCCTCAGAGACAGAAGAGGATGGTCCTCAGAAACAGAAGATGGTCCTCAGAGACAGAAGATGGTCCTCAGAGACAGAAGATGGTCCTCAGAGACAGAAGATGGTCCTCAGAGACAGAAGATGGTCCTCAGAGACAGAAGATGGTCCTCAGAGACAGAAGATGGTCCTCATAGACAGAAGAGGAGGGTCCTCATAGACAGAAGATGGTCCTCAGAGACAGAAGAGGAGGGTCCTCAGAGACAGAAGATGGTCCTCAGAGACAGAAGAGGAGGGTCCTCAGAGACAGAAGAGGAGGGTCCTCAGAGACAGAAGATGGCCCTAAGAGACAGAAGAGGAGGGTCCTCAGAGACAGAAGATGGTCCTCGGAGACAGAAGAGGATGGTCCTCAGAGACAGAAGAGGAGGGTCCTCAGAGACAGAAGAGGAGGGTCCTCAGAGACAGAAGAGGAGGGTCCTCAGAGACAGAAGATGGCCCTAAGAGACAGAAGAGGAGGGTCCTCAGAGACAGAAGATGGTCCTCAGAGGACATCCTGATTCTGGGTCTGTCAGGTTACAGGTGACGAGGATTCTTAGAAGTGGCTGTAGAAACATTTGAGGTGGAGTTTAAGAAGTTCTCTCTTTGCTCCACAAGTCTTGAAGTGATAGCATCGAATGAGCGGCTAGCTTCTGAGCTAATGTTAGCCTTAGCTGTTGCTAGGCTAACCAGCTAATCAGCTGATCCAGGAGGCTTCATCTCCAGGGAACCTCCACCAGCGTCAGGCTGAGCAGAACATTCTTGAGGAGACCTTCCTGGGGAGCGTCAGCAGACTTGTCACACAGGAAAGTAAGGGGGCTTGGGAGGGGGGGGGGGGGGGGGGTGTTCGGGGGGGGGGGGGGGGGGGGGGGGGTGTATGATTGCAAAGCTGGCATGAAAGCCCGGATCATTTTATGGTAGCGGGGGGCAGATTAGTGCTTCCTGACTGCCGTGCTGCCTCCTGATTGGCTGAGCAGAAGCACATGTTAGGATTTATAAACAGGGTGCATACAGGCCGAGGGGAGGGGTAGGGGGCGGGGGAAGGCATCTGGGGACAATTTGGGTAATTGGGCAGTGACTCGGCACCGGGGCATTACTGCAGCAGAGAAGCCCAGACTCAGAGCTACCAGGGCTAATTGGCCGGGATATTTTTACAGTTGACAGCAGACTCTACGGACCGGGCCTCTCTCAGGGGCCGGAGACCCCGACCCCGAGAGCCGGGCAGAACCCACCGCAAGTTGCAGGGGGGGGTTGTTGCGCCGGGAGAGCCAAACCACCTCCACGTCTTTAAGCTAAAACCTCCTGGCACCTTTGCTTCTCCTGAGTGATGGTGGTGTTCTATCTGCACTGGGTCTGCTGGGTCGGCTCCGCCCCAATGTTTGCCCCTCCCACCGTCATCCATCCATCCACCCATCATCCATCCATCCTTCAACCAATCATCCATCCACCCATCATCCATCCACTCATCCACCCATCATCCATCCACTCATCCACCCACCCATCCATCCATCATCCACCCATCATTCATCCATCCATCCACCCATCATCCATCCATCCATCAACCAATCATCCATCCATCCATCATCCATCCATACACCCTTCATCCATCCACTCATCCACCCACCCATCCATCCATCATCCACCCATCATCCACCCACCCATCCATCCATCATCCATCCACCCACCCATCATCCATCCATACACCCATCATCCATCCATACACCCATCATCCATCCATCCATCATCCATCCATCCACCCATCATCCATCCACCAACCCATCATCCATCCATCCATCCATCCACCCTTCATCCATCCACCCACCCACCCATCATCCATCCACTCATCCACCCACCCATCCATCCATCATCCACCCACCCCATCATCCATCCATACACCCTTCATCCATCCACTCATCCACCCACCCATCCATCCATCATCCACCCATCATTCATCCATCCATCCATCCACCCATCTCCTCTCTCCTCCACGCGTGACTAGGAAACTCCTCCTGGAGACGGCGTCTCTGTCTGCATCCAGGTAGTCGTTGGCGTTCATCTGCTGCAGCGGTTTGTACATTTGGACCGACCCTGTGGTTCCGTTTCCTTTAAACAGAATTAACTTTCACATCAGGCTCGGCCGGATGTGAAACCTGATCCGGGGAGGAGGTTCTGAGGAGCAAACAGATGAGTTATTAGCGCTGCTGATCTTACAGGCTCCTCTCCTGATTCCTGCTTCCTCCTCGCCGCGGCAGACCGGCCAACTAATCACGCCGCCAAACGCCTCACGTCCCGACTTACGAGGTGGGCGGGGCTTGCGTGCATCACACGGGTCACATTGGCGGGTCGGACTGGAGCTCATGTTCAACCACATCATCGCTGCAGCAGAGCATCTTCAGAAGCAGGAAGTTGTCTCCTAGCTCTCACCAGTAGCACACTATGCCAAAAATCAATGGAAATTCCAGAAGGTGTTTGTGGTCCATCAGTCGGGGAAAGGTTCCAAAGTTGTTTCTAAGGTTCTGGTTCTCCACAGATCCCCAGTGAGACCCCTCATCAACACATGAAGAAGACCTGGAACAACAGAGAACCTCCTGATGTTCATGAAGGTTCCTGAAGGATGTCCAGCACCACAGCAAACCAGAAGGGGCTCAGAGCCCATCCTTGGTGCGGGCCCACCTCCACCTTGAATCCATCCATCTCTCCTGCGGCTCACCTCGGCACCATCATGCTGCTCTCACACACTTCCTGTCCCTCCAGACCTCCTCATGCCTGCATCTGAATAATAATCTATAATAATTCTGCAAACAAATCATTCATCCTTTCATGTTACCTGAATGTTACTGACACCAGGCCACAGAACAGACTGGACATGTGGACCCTACTTCAGACCCCGTTGTCTACGATCACCCGTCAATCACCCGTCAATCACCCGTCAATCACACGTCAATCACCCGTCAATCACACGTCAATCCATGAGTTAAGCCCCGCCCCCTTGTGTCGGTCCGCAGTAATAAGATCAAACCGGTCTGCAGGGTGACAAAATGTTGCGGACCCCTGATCAAGAGTTTAGGGTCTTGGGTTGATCTCTGGACTGGCGGTCTGATCCTGGAGTGACTTTTATGACCCCAGCAGAATAAATAAAGGTTTTGGGGACACTTTACCGGGCTGGTAGGAATGGCGTCCTTCACGTTGAAGTAAAAGCCGAAGTAGATCATGTTGAAGACGCCGTGGCGGCCCAGAGTGGAGGTCAGACCTTTATTCAGGCCCTTCAGTCCGAACCCGTCGGACTTGATGATGCGTCTGGCCTGAGAGAAGGAGGACGGTTGCTGTTCAGGAGAGAGGAGAGGATTAATACGTCAAAGTCTACCAGAAGAAGAAGCCCCGCCCCCCAAAGTTCCTTCCATCACCTTTGTGAAGGCGTCTCTGTTGGCCTGCAGGCTGACCTTCACCACCTCAAACGGGTTGACCACAACCGCCTCCGTCAGGCCCGCGCCGAGGCCCGCCACAGACAGCGCCTGCAGGGGAGACGGGTCAGTCGGGCCGGCCCACAATAAGAGGTTCTGACGGTCGTCACAAACTGGTTCCTAGACTAAAATATGAATGTGTTTTCTGTCACGTCTGTCACTGTGTGAGGAATGTTTGAGGAATGTTTGAGGAATGTTTGAGGAATGTTTGAGGAATGTTTGAGGAATGTTTGAGGAATGTTTGAGGTCACCTGTGTTTGTTATCGTTTGACAGAATGTCGGAGGACAGACGAAGGTGAAGAAACGTTTTAAAGGTTAAAGGAGAAAAACAACTCCTGGCTAACAGAGTAATCACATTAATGTTTAATGTGCTGTCTAAGAGAGAAGTGAAAACGACATCAAAGAAGAAACATCAAAGCAGGGATAGAAACATTAGAGTTAAGATTAATGATATTGAGACTAAATGCATAGAAATAAGGATAAAATGTCAAAAAGGTATTTGTAGGCGTATACAGACTCGTGGGTGTCTAGGAACCGTATATCAATCAATCAATCAATCAATCTTTATTTATATAGCGCCATTTCACAACAACAGTTGTCTGAAGTTTCTTCTAGGTGCAGTAACATGCATTAATCCAGTAACATGCATTAATCCAGTAACATGCATTAATCCAGTAACATGCATTAATCCAGTAACATGCACTAATCCAGTAACATGCATTAATCCAGTAACATGCACTAATCCAGTAACATGCACTAATCCAGTAACATGCATTAATCCAGTAACATGCATTAATCCAGTAACATGTATTAATCCAGTAACATGCATTAATCCAGTAACATGCACTAATCTAGTAACATGCATTAATCCAGTAACATGTATTAATCCAGTAACATGCATTAATCCAGTAACATGCATTAATCCAGTAACATGCATTAATCCAGTAACATGCATTAATCCAGTAACATGCATTAATCCAGTAACATGCATTAATCCAGTAACATGTATTAATCCAGTAACATGCATTAATCCAGTAACATGCACTAATCCAGTAACATGCACTAATCCAGTAACATGCATTAATCCAGTAACATGCATTAATCCAGTAACATGCATTAATACAGTAACATGCATTAATCCAGTAACATGCATTAATCCAGTAACATGTATTAATCCAGTAACATGCATTAATCCAGTAACATGCATTAATCCAGTAACATGCACTAATCCAGTAACATGCACTAATCCAGTAACATGCATTAATCCAGTAACATGCATTAATCCAGTAACATGCACTAATCCAGTAACATGCATTAATCCAGTAACATGCATTAATCCAGTAACATGCACTAATCCAGTAACATGCACTAATCCAGTAACATGTATTAATCCAGTAACATGCACTAATCCAGTAACATGCATTAATCCAGTAACATGCATTAATCCAGTAACATGCACTAATCCAGTAACATGCACTAATCCAGTAACATGCATTAATCCAGTAACATGTATTAATCCAGTAACATGCATTAATCCAGTAACATGTATTACTCCAGTAACATGCATTAATCCAGTAACATGTATTAATCCAGTAACATGCATTAATCCAGTAACATGTATTAATCCAGTAACATGCATTAATCCAGTAACATGTATTAATCCAGTAACATGTATTAATCCAGTAACATGCATTAATCCAGTAACATGTATTAATCCAGTAACATACATTAATCCAGTAACATGTATTAATCCAGTAACATGCATTAATCCAGTAACATGTATTAATCCAGTAACATGGATTAATCCAGTAACATGCATTAATCCAGTAACATGTATTAATCCAGTAACATACATTAATCCAGTAACATGCATTAAAGTTAAAAGGATGTATAAAGAGGGACAGTGAGAGAGGAAGAGAGAAAAGCCCAGTGCATCATGGGAGATCCCCTAGCAGTCTAAATCTATAGCAGCGTAGCTAAGAGCTAGTTTATTCCAGCCTTAATTATAAACTTTATCATAAAGGAAAGTTTTAAAACTTCTACTTTTAAATGTAGAGAGGGTCTCTGCCCCCAGAACCCAGATTGGAAGATGGTTCCACAGGAGCGGAGCCTGATAGCTGAAGGTTCTGGCTCCATTCTACTTCTGGAGACGTGGACTTGTGGGTGTCTAGGAACCGTATACTGGGACCTGCTGATGGGTCCTTACGCGACCCCCCCACCCCAACCCCTGTGCACTGATGACATTTGGGCGCCGGCAGGATGGGAGTTTGTCCAGCTTCAGCGCTCGGACCACAGATGAATTAACCAAAGTCTGTAGCTCCTCCCACTGTGGGGCCAGACCTCATTGAGGAGCCCGTCTGCAGGGATCCGACGGTCAGGTCTCCACCTGGACCACTTTGAGGCGCCGCCTCTGTGTCCAGGAGAAGGCGGGATCATCTCAGCCGTGTTTACGCCGCCACCTCTTCATTCTCACTGTGTCCCCATCAATCACAGCGACGGCGTTCAGCTGCAACACGCCGGCCTGTAGGCTGGAGCTCACTCGCACTAATGATGCGCTGTGATTACAGAACGCCAGCGCCGCGGGGGCGAGGAGGAGGAGGGAGGAGGAAGGGGAGTGCGTGATGGATGGGACAGGTAAACATTTCTCCAGCAGTGGCTGTAGAAACACGCCGCTGGTGCGTCACAGGTGATCCATCCATTGTAGCTGACGCCTGAAGAGGTGGAGCGGTGGCCACGCCCCACCCGCACAACTCTGTCCTTCAAGCTCTGACTCGATGTAGGAACCAGCAGGGCCAGAAAGGGGGACACACCTTCCAGGGGGGAGGATTAAGATCTGACGAGGGTTGAACGTCTTCGTCTTCTTCAACCCTCTGAGGTCCGACGCATCTGTTCCTGGTCCTTGGATGGAGGTCCTAAAAATGTAGTTGGAATGTGGAGGTCCCCCTCCTGCCTCAAAAACTGCTCTGACCCATCAAGACCTGGACTCCAGCGGACCTGCGAAGGTGTGCAGTGATCAGCCATTAGATTATGACCACCATTAAGGCCTGGACTCCAGCAGACCCCCTTCATGGAGACGGTCTGCAGTGTCAGGGGAACATCCATCTGAAGGTAGGACCCAATGTTCCCCAGCAGAACATGGTCCAAAGCATCACACCGTCTTCTTCCCATAATGCATCCTGGTACCATCTCTTCACTCAGACGTCCACAGAAGAGAACCTGATCCATCAGACCAGATCACCTTCTTCCAATGCTCCATGGTCCAGTTCTGATGCAAACAGTGGACCGGGGTCCGGGGTCAGAGGTCACTCTGAGCCCACTGTGATGTCACTGTGAGTTCTAACGCCGCTCTATCAGAACCAACATGAACGTTTTCAGTAAGAAGTGATACGGTGGATCCTCTGTGGGCTCAGACTACCTTCATGTCAGACCAGGAACACCCTGGAGAGGTTCTGACCCGGTCCTGGTTCAGCTCTGGTCCATTTCCCCTGCTTCCAACATGGACTTCAGTACAAAACCTGGTTATAATGTTATGGCGGTGTGAAGATGAGATCACGTCAAATAGAACAGATGAAGGTGATTTGTGTTTCAGAGACACGTGAAGATCCCGTCACTCCTGGCGGGCGTGACGGGGGGATCGGACGCGGGGCGACACTCGTGTTTCCGTGGAAACAGGGAAACTTAAAGTCGTGTAAACACTTCTGACTCCTGCAGGAGGTCGACCGGAACCTTTACCTGGATCGCATTTGGCTGCTGAAATAATTCCTGACATTTTGTTGTTTCTGGCAGCGTTGTGTGACAGTTCTGTGACAGTGGGCGGGGCTTAGCCGCTGAGTCAGCGCGTGTGTTTGTTTTCCAGGTGAGAGTGTATTCAGGTGTGTGTGTCACACTCACCACGCCGGGAGACAGGGGGGTCAGACCCAGCAGCTTCTTGTACTGCTCAAAGGTGAAGAACTGCAGAGGAGAGACGGGGAAAGAAGATCAGTCAGACCAGACCTGACGACTGCAAAACAGGGAGGGGGAGGAGGAACAGGAGGAGGAGGAGGAGGAACAGGAGGAGGAGGAACAGGAGGAGGAGGAGGAACAGGAGGGGGAGGAGGAGGAACAAGAGGAGGAACAGGAGGAGGAACAGGAGGAGGAGGAGGAGGAGGAACAGGAGGAGGAGGAGGAACAGGAGGAGGAGGAGGAACAGGAGGAGGAGGAGGAACAGGAGGAGGAGGGGGAGGAGGAACAGGAGGAGGAGGAACAGGAGGAGGAGGAGGAGGAACAGGAGGAGGAGGAACAGGAGGAGGAGGAGGAGGAGGAACAGGAGGAGGAGGAAGAGGAGGAACAGGAGGAGGAGGAGGAGGAGGAACAGGAGGAGGAGGAGGAGGAACAGGAGGGGGAGGAGGAGGAACAAGAGGAGGAGGAGGAGGAGGAGGAACAGGAGGAGGAGGAGGAGGAACAGGAGGAGGAGGAGGAACAGGAGGGGGAGGAGGAGGAACAGGAGGGGGAGGAACAGGAGGAGGAGGAACAGGAGGAGGAGGAGGAGGAGGAACAGGAGGGGGAGGAGGAGGAACAAGAGGAGGAGGAGGAGGAGGAGGAGGAACAGGAGGAGGAGGAGGAGGAGGAACAGGAGGAGGAGGAACAGGAGGAGGAGGAGGAGGAAGAGGAGGAGGGGGCCGTCATGTTGCTTCGCTGACGTGTTTATATACACTGGAACTGGCTGGGTGATACATTTACACACATACCTCCACCTCTCCAGGTTCTCCTCCACCTGCTCCCACTACAGATCACAATGTCCTCCACCAACATCAGAGTCCATGGAGACTCCTGCTGACCTCCTCTGTCAGTCTGTCCATCACCACAGCAAACAAGAAGGGGCTCAGAGCCCATCCTTGGTGCAGTCCCACCTCCACCTTCAACCCATCCATCACTCCTGCTCTCCTCACCGCCGTCATGCTGCTCTCATACATATCCTGGACCTCTCTAACGTACTTCCTGTCCCTCCAGACCTCCTCATGCAAACCCACAACTCCTCCCTCACCACTCTGTCCTACACTTCCTCTAAATCCACAGAGACACGATGCAGCTCCTCCTGACCTTCTCTTACCTCCTCCCCATCAGCTCCTCCTGACCTTCTCTGTTCTCCTCCATCAGCTCCTCCTGACCTTCTCTGTTCTCCTCCATCAGCTCCTCCTGACCTTCTCTGTTCTTCTCCATCAGCTCCTTCTGACCTTCTCTGTCCTTCTCCATCAGCTCCTCCTGACCTTCTCTGTTCTCCTCCATCAGCTCCTCCTGACCTTCTCTGTTCTTCTCCATCAGCTCCTCCTGACCTTCTCTGTTCTCCTCCATCAGCTCCTCCTGACCTTCTCTGTTCTTCTCATCATCTCCTCCTGACCTTCTCTGTTCTTCTCCATCAGCTCCTTCTGACC
>JBBDHG010000043.1:0-367500 GCA_037951165.1 Lophius americanus
TATCAGGCTTTGGTTAGAATATACAGCTAGTCCCATAGCTAAGTGTTGCTACGTGGGAGTAATCCCCCTGTGAAACCATGAGCCACAGGTGATTAGATTACATTCATCTTGACGCGCCAGTGAATTATCATTATGGTGAGCAGCCACTTACATGCAAGAAAGCCGGTCAGCATTCAAAACAACAAATGTTAAGGAAGGCACATTTCCTCTCATTAATTTAACCAGCCGACCGTTATTTGTTCTCCCCGCGTTCATTACTCACGTGCGGCTGACGTGGCGGACCGCCACTGTAGCGAGGGGAGGACGTTTCCTCCCTTTGTAAGCGATCCGACGGGAGGTGTGCCTTTTTGTTTAGAAGTGCATTACACATTGCATGTTTCCAGCGAGCTGAGGGGAGGAAGCCGGAGTCTGAGGGGGACGGAGGTGGTTATGTGGTGGTTTTACCCGCATCGATTGCCTCTTTTTTAATCGAGCATACCAAATATAACTTCCCTTGAATTGAATTCCCCAGGTAAATCGTTATAAAACTAACCTTGTTATATTTATTGACAGGGTATTTAAATAAATATTAAAGCCGTGTAGGAAGAGGTAAGAGGGGGGGGGGGGGGGGGGGGGGGGGGTTCCAATCCATTGATTTCGGTGAAAAAAAATAAAAAAAATGAAAGTAGCGCAGCAGTCATCTCACACAGCACACCTCTAATACTCCTCTTCCTCCCTCCGTCCTCTTTTCCATCGCCTTTAACCCGCTCTCCTTAGCATATTAGGTGGAGAAAATGTGAAAAAATGCTTAGCACACGGGAAGGAGGCCGGCGAGTGCAGACGTGGGAGTGGGTCCCTCGAGGGTGCGGTGGAGCCCATATCCCATAAATCCTGGCTCTGGTGCTAACAATCAATTTTCAATTTTAATTATTTACCATGCCCTGCTGGACAGAGACATTTATTTTCCCGCTCTGTCCAGATTAAAAATTTAAAATTAAGAGATGAATATTTGTTCAAGTGAGAAAAAGACCCTCCACTCCAAATATCTCTTGAATCTTCCATCCCTCTCTCTCTCATGTGACGGACAAACAATGAGTCAATCAATTTTCACGGACCACCAGCGCCGACTCCCTGCCACGCCAGCACCCCTTGCATTTTTCGCTGGGCTCCACCTGTCGGGGGGCAGCCACACAAAGCCTGTGTGAGGGGAGAAACTGGCAAATTCTGCTGCTCAGCACTTTCTGGCCGCGCCCGCCAGTGCTTGGCCTCGACTCTCGCAGGCTTTCCGATATTTCATCTGTAAATTTAATTACAGAAGTTGGAGTAACGCAGCCCAGGTATCCCCTGTCAAGCTCTCATTCACACAGAGCTGCTATTACAAATGGCAACCTGCAATAAACAGACGGCAGCAGGCAAACACTAAAGGCTTTCAGAACATTTTTCAAGGTTAACAACCTAAGATGTAAAGATACTTTACGTGACCTGTTGTCCGACACTGTATCTTCTTAGACTCTGGAATAAAGAGGAAACCTTCAACACAGTCGTCCAGCCTGAAATAAAAGACTGACCAATCATCAAATGACAAATAATAATTAAGGGCCCATCTCCAATCTTGTTGTACTAATGTGAAACCAACACCTCAACACTTTATTTTCACACTTTTCACTGTAATGGATCCACTGCTTTATAAGAGCGGCTCTAATGCGTCCATAAATTCCGTTGGCTGAGCATATCGGCTTAGGTGCTGAAGGTTTTAAAGCCGATCAATGGTGTACTGTTGATGATCTCATACACACTTGGAATGTGTGGTGAACCTTTTATCTATGAAAACATTTACCTGATGCGACGTTGTTAGCTGTCGGGCTATGTTTTTCCTAGAGTCGTGAACGAAGGTATTTTATGCTGCAATGCATTAAAAACGGGCATTCGTCTAAATGTTGTGGAAGTGGTGTTTAATTTTGGGACTAAAAAACATTAAAATGCCATAAGGGAAGGTTAAAACACCCTCAACAAGTAATTTTATGGCTTTTCAAAATCAATTATTGCCTTTGATATGTCGTCTTTTAACCGCTGTGGCTTTTTCAGCTTTAATTAATTCAAAAATATTCAGATGTATTTTAATAGGAACAGGATTTCATTTACACAATGTTTTCCTAAGGCCTTGAGAGAGATGTGGAGATGAAGTTTTATGATAACCATTCATCTGATAATAGCAAGAAAAAGTCACAGGAATGTTTTTGCGATGGTAAGCAGGACACGTTTGGGGGACAGGTGTGTAATAATCTCTGGACAGAATCGTCCTTCAAACACAGAAACCATAAATCTTAAAGAATCAATTGCTGGCAAAGGCAAATATCGACTAAGAACACAAATAGAAGCATTTGATAAGTTCAAGAAACATATTATTTCTTTTACAAATAATTTATTGTCATTGAAATATTCTGCTACTTTTTTTTCTCCTTCTAATTCCGGAAAAAAACGTGTAGTCATGTGGTTTCTGTGTGAGACGCGGGAATCAAAGAGGCAGCCAAAAGAAGTGAGGAGGAAATATTACAATTCATAGACGAGGAAAGAAAGAGCTAGCCTCTGGCTGTGTGAGTAGCTGCAGACAGGTAGACGTAGGGAGCAACAAAGATACAAATAACTGTCAAGGCAGGGAAAGAGACGACGCAGGCGATGGAGGCGGTGGGGGAAACGGAGATCTGAGCAGGAAGGAGACCAAGAGACAGAGGGAGACAGAGAGTGTTTTAGTACAGAGCAGAATGTTGTTATTTATGTCGTAGCTGCTAAACAAATAAGGAGACTCCCAGTTCTGTGATTGTCTCAGTGGGGGGCTGTCAGATTGAGGCGCATATCTCCCCCCAGCACACGGCTCCAGCTGTGCTCTATCTGCTCTCTCAACATTCTCCCCAAACATTCTCAAATGTTTTTTCTTAATCTATGCTTTGTCTCTTTCAACTTTCTACGACGTCTTTCATAATGTTACTCAAGTATTTCTTCATAATTCGTACCTCCGCCAAGGAGGTTGTGTTTTCACCTTTGAGTCTCACATTTATGAGCAAGATCACGGAAAATGTTAAGGGACAGATTTGTGAATGAAACTTTACCCAGAAGTAGATTTTGGCGTATCGTCGAGACGATAACATTTTCGTCACGTGACAATGCGACCTCAGAGTGTGTGATAATTGATTTGACCCAGTGTGAGATAGGATACACAGTTCTATGACAATATCTCATACATTGATGGACAAATCTGCATGAGATCTTACCAGGAGGTAACTTATCAAATCCCAGAGGTGCCGTGACTTGGCCGAGGTTTGCGATCTCTGATTGCTCTCGAGTATGCTTTCTTGACAAACGGTAGAACAACAGCTAATAGTGGACAAGATTACCACTGATGGGCACATTATTCAACTATGTTCTTCTGGAGACATAATCTGGATTTACTTTAACCTCTCATTCTAGACCCCGTAGCTTTATTCCACTGTGGAATCAACTAGAGAGGCAAAACTGTTGAGTTCACCAGTACTTACAGCTCCAGCACCTACAACCTCTGCATCGATACTGCCTCCTCTCATAGCAGCCTATAAAGGCCCGATCCAGCACATTAAAGTGGATCCTCTATTACACTGAGACCTCCGACCTTTAGTTGGGGCAGGGGCCTCTGACACCTGTGTGGCCAGAGAAAGCGGAGGAGGAGGAGAAGGCTTGACCTCTCTCTCTGCCTCTCTCAGACGTGTCCAGCCACAGCTGGGGTCTAGGCGTTGACCTCTGGGCCAGTACGGTTATTGAAAGCTGTTGACCCCTGCGACAGGCCACTTGACCCTGCTTACACTTGGGCCCTGGGAGCTTTCCCTGGTCCAGGACACTGTGGCTGCAGCCAACCCCTCCACTACAAGTCTGGAGTAAGACACAGTCAGCCACAGTCCCCTGCAGATCTGATCGTCCTCCGGCTGGGAGGCAAAGCTAAGGTATATGTTGTCATGAAAAATGATGCATTTTCCCAACCTCGCCACGTCGGTTTGGTACTTAAACATGTACTTAAACATGAGCGCAAAGAAGAGGCTAAAGCCTAAAATAGGGAGGGAATGACCTTGACAGCTGCTTTATATGCCGGACATTGAGTTATCACTTTCTTATAGTGAGAAGAATTTTCTCTTGTGGCTGTAAAGAGTGTTTGCTGCACATGTCTTGACATGATACAACCTACAGGATGAACAAGCTGTGAGAACATGGGTTCAGTTTGGGGTTTTAAAAATGCAGGAGTTGATTTAGAGCCAGAGGGCATCTGGTGGAACTGTTGAGACCGGGCACAAGAAATATGGACAGGACTAGAACCCAGAACTGGGTGAAAAGCATCAATTATTTACTTAATTGTTGCATGTCATGAAGCGCGCTTTCTGATTATGTTTTTTTTTAGGTCAGTGAGAAGGAAGAACAGAAAACAAAGATAATGACCTCACGCCGCTGAGTCCCCACAGCCATAAAGTAACAATAAGTCATCCTGCATCACTTAAACTTACTTATTCTCCCTCATTCTTCCTTGAGCCCCATAACATATAAATAAATAAGTGCAGGACCCAAGTATCAATCTATCTCCCTTTCCCCGCTCGGCCCTCTTTTAGAGCAATGCTGTGGGCTTTTACCCAAATGGCGTCAGAGCCACCGGTATCATTTATAACGGGACGGCCTAACTAATGCGGCTCATGGCTCAGCCAGGATGTTTTATTCATGCTGTTTTATTATTAGGGCCCCACTTAAAAAGGTGAGGCGCTCTCCTCTCTTCTGGCCGCGGCTGACTGAGGTGCGAGCTTTATCTATCACCCTGACAAGAGCGTCTTCCCTGGGAAGTCTTTCAGAAAACTTCAAACACCCTCACTATTGATTCCTCCCCCTCTCCACCTGGGCACCGGCATACATCTTCCCCTCCGCCACGCAGAGAGACAGAGAGGGTGCAGTGAGGTAGTAGTGGAAGTAGAAACAGAAGTAAGGTAGAAAAAAAAAGAAGAAAGATGGAAAGTGAAATAGACTCCGAGAGATAAAAGTAAAAGATAAATAACCTGGTCACTGCATAACAATGCAGGTGACCTCACTTTGCTTCATTGCTACAAAGCTTGATAGCTAGAGAACATTGTGGCGTCTAAGAAGAGGAGGACTGTGATTACAGCATCCCCGGCGCGCTAATTATACATTCAAACGATGCTTTGAGACACAGGATTAATTCAAACAGAGAGATCATGTGCAGGTTGTACGTCTTATGCCGAGCCATTGTTGGCAAAGCCTTTGTAGACAATCAAAGAAGAATCCTGGCCATTAAAGTAACACCTTGAAACATGACAAGAGTCCTTGAATTCCTCAAACAAGGCAAGTATCATTTCCCTCAACAAGATGGAAGATGAAGAGGTTGGAATTAAATCTTGAATTAATAACGCCTCCGTAGCAATTGTTCCTTGATAGCTTTTTAAGCCACTTCTTTAAAATAACTGTCTGTGAAGCTCCACTGCCCGGAAGAGAGGCAGGGGAGGTGCTGCTGCAGAGAGACACATCATTCATGCCATCTGCATAATCCTTTTGTCTGTGTTCTATCCCTTTATACCAACAAGTGGCTTAACATACACAATCAGCCAGAACATTAAAACCACCTGCCTAAGGTGGTGTAGGTCCATATACTTATGATGAGCGGCTATAGCTCATCGGATAGAGCGGCCGTCTGCCAATTCAAGGATGGGGAAGGTAGCCGGATCCAGCCCCACCTAGTAGTCTACATGTCGTAGGCTCCTTGAGCAAGACCCTGAACCCAAAATGCTCGCCGGGTGCTTCACAGGGGCTCAGGCATGGGTCCAATGCAGAGAACTGATTTTCCCTCGGGATAAATACAGTATCAATTATAAAATTATAAATAGTATAAATAGAACGGTACCTAATAGATGTATTAGGTACCGTTCTATCAGAACTAGGTTATTCAGCAAGTTGTGCTACAGTAGCGTTTATGTAAGATCAGACATGTCCCCTGGTTACCCATGGTCTTGTTGCCAGTTCATCTGTGGTCCTTCCCAAGACGACCTTGGAAGGTCCAGGAACACCCAACTAGTCAATGTTCTCACCCAGTTGACCCGCCAAATTTACTCAGATCTTAAAGCTTGCCCTCCCTTTTTCCCTCACCCACCCACCCACTGACAGGGGCTTCTGTAAGGAGATAACCAATGTTATCCGGCCTTCACCTGTCAGTGGTTATAATGTTATGGCGGATTGATGTGTATAGAATGATTAAGGAGACTTATTATTGCCTCTAATCAATGTCTCTCCTTGATAACCAACAGACACCAAAGTAACTATGATGTGAGGTCATTTGATGATGGGATTTATTCCCCTGCCAATCGGCTGGCAGGAGAGAAACTGGCTGATATGGACGGAGACATGATTTAATGAGTTGTTAATGATTTGTCCTCAGATGGTTAATGAGAAACAGTGGGCCTATGAACTGTTTCAAAGTGAAGTCATATTTAAAGCTTATTTTAGAGCCCTACACTCACTCAAAGGGGCGCGCATAAATTACACAACAGGCCGGAGCTGTAAGCAAGTAATTAACACCATAAACTAAATGTGAAAGCGTAGATTAATTAAATTCCTCCTATGTCAGTGGGACATTGGACCGTTTTGTAAGACGGTCTAGCATGTTGAACATTTTAAAGTGTAGCGTTGTAGAAGGATCTTTTTCAGCGGTGTGAATCTGTGCGGTTGCAAAGACCCCATGGCACTTTAACACATTCTGAAATCAATAGCACAAGGCCCCTTAGGAGAAAGCAGGGAGGAAGCCATTGATTGACATGTTATCTTATGTCAAACAGTAGAACATGGCATGGCGGCAACCACCTGCCGTTTGGTCCACCTGCCACTCTCACCTCCCTTGGAGATCTCACTAGAGAAGTGTTGCATTCCTGAAAATGAATTTATGTGTATCCTTGAAAGATGTTGGAAGGTGATTTTAATAATATTAAGTGTGATGTATGCATTCGATTAATTTGCATTCAACTGTCAAGTTTAGAATTTCTCACCACAAACAAATCTGAATTTTGTCTTTATCACAGCTTATTTCTGGATCCCCCGATGGTCTTATCTCAGCAGTGCGGATCTGCTGGAGATGAGGTGGGAAAAAATTAAAAGATTCCGCTGCTTGTTGTCCTGTTAGCTCTAACATCTACCCCACTCCAACATCCATGACGTTGGATAGCCTCAAGCCATCTCACCTCAACCCAGGTGGCTTGTTTTTTCTTTACAGCAGAGCTCACATCTCTCTTTAATTCCATTGATTCTCGTTTGCACTTTGGATGGAGAGAGAGAGAGAGAGAGAGAGAGAGAGAGAGAGAGAGAGAGAGAGAGAGAGAGAAAGAGAGAGCGAGAGAGAGAGAGAGGAAGTGCACCTGAATGTTTATCCATGCTGCGATGTTTGCAGTGCCTGGTGTTGGACGCCCTGAAAGGCGCATAAATTAGCACCCTCTACAATGGCACCCTGAAGCAACCTCCTGGTGCGCAACATCAATATGGAGCGAGAAGCAAGCTGAGAGCGAATGCTATCAGAGGCCAAATGGTTGGGAGGAGATGTTACTATTCAGCAGATGCTCGACCATGGCCCACCATCACCAACTCTCACACATCTTCACTGAAGTAGACTTCCAGCAATGGACACACGAACATCAGCGTACGCACACAAACGCATGCGTGGACACATAGGATCTAATACGTCTGTGTGAACAGACACCGATTCACATAAACACACCGACGAGGTTCATCCCTCAGGTCGTCCTGCTTAACTCTTGACTTTGAATAGATGCTGGTGAACAGACGCGCATGAACACCCGTTCATCTCCTCTTTGGATTCTCCTTTTCTCAACTCTTTCAATCTCACCGTACAAAAATGAAGATCGGGAGTCGGCTAAGATTAAATTGGTGTATTAAGCACAAGCATGTGACGTAGAAGAAAAGTCCAATAAAAGGCAAAAAAAAAAAAACCAAATAGGCCTTAATTAATATTTCATCATGGGTGAAATATTCATAATCCATTGCAGGTCAAAGCGCTCTCATCAGCCCTTTGTCTTGCATTTGCGTGTGCGTAAGAGGAAATAAACAGGGGGGGGGGGTACTGGGGGAGTGTTAGTCCCACAGATGATGATGAACACTAGGACAAAAGAAAAACAAGACTCCTGAGCATTAATTAGTGCCACTCCTTCACAGAAGACAGGCAGAAGGTGAGAAGGTGCAGTAGATGCTAGTTAAAAACACATACAATGTATTTATTTTTGCAGTTTATATGCACAGAACACCTCAACCCCTTTGTGTCTTTCAGCCCCACTATCCTAAAAGAGAAAAAGATCAAATAGTCTTCCATGTGTTTGGTGGTGATGGTGGGAAAACATAAAACAGCCAAACAAATAATAATAGAAAATACAAGCAGAGAATTAACCAAATACGAAGGAATGAAAGACAATCCACGATCATCTTCAATAAGTCGTTCCGTTCCTCTTTCTTTTGTATTTTGTTTATATTTTGGAGATTCATTGTGAAAACTCAGAGGCGCTCCCCGAATACACGGCGGTCGGGCTAACAGTGTGCTCTGGAGTGAGTGAGCTCCGCAGTATGAGGTAAATGCTTACTGTCATCTTGAAAATCAATTCCCTCCCTCTTTCTTTAAGTGGTCAATATTTTTTGTTTCTCACCGCGAGCTCCAAGCGAGGTCCGTTTAATTCAATGGGCCAATTACAGATACCGTCATGTCTAATTCCGGCGGCAGGGATGCTTGTTTGTGTTGTTACCTCATCCCTGGTGAGAGCCAGAAGGGGCAGGGTGACAGAGTGAATGCTGCACTCTGTACAGTTTAACCCTGGCACCCGCTTCTCCACCCAACTCCCCCCCCTCTTATTTCTTCTCAAGCCCACCTTCTTTCTCTATTCTTCCCGGACTCAAGGACGAAAGCAATTGATGCGAAACTTTCAAAAATGAATTTGGCCACGTGTGTCACTTAAAGAGCTGGAAGGAGGGGTGGCTGGGGCCAGGCCACCACCACTCCCACCACTCCATCGGGATCATTTGTTACTCAGCCCTGATTGGCCCTGACAAAACAATACCCTAAAAACTCACCAAAGTAAATTATAGTCCCGGTAAATGGCCTGCGAGGGTGGGGTGGAGAGGAAGGAAGGAAACGGCCGTCTGTCGGTACCGGGCCCTCAAGCTGCTTTGGCCCGCTGCCAGACGCAAAACAAAGTAATGCGCTTTTGATATTAATAAAGGAGATGATATTGATCCGTACTGGGGCCAGAGCCACTCTACTTCCCTCCAGGGTGGGCCCCATCGAGAGGTGGAGGGAGGGAGGTAACGAGGAGGGGTGCTCCTTGAAGAACCAATACCTCACTTCTAGCTCTCTCATCCACCTCCTCCAATACCACCTCCTCTTTGCTGATGGCCATTTTTCCAGTGGGTCCATTTCATTTGAGTGTCTTTAATTACGTGAAATGGATTTCATGGGAAAAAGAGAAATAGTGGTAGTGGTGGGTACTGACAGAGGGAGAGGTAAAGGAGAGAGAGAGAGAGAGAGAGAGAGAGAGAGAGAGAGAGAGAGAGAGAGGTAAAGGGGTGGTTGGTGGCTGTGTCCTCCTACCCTCTGAATCAGATTGAAGATTCTGTCAGCAGCCGTGTCCAGTTCGCCTGTTTTTTTGTTGGATGGATTTTCTTTCTCTCTGGTAAAGATCATAGTGTGTGTGTGTGTGTGTGTGTTCAGACAATTTTAATGTATGACGTGAAGAACTAAACTCGTATGGTATTTTCGGGGTCGAAGGTAAGAGAATGAGGCTCCTCCCTCACCGAGTAAGAACAACTGTCCTTGGCGAACCTTCTGAAACTACAACTATTGGGGGGTTATGGCGCCTTTCCTCCGAAAAACAAGGCATGCCGTATCTTTGAAGCTTGGTCCAACTCCAAGGGACCCGAAAAAATGGCAACATTAAAGTGACAAGGATAGAAATTCAGGTAATATATTCAGAGAGATGATGGGATGTTCCGCATGCTGCAGCATTTGCACCTACACCTGCGGTGAGGATGACACAAAATGTTCCTCACTGCCACATCTCATCCAATTAGAAATCATTTCTGAAGCTAAGAATGTTGGTCAGACAGACAATTTGCATATTGGCATTTTTCGCATTATGGCGACTTCTAAATAGTACTGGTGAGCATCGGATAGTCATTTAGTCATCGCAACTTTGAAAGAGTTTAATATAGTTGGAACGAAAAGTCACTTCCACACACTTCTGGGCGCTTGTTAAAAAAAGCATTATCTCCACCTTATAAACGGGAGTGTGGAACGTCTGCGCATGTCAGAAAGAGTTTCCGATCAGATGAGTCGATGCATGTAAACACGGGGTCGTAGAAGATCACAGGTCACGTAAACAGGCGACTGACATTACAATAGCGATAGGAGAAAGGTGTCCCATGTAAACACACCTTGTGTAACAAATAAGAAAGCAGCTTAAGGTAGGAAGTGTGTTTAAAAAAAAGGTACAAAAAAAAAGGGCGGTACCCCGTAGTCGGTTAACGCACAGCAAGCAACTGTTCAACATGGAAACATGTCAATAAATAAAACAGCACTCTTAATAATTAGTGGGTCTACACTAACAGCTTTGAGTCCGCTGAGAGCAGAATTGTTGGGAGCAGTGGAACAGCCAAATGCTTCCACACTGAAGTCATAAACGCCCATCATACAGCAACACACACACATACACACACACACACACACATACATACACAAACAAGCAGCCGTACAATCCTGTAGGCGGAATTCATTTTTTTGTTTTTCTGTGCTTCCCCTGATGACAGCAGTCACGTTGTCAATTTATGAGGCAACGTTTTTTTCTCTGCTGGTGGGAATTCTTTTGACAGAAAGGGAAAAATTCGCACAGGGAAAAAGCAGGGCTATTAAAACACATTATATTGTTCAAGAAACAAGGAACCAGGGAGATGCATGAGTTGGAGTTTACCTAGCTAAATCACCATCTCTGACAAGGTGATTTGAGGAAAACCAAGAAAAACTTCTACGTCTGAGGAGCTTTTCCAACAAAGAGAAATAATTTAACAACATAAAAGCAGCATTTTGCCGTTTAACTACTTCAAAATTTTACAAAGAAAGTTGTCTTGATATTTTTAAGGAATGAATAAGACACAGTCAGAAAGCAGACAGGGAAGAAACTTAAATTAAAATAAAAACATTAAAGAAAAGGCCATTTATCAAAGACAGAATAGTACCGCAGATTCTCCAAATCATGATGTCATCATCATCCTCAGTCTTATCAGTCTCAGCACGGTCATCAGCCACCAGCACCATCAATGGCTGGACTCTAGCTTAAGCTTTATCTTGTTGAAGCTCTGATAGCTCTGAACAACAGTTAGGAGGTTATAACCCCAACAAAGAGCTTTTCTTCAAAAAGCTCCCCCTAGTGAATTAAATATGAACTTTTGGAGTAAAGTATGATTAATTCAAAACAGGGCTCCTTGAGTTATCGGCACCGGATGTGGACAAAACCACATCCGGTTTTTATTTAGAAAGTTATGTCCGAAAAAATGTGTTTTTGTGAAATAGCTCCCCCTGGTAAGTAAAATATGAACTAATAGAGTAAAACATGAAATATAAAAGAGAGATCTCCTCCAATCATTAAATGAGCACCAAATTTATACAAAATCGGACAAACAGTTGCAAAATTAAGGCCCTCTCCCAAAATCAATCCAGTTCTTCCTCGCACTTAGGTCCATTGGAGTATAAGATTTGAAGATGATCCATGGAAGGGTTTTTGAGTTATCATATTAGAATGAAGGACTTGTGTCAGTGGAGGCGATGACGATTCCATACGATTCCTTCACAAAAGCAGCGACTTATACGACTGTATGTATCATAATGTATATATAATATTTCTATTGAATAAGGTATGTATATTAAAGCGTCATTAATTCTGCAGGGAGCCAATCTCTTATTCCAAACGGGACTTGATCTAAAAATCTTAGATCTCAAAGGCAGCATTTTAAACCACTTGACCATCCAGTAGCTGAGTTACATACATTATAATGTAAATGTATATGCATATGTTTATAAAATAATGTAAATATAGGCCTACGCTGTCATCCCTGACATTAGGTATATGCTTGAAAAGCCCCCATCCCCTGCATTGTACAAGCCTTTAACCCTGATTGAAACCCCAAATTAAATGTGAAATTATGTCCGACAGTGTAAAAAAAGATTCCCCAGCATGAAAAATACGAACTATTACAGTAAAATATGACACATTCAAGATAGATCTCCTCGAGTTAATTATATCACCTGCTTTTTAAGTATAATTATCATATAAAATCCTATCACTACAATAAGTAGTAGACATAAATATCCTCTGAGGAGCGATGGACAACCTTTGTGATTCGTTTTGAGGGTAGAATGCCACCACCGTTTTATACTGTCTAACAATGAGCTTCATTTAAAACCCATTAAAAACTGGGGAGGCTGATTGCGTGGGCATGCGTGTGAACATGGATGTTCTCGACACTCGGCAACATCTCCATCCAGTTCTGAATGAAAAGTGTGCCATCATGCCACAGGATGACAGCCGGACCTTGTGTCAGTCCACGAGGAGGAGAATGGCCGCTGTAATCAATTTATAGTTTATGAGAAAAACAAAACATGGGATGATATTTTTGTATCACACAAATTGCCCAGGCAAATTTGGCAAATAAACACTTTTGAACCTTCAAAATCCCAAGAGGGTAAATTTGTTGGGATGAATGAGTCCCTTTATTCATCCTGAGGTGCTGGAGGTCTGTCTTGGGTGCAGTTGGGTTCCATTCGTCTATTTTGAGAAACCAGAATTATGACTCCTGAGTCCCACACCCGCCTTTGCTTATTTGTTCACCACTAAAACATGAGAGATCAAGAAACTACAGGAAGCGATGCCACTTCCTGTGTGTTTTTACATATCGTATCACGAATGTACACACATTCTCGCTCATTCTTCACCTTTTTCTAAGTGGCATGAATGTCAACAAAGGTCTACACCTCTTCTTTTTTTTTCTCCATAAGGCCATAAAATAAACTAACGGTAAAAAATCAAGTGGGGGTGAGTATTAGGGAATGCCCTCCCTCTCTTACCGCTATATTAAATATTGAGTCAGAAATGAGCTGGAAGGTGTCTGTAAATGCTAAATAATGGAGAGGCTGCATGCGTCTGGGTCAGAGCTCTCTCCCTCTCTCTCTCTGTCTTCTCTCTGATACATTATTAAATGAGGATGCACTTCCCCATGGCAGCAGGGGAGAACAAGGGGCAGGGGTGCACCCTGTCTTCTCCACAGGAATGGTAGCGGGGGGTGGCGATATATAGGTCCAGATTCACAGACCAGGGGTGTGTGTGTGTGTGTGTGTGTGTGTGTGTGTGTGTGTGTGTGTGTGTGTGTGTGTGTGTGTGTGTGTGTGTGTTGAGAGAGGATTAGATGGGCATGCCAAACAACGGGCAGGAGAGAAATAAGCATCCTCCAGCCTTGTCCCCCTCCCCACCTGCAGTCCCATTACACATACACTCACACAGCCTCCATGCACAAGTACCTTGAGCCCATTTGTACTAATGACTCTCCGTGCCTAATGCACTTTATGGAGGACAGGGCTGGATATTCATTTGGAGGGAGGCAAGGGGTGGGGGAAGTGTCGGGACGAGGCGCTCCGCCATTGAGCTTCCCGTCTGCCCGTTTTAGCTTGCCGATTTTTCAGCAAGGAGCTTGGCCAGCACTTGGTCCGGCTGTAATGCGATTCATCACAGGTAAAGTAGGTAGCAGCCCCGATCGTATGAAGTCTTACTCAGTTTTTCCAACAGAGCATACGCACAGCCGATGGGAGTGTCCGGATGAGAACTTACCTACAATTTACAGAATAAAAGACTGCTTTGCAGGGAAGTTAATCTATAAGAAGATGTTCAGGTCCGACTGTGGGTACTGAATGTATCGTGCTCCGCTTCACCTTGAGTTACAGTCTATTTCTATTTCTTCTGCATTGCTTTGGTTAAAGATTTTCATTCTTAGAGGATATGAATTGAAAGTCGTCTTTTAAATGTCAAATTGACGGCCCTGATTGAACTCCACAAATTAAATGTGCAGTTATGTCCACTGAATTTTTCATAAAAAAATACTACCTTACTAGTGAGTAAAATATAAACTATTCAAGTAAAATGGCATATAAAGTTATACAAGATAGATCTCATTGAGTTGATTCAAATGCAACAGGTTTGAATGCATTCAGACAAACGGTTAGGTCTGAAAAACTGTTTTCTCTTGTTTTAAAAAAAGCTTCACAAAGTGAATAAAATATTGACTTTGAGTAAAATTTCAGTAAAATAAAAAACGTACATGATAGATTTCCTTAAGACAATCATATGCATCAAATTTGGACAAAATCGGACCAACAGTGGACAAACTTTGATCTTTGGAGATAAAGCGCCCCCTAGTGTCAGGAACATACAACCAACCTTTCCCAAAATCATTTCAGTCCTTCCTTGACCTTAGTTCTATTGGAGTATAAGATTTTAAAGTCATCCATGAAATTTCTTTCAAGTTATCAGCGACTTTTCGGGGATATACTTAAATAAATTAGGGTTACGAGTGTTTTACGTAGAATTTTGTTGATTTGTCGGTCAACATCACGGGATTTCACATTAGTCCTGTTAGAGGACTTAACTATGTTGAACTCCACCGGTGGATATTTTATACCCAGATCATTCTGGGAGTGGGTGGCATGCAGCCATTCTTGGAAAAACACTCATCCAAGCTGAAAGTGTCAATAAAGATCTTTTCTCCTCAGTTTATAAGTTCCTCTGTTTCTGCCTGCTCTTGGACCGTAGTCACAACAGATGAGGGAGGTTCTTGTATCCTTTGAAATTGGTGGAGGTTTGATCAGAGAGTCTGGTGGGAGTCTCACAGATAGAGTTATAGAGACCCCCCAGTCTCCCCCTGCCCGTTTGTTTGTTAGCAGGGAGGAATTTGCAACAACCACTAGTGGAGGATGTACTCAAACTTGTGTCTCTCTCTCTCTCTCTCTCTCTCTCTCACACACACACACACACACACACACTCACACTCACACACAGACACACTATAATAAATAAATAAGTCATAAAGAGAAAAATTGTTTGATGTTACCTTGTGCTGCCTGGGGCCAGCAATACATTTGGGAACAGATACACACACACAGACACACACACACCCTCAAAGGATAATGAACGGGTATATGGGGGGGGTGGGATTAGAGCAGGCCCTCTGCCCAAAAGGGCCACCATCAACTTTGGGTCGGGGAAGAGATTCTACATAGATTGGAGGCAGAAGTGATGCGTGCATTAAAAATATAATTCCTGACAACCTCTTTGCAGAGTGGGTCGTCTGGAGACCGGCGTTGAAGGGGGGGATACTGTTATGGTGCCCTCCACTTGAGGGGTTTCTCTCCCTATAGGCGGTCGCTGCATGTAAACGCGTTACTGGAAAGCTTTCCGTTTGAGTTTTATCTGCGAATGCGAAGCATCGTGACGTAATGCTCCGCAAAGTTTTTTTCAGCGCCACAATGCATTTTAAATACGGCGACTTCAAAACAGTACCGGTTCTGCATCGGAGACTCACTTATTCATTGCAACTTTGAAATATTTTAACATTTTTGGACGGTTAGATGGGCGAAAAGTCACTTCCTTGTCATATTCTTCTTCTGGACGGTTGTTGGCGGTCGGCACCGAGCTCACCGAAGCATTATCGCTACCTTGTGAACGGGAACGTGGATCTTCTGGGCATGTGTGAAAGCCTTTCCGATCAGGTAACTCGATGCATGTGAACACCGGGTCGGAAAAGATCAAAAGTCACGTAAACAGGCGACTGACATTGTAATTCGGAAAGGTTTTATTGGGAAAGGAGAAAAGTGTCCCATGTAAACCCACCCAGTGACGCTGTATTCACCGCCCAACCATTCGTCCTGATCTTGGAGTTCTTCAGCCTACCAGCAGCCCCCCAATAAACCACCTTAAAAAAATTCATCTTGCTCTCGGATTCAGCTCATTGTGTGATAAACTTGAAAAAAATAAAGCGACAGAAAAACCAATGTAATGGCAAAAACATTACCTACTTGGTTGAGATAAAAATAAATGTGATATGGAGAATGTAGAAGTGATTTAGTGTACATGTAAGTATTTAGGCAGTAGCAAAGCCTTAAGAGAACTTAAATAACGTACTTTTATGAGTTGTAAATTGAAAATAGTTGATTATTTTTAAATATTTGCTGAGCCTTTACTGTATGTGGTTGTGAATGAATCTGCTCTTCCCTCATAAGAGAGAAGGGTGTTTAGTTGTACAACTAGAACAAAAGGAAGTGTGCTCAAAAGTCCTAAAGGGAATAAAGATAAACCAAGTGAAAAATTCCCCTCAAATAAGACACTGGTCTCGTTGGCTGGTGCTGCACATTCAAGGATAATGTATTCAATTGTAAGAACATTTACTATATCTTTTCCAATATAAAATGGATTGACTTTGAGCAGTGGAGTTTGGCCTGTGGCAGATGCCATATTTGATGGCTAAATGTTAATCAGTGTTTGGCTTTATCTTCTCAAAGGGGTAGAAAAGTATATGAAGAAGTGTAAGTACATGAGAGCTGCTTAACCGGAGCTCTTTTAGTCTGTTTTTGGCTGGTGGCACTGGCCCTCACCAAAGTTAAGGTCTTTTAGCTGGCATATGTTCAAATACGTGGGATTTAATCCTCCATGCCTCACAGCTGGAGCCTTGTTGAATAATGTAAAAACTCACAGGGGCAGTCTGTGGCTCGATTTCACTTTTGCCCTCATCAAATACTTGCTTTGCACTTTCAGAGATTTTTTGCCAGCAAATAACATAGATAACAGTTATTATATATAAAACAGGATTGTGGAACCGTCCATGATACCTTTGCTCTTTATTTAAAAATGGATAATAATAATATAGTTACAGAGCGAGTGGGGTAATTAAACTGGGGACCGAATGATTGGAAATACAGTCGTTATTTCTTCAGCTTATCCTGATCAGGGTTTCTGGGAGTGAACATTTATTCCATCAGGATTTAGTCACTGTTGGTAAAGGATTCAACATATAAACCTCTTGAAAAAAATAAAAATAATTTTAAAAAAAATAACTCTTAGAATTTTTAAATAATTTAACTGTAACTTTTTCCAACCTATCGGAAACATAAAATGTTATTCTCATTACTCCGGCATCAGACAGACACAACATACTTATCTATTCCGACAGAATTCCTTACCCACTAAAAAAATTAGTTTGTTAAATTTTGTGCAACAAATTTAAATCTGTGACCAGATAATAACAAAAATCTCTGTGCTAAATATCTGCACGTCAAATTTCACATTTTGATTAATTATTCCACACTTTCTCCTTCAAATCATCAGGTATGATGAATGCTGACACGTCGGGAAACACTTCACAGAAATTAAAACTTCTCTCTCCGCTAATACATTCCTCACTCTGCTTCACACAAATAGAGTCAGGCGATGCTAACTAAGACTTCTAAATGTTCTCGACCACACCATTAGACCCCGCGCAGCCAACAAGTGCAGCCCACATGCAAATCACAGTGTCCTGGAATATTAATGGTATGAATATTAATATTAATGTGTTACTTAGACCCACACACACCATAAAAACATTTTCCCTCTCCCTTTGCAGGCAGCCTCACAGACCCGGACCCACTCCATCTTTTTACTCCCTATATCCCACCTGAAACTCTCACATGTGACAGGGACGGCAGCATTTCGGTATAATCTCTCAGTTTGTTTACACATAATGAGCAGCTGTCAACTGATGCGCAATGCTGATAGCTGCGGGGAAATAAATGAACCTTTCATGTTTAAACAGGAGCATTAGGCTAAAGAGGTTGTTGGGATTTGCATCGATGTCATCCTTGTGTGTCAGTCAGCCCATGACTAGCCATAGAGATTGGGTTAAATGCCAAGCAAAAATAAATACAGACAGGGAGTAATGGCTTCTCGTCTGGGATGATGCTCGTCTGGAGGCCTTGGATTTGGGCTAGTTTGAGTGGGGTCTGCATTTATGTATGCAATAAGGGTTTTGTGTGTGTGTACGTAATGTGTTGTTCTGTGCGCGCATTTTTACATTAAAGCATTCAACGCATGTATTTATGAATGCCTACGTTTAAACGTGTGAGACCGTGTTTGTGTGCGGAAACCGGGCCCGTTTGATGAGGGCCAGAACACACAAGTGGAAAAGCTGCCCAAGGGGTGATTGAAGTTGCTGACATTTTAAGGCTATTGAAAACAAAAGCTAATAGGCAGCACAACGTCCTGGAATCGTGTCTAGTTCATGTTTAACAAAACAAGGTCACAGAGGTTGTCAGGCCATGAATTCCATAAATAACTTGATAATGGGATTTTAAAACAAGCCGTCCACCAGTCATCTCCCCTCCTCCTCCTCCTCCTCCTCCACCCTCCCTGTTGTCCATAACACACCCAGTCTGTGTTTGTGTGTGTGTGTGTGTGTCTTTCAGAATATTAGAATGCGATATTAGAATGCAAATGGATTCACACCGCATCCTCATAAACAACGGTGTTCATTTAACCCCCGACCCCTGCATTTAACTGCCCATCAAGTCATTTGTGTTGGGCAAGACATGTGGAAGTTGGCTGAGAGGCCAGCAGAGTGTGTATGCGTGTGTATGCGTGTGTATGTGTGTGTGTGTCGGAATAGAGCCCGCTGCACACTTGTGGGTACGAGCAGACTAATCTGTGTTTGTGAGATATAAGTCGTTGTGTGTGTCTTCTCCTGTTTGTGTATGTATGTGCGTGACTGTCAGCACACACAAGTGTGTGTATCTGTGTGCGCGTGTGTCCATTTTTGAGGTGTGGGTTTCAGAGTTTACCATTTGCAATGCTCAATTAATCTTGTCAGCCTGCATTTACAGGGGAACTGAACATCTTTTAAAGTGGGCCTGTCTTTGTCACTCTCTCTTTCTCTATCCATTACAGAGACACACACTCAGTCCTTTGCAAGACTTTTCTGTACAACGCCGCTGATTAAAACATTTTAGAGGCTTCTTTTCCACGCAGTCCTGGAAAGGATAAAAGTTACCCTCCTTTTAACCGTTTTATCCCGTTTCAGGTCCATTGACGTGGAAGTCCTTGATTGCTATCTGCTTTTATATCTCCCCATCTCTAATTGACTCTCCTTTTCCTCGACTATTCCAAAAATGTTCTGTGCCTGTGCATTTTCTTCACCTTCCTTTCTCTGAACATCATTGGGTAGGACTTTACAATAAAACTCCCCTTATAAAGGATTTATAAATCACTTGTAATCACTTTAGGAATTAGGTTGTAAACACTTAATAATTAACTAATAAGCTGCTAAAACTCATTAGATATAAATGGTATAAGAGAACTGATGCTTGCCAAATAGTGAGCACACTTATCTGTACTGCCATCTTGATATTGCCAAATAGTGACCGACTTTGATACATTGACAGCTAGGTTATAAGCAGTTTATAAATGTTCACTAATGGCTTATTAAGCGTTTACAGCCTAATTATGAAAAAAAAAAAAAACATTTAAAAATTCTTCTTCGTGTTTTTTTTGTGAAGGGGCACAAAAACATTCATATTCTTTAATGAAACTTTTACATATTAACGGCAAAGGTTTACGACTCACGGTTCCTTTAGCCTGTGGCCTTAACTTGCAGCCATTTGACCATTTTCTCTGTTAGGCTGTAAAAGCTAGTTTGTGAGGTATGAACACAAGAGAATAAAAAGGGAGAAACACACGGAGGGGAAGGTTAATAAAAGAAGAAAAAGAGGGTATCGGCACAAGGAGGCGAAACAGACGAGAGAAAAATGTAAAAGATCATTGGAGACACAGGTTGATTCCTCTTAGGGAGAAAACATCAGATTTGGTGGGGAAATCCATCCCAGCTGGGTGACCCCCGTCCCAGAAAATCCTCTCAGACTCAAAAATTCTCTGATGCCCAAGAAACAAATATTATACGTATGTTAAAGGAAGGATACAAGGTGAGTTGGTCAAAGACGAGCGAGAGTGAGAGAGACGGGGCCCATTTTAAGAGGGCACACTATGTTCAGCCCCCTGTCTCTTAATCCAGGGCGTTTGTCGCAGCTAATTATGGTGGACAAGCCTCTTTATCGAACCTGCTCCTGCCATCAGCATTAGGATGCATGAGCTGCGCCTGTTGTTTTAAACGCTCTCATTAACCACACAAATCAGTGCTGTTGACAGAGTGCTTTTGAATTAAGCGTCTCGCCCCCACCACTGCGCGCCAATGCATGCAGGGCCCAGGACAAGGAGCAATTTATAACACCATTAGCCACACTCGCCGAGGTTACAGGCATCAAAATTGTTCCCGTCTAATTATTCTTAATGGATACAGGGAGCGAGCGACACTCAGGACAGCTTTTTCATTAGCCCTCAATCAAGATGGTTGTGGAAGAGAGGGGTGGGCAAAATGTACTGTTCAGGCAAACAGGAAATCAAAAATAATCGTGTTTGCTTTTTTCATAGTGAAACATCAACGCATAGATGGAGAGAGAGGAATGAAGTGAGAGTGACGGAGGATACGCAGAGAGAAGGGGGTAGCACTGCTTGTGACACTCGACACGAGTCTTCCTGTTGTCTGGTGAAAACAGGCACACGCTGAAAAGTGGCAGTTCATTTGCTTTTATTGCCTTGCAGACCAATAACAGTGGAAAGTTAAGCTGTATTTCTAAGCCATGCCTATTGGTTAAAGGAAAACAATGAACGGCTTAGATAAAGGAGTTGCTATTTTTTTGCACACAGGTGCCATTGGTCATTGTTAATTATTATGAACTAACAATAGTGAAACTGTATTTTATTAATGAAGCACCCTGCTCTGGTGAATAATTTACTGATGGACAACTGATGATTCCTAAACTTATTTAGTCTGTGGCTGGCCGAGCAGCATTAGGACTCAAAGCCAACCATATAGTGACGATGCTGGACGTAACGGTTTAACAAACTGCCGAGGGGCCAATCATTTACCTTCTCACCACCATCTCACTTGCAACACCAAGGTACCCTCTGCCCGCAATTGACGTCCCCCAAAGAGTGCTTGATCATACTGTATTTGTCATCTCGCCATGGTGGCGAGAAGAAAAAAGGAGGGAAGCCAAATAGTGAGTGTTAACCATCTTTTTTACAAGCCATTAAACGGGAGGACATTACCAGACGGCGTAGTCCCTTAACGAGGACTGACATATGCGAGGGAGGCAGTTAGCACCTAACATTAAGACACGGCAGCCCACTGATGAGATGGGACATTGTCCATGGGGGAGGTATCAGCGTTAATTAGGGGATAATCGGTTGCGCTCTACATCTCCCCTCAACGCCAGACCCACCACCCTCTCCCCAGTCTTGAAGATGATATGGTAGAGGAAGATGGTGGGGGGGGTAGTTCATTTGTAGACGCTGTAATTTGCTGCTGTTATTATAGTTGAGATTGTCTTCCTTCCTGCAGAGAGTGGGAGTACCAAACCAGCTGGTAATACCTACTGGAGGATGCATCGTGTCGGGATGTGGCATAGGAACTGTAGTACATTAATCACTTTCCTGCTGTGCTCTACGCCAGCCTCACTCTTAGTACTGATATCAGTGATGGGAAGTTTCATTATGTTGTGAAAAAAAGCCCAGCGCAAAACAAAAACAGTTCATTTCTCACTCTGAGGAATATTACTTTGCATATACAGTACTTCATGGTTTGGAAACTCACACCAGTGCACCAAAACACATTGTTGTACACACAACACAACGCCTAATTCAAAAGAGAAATACAGGGAAAAGAAACATAACAGCATGAGCAACAGTGATAGAAGAGGATTTTTCATTCACTGGCATTACAGGGAAGTTTTACTGGAGGTCAAAACCTGGAGAATCTGTCAGCCAGAGAGCATTTAACTGATGTGTTTTTACGGTGACATACCTATTACCGTACCATAATTTTGCAACGCTAAGGGAGTGAACTGGTCATACAGAGTACGATGGAGGCAGGGCAAACAGTGGAGTCTCCCAGGCCATCCTCTCTAGCCTGCAGGGCATCCGAGGGCACTGAGAGAGACAGAATCAGGCTAAGCATCCCTCACGCTCCCCAGATTGGCCCATAGCAATTTATGTCAGCATTGAGAAACAAAAGAGGAGTACGTGCTGGAGTGTACACCGTTTACACATGTGAGCAGAAAGAGAAAGAATGGGGGAAACTGTAAGAGAACACGGTAGCAGGAAGTGAGTAGGCAATAAGTTGAATTAAAGCAAGGATCCTTGAATACGTGTAGAAGCCTCACTGGTAAGGTGGCTTTTTTGTTGTACAAAAATCATATTGATAGACTTTTCCTTAATCTAAGCCGCCGATGTTAACTGAAGCAGGAAATCATGCTCCTCCTCCCTTCCCAATATGCCCCTGAGCCATAGTGGTGTGCGGTGCTGGACAGGCCAGAATCATGCCTTCCAGCAGAGCTAACCAATCAGGTTGAATTATACTCTCTGGACGCCGGAGCGACATGTCAGAGGATATTGGGGTTGGAAACAGCAAAGCAGGGTTTGTGTGGTCAGTTAGTGCCCTGGAGCCAAACGCCTAAGCTTTCACGTGTGATAGGTTGGTAAAAACGTCTATCTCTCTGAACACCCACAGGTTATGCATAGGTAATTGTGTTGGGAATAAACGTGACCCTTACCTTGCAAATAAAGGTTAAGAAAGACATATAATAGCCTTTCAGTATGGATCGGACTTAGACCAGATTTATCTTACTCATCATCATCACATGAAAGCAACCATCAAGCAACCAAGAAAATAATTAAACACACTTTTAATGCAAGAAATATCTTTCAAATTCAAACGTGTCTTCATTCACAGACATTCCTGTTATATTTTGAAATAATTCTTAATTCAAGGGTCACCAACTGACAAGCACCAGGCCCACTCGATACCGTGAGAGGAATCCATCTGGACCGCAAAAGCCTTTGTCATGAACCAAAAAATATAAGACTGTGTTTTAACTTTTCAGAGGAGCTTTTAACAGGCAGGAGGTGAACTCAGAGTCTTCTTGGTCCTACATGCTCTACACCAATAAGATGCTTTACGTTACGCCAGTCGACAATCAGTTCTCCGGATTGTTGAAGGACATTGTTTGCCTGTGATGAGAAGGTGTTGTCTCATGTTCATTAATTCTTACAACACACATCTGGTTGCTATCGCTTTATTAACGAGCATATACAAAATGTAAAGTAAGAGTTTTGAAAATCGACACTATTTGTTGTTGAAAGAGTTTTGTGGTTTCCCAGCAAACACTATGTTCTGTGTATTTCAAATAAACACAGATGTCAAAGACAGCTCTTTATTTAGTTTTCTGAAAGGGATTGTATTGCAACGCGAGTGTAGAGATTAAATGTGTATTTTTCATCATACCATTGTGTAATAAAAATACATTTTTTCCATTGAACCTTTGAGCAAAACCAAATTTATTGGAACAAACATGCATCCAATACGTGGTGTGGTTTCTTTTAGTCAAGCACAATTTCATTAATTCTTAAGGAGCTCTTTATTAAGGGCTTTTCATGAAGGATGTCATGTTTTTATGGCCAGAAAGGAATTTATTTACAAAGTATAGATGCAACGTTAATGATAATTCATTTTCCAAATTGGTCCCGTAAAGGCAGTGTTTCCTGGAATAAGTGTTCAAAAACTGATGATATATTTTTGCTGCAAATCAGTTATGCCAAAATCATGTTACTACAAAACGGCCAAAAATGTGAATTTAACTGAAAAACTCAGTCTAGGTTGGCGTTTGTCAACAAGGAGCGGGAAATCAGGAAATGATATTTGAATACCCCTGATTTAATGGACAACATTACATAAAATATGCATTTGAGATCTTACCAATCCATCATGAAAGATGGTTTTGAGGGACTAAAATACGTATATTACGTATATAAAAGATAATCAAATGCATTAAACATAACGGCGGTGATTCTGCCCCGCAGAACACTAACCCTTTTATTAATGCGTACCCCCAAAAAACAAGAGAGATGAAAAGCAGAAAAGCCTGGTAATTAAGTGCGACTAAAAGACGACATTAAGCAGTGATTAATATTCGATTAATGCCAGAGGAATTTCCTTTTAAAGTAATTAAGCGTTTATCAGCCCGATTTGTAACCCCTGAAGTGTGTGAAATATGCTGAACGTCAAAATGTAATTGGTTCTTTACTCCGGCTATCAGAGAAATGTTCCCCCTTTTGTGCTGTTGTCCAACACCCCCTTCAACGATGATCCTGCAGACGTGCCAGGTGAATACGTTCTCCTACTGCAGGCAACAATCCCAACTCCTCGATGCCAGACCAAGTCTGTCAGCTAACCCGGAACATTTAACACCGAGGCTTCTGCTCCGCTTAGAACAATAGAGAAAAATCCTGAGGGTGGGGGGGGGCATTCTGTAGCTCTTTGACCTTGGGAATTCTTTTTTTTCCTTTTAACTACTTCATTTATCCAGATGATGGTAATCCTTGTGGTTTGACTACAAAGCGGCCGGGGTTTTGTTTAGGCTTAAAGACGCTTCACCTTTAGTCCAAGAGGCTACTTCACTTCTGATTCAGGAAAATTTCCTTTCCAGTTTAAATAAAGCGACTCTGCATGTACAGTATGTAGAACCTCATGCATAATTATATGTTAACCTTATGAGTATGATCCGAAGGTGCGGCTTCATCCTGTCTGCCCAATGTGACAATCAATGTCTCGCCATATTCATAACCCAGAAAAGTCAAGGATGATACGGAATCATCATCGCCGCCACATCCATCTCTGATTCTTCGTGTTCGCACAATAACTCCAAACCACTTCTGGGATTATTTTCAAATTTTATATCAACATAGACCTTTGTACAAGGAAGAACTGGATAATTTTTGGATAGTTAAGTTGTTTATCCCCGACACTATGTGGAACTTTATCCCAGAAAGTTCTCGGGTCATGATTTTAAAACCGTTCGCCCGAGTTATTCCAAATTTGGTGCGAATGAATCAACTCGTGGAGATCTTTCTTCTATGTATCGTGTTAGACCAGCCCCTAAACTGGCAACGTGGTGGGCAAGTCAAAAGTTCCAACATTATTCAGAGGCATCTTAGTTCCTCTCACTGACACTTGAGCTAGATTTGATGAAGAACTTGATTATCATTTATTTGGCTCAGAGGAGAAAAACACCCGTTTTGGATGAAGCTGACATTGTTAATAGATGTTCCTGCTTAGTGCTGTTTAATGACGAGTCCAAGAACTTGTTGGGCTCTATGATCAATGCGGTACTGATCCATAAGCAGCGTGTCGGGCTGTTTATACTGTAGTTTCAGCGTAGCAGCTGTAAGACAGTTCTAAGTCAGATTTGACTTTCAAAAATTTTTGAAATTTGAATCTAGACAAACTTTATACGTTTGGTATCTAGTTAGCTGCTGAACAAAACATCTTAGTACTCATGATTTTATGTAAATTAAGTTCCTGATTAACAAATTCAAATTTACAGTGCTGTGAAAAAGTTCTGGATGCACCAGATTTTCATCTGGGTTTTCTAAACTGTCCCATCTTAAAAAAAAAATAAAAAAAAAACACAAGACAAAGGCAACACGATTATTTCATTTGATTAGGCAAAAAATCCCAAAGTGATCCAATCTCCAGTGTGAAAAAAAAAAGCTAATAGGGCTCTGGGTTAGCATGGGCATCGCTACGCCGCACTCCATGGACGTCATTTTTGTCTTTACCTTCATGCAGGTGAGAGGCTAATATTTCTTTAGATGTTTTTTATGGATGTTTTGTGACTTCTCGAGGAGCTTTAACATTGCTCTTGTGGGAATTTTCCACTTCGGGGAAGGTTCACTATAGTTCCAAGTCCTCTCCATTTGAATAAAATGAGTCCTACTGTGAATCTGTGGAGATCCAAAGCTTTTCCAGACTAATTGATTCCTCCTCATCTCCTCCCGGACTTCTGGGGTGCTACTGGTTAAACCTACGAGCGAAAGTCAAGCTTTGAAATTGTTAATTTAAGTGTTGACTTGTTTGAACAGGACTGGTAGTAATCAGGGTTGGATGTGTGTCTAGTCCAGCTGCAACCACTTCTGAATGCAGCTTGGTAGATATCTGGATTTAGTTTCTGAGGAGGCAAATACTTTTCAACACAGGTCCAGTTGGCATCAGACGATGTCTTTGATTCAATAAATACAACTATCATTTAAACGTGTTTTTTTAATGTTTACTACTCGTGTTTTTCGTTTATTGTAAAATTTTATTGGACCATCTGATATAACTCAATAATAGATAGACAAATAAATAAAAACAGAACTATGCAGATAGTAGTAAGAATAGATGAAGAGCAAGGAGAAGAGATGGCAGCTTCATAAATTCCAGAGGTTAATATGGAGGGACACAAAGTTCATGGTTCTCTTTCCCTTGCCTGCCCTTTAATCTCCCTTCTCTCCCTGTAATGGGTGTGTATGTTAGTGCCTGCATCCCTGTGTGGTTGCACAATGCAGTCATGAGGCCTGACAGGGTACTCCGGGGGGCATAAACCGGTGCCACGTCCATCCACTGTACTCTCCACAATGCCAAGCCATGTCCTGACAGGGTCCCGCCATCTCCTTCTGCGTAATTTAACACAACTTTCCCAGGCTCCCCAGAGAAGGGAGGTCCAGACACACAACGACATGTTAAACACTGCTCATATGTCTCGTTGCGTGGACCTTAAGATTCTGACTCCCTCACCATTCATGTCGTCTCACTTCTCACAGGATTTTGGCTTAAGGGGGCTGCTGATTTCGGAAACATAACCCATTTCCACGCAGGTGTCTCCTCCATCACTGGAACTGCCCATAATGTAAATTAAGAGAAAAAGAGTTTAACCTACTTTCTAAATCTCGTCTTTGTTGGAGTTATTTTGTAATACTTTCAATTTCTTCACCTCATTGATTTTCTAGTCACACACTTTCTCAGCTCCCCTTCTCTCCCTACCTTTGACAGTTTCCTGTGAAACAAGCCTGATCCTCAGCCTAAGCTCTCTGTCTAGGGCTATCCATGGAGCTTCCCTGCCTGGCCTCCATCTCCAAACTCCCTCTCCCCATGGTTCTCTCATCTCACTGCCATGCTTGACAGCTTCATCTGATCCATAGGACTTTAAGCAAGAATATCTGGCGTATCTTCTGCCCTACCCACAGGACTCCAAATCCCACGGTTCATCCTCTCAGGGCTCCCTGCCTCCTGCTCCCCCCGGCTGTCAATGTGTGGTAAAGGAGTTGTTGTTTCACTTCTGATTAGAGCCCAGGTAAGGCTCTCAGGGGTTAGCTCACCTGTTCTCACAATCCTGTGATGCTTGGACACGTAAGACAACGCAGAAATTGAAACCCTTCGTATGCAGCAAACGCTGTGCCCACCGGTAAAGTGACAGGGGCTTTTCCTGGTGGCCTCTTGATGTGACACACTGATTCATATCTATCCATGAAGGGGCAGCGGGTTTGTGACGGAGAACACCCATCTCTATTTTATCACCATGGAGAGAAAATAAGGTGAAAAGGGTCTTGCATTATTCTATACATTTGTCATGTTTGAAATTGTACATTTTAATTAATGTCCAAGTGACTATTATTGTGTGAATTTAAGTTAAAAGGATATTTTTCCATATTTACAGGGCTTACATGGATATTCAATATCCACAGCATACCAAACCTTCTGTCCTCACGCTTTGATAGAGCGCTTTAAAAAAACATGGAATCAGTTACACTGCAAAACACATGCCAGCCAAAGCGGTCTTCCTGAGATACAGAGACAGCAGAGGTCACAATACTAGGTTTAGGTTGGCCAACTCCTGCCCCTTCTGGTCAGCTAGACATATCCCCCCCCCCCCCCCGACATCCATGAACACACACAACAACCCCCTCTTACTTCAGCCAGACAGTGAGGGTCCCAACTGCCCCTAAGCCCCTATTTAAACAACTCCACACCTCCCATGTCACTAGGCCACGTCTGTCATTTTGAATCCAAGCATCCTTTCCCGCCTTCGCACTGAGGGCCAAGAGGTTAATAGGGACCGAAACAATGGTCCAGCGCAGACACAACAAACAATGGCCCGTGGGAGCAGTTTGCCTACAGGCTCCATCATTTCCCACCGTTCCCTGCATCATTCCCCCCCACTTTATCCCCATCTACCCCTCTTTCTCTCTTTTACTTTCTCTCCATACCTCGCTTTGACAGTTCCCGTCAATTCATTCCATTGGCTTCCATTTATATTTTTAAAGCCTTATTAGGAGACTGATAAAGTGACGATGCTGCAAAAAGGTAATTACCGCATACAGTCATATCAGTCGGCTGGTATAAAGCGGAGAGGATGTCCAATTGTCATTTCAACTGAAGACTTGAGCGTAATTGTTTCCCGTTGCTTGTTTTGGGAGGTTGATAGAGACGGTAAAATGCTGTTAAATATCCAGTTAGTAAGGCGTGTGAAGCGATGACGAGGAAGGTAGAGCCTTGATGAGTATGTGTTAGTGTTTGAAAGTTAGAGCTGCTGTTTCCTTTCAATCTTTTTCAATCATTTCATCAACCACTTCAGTAAAAAGGGTCATTACGATGTATTACAACACTGAAACGGGCATTTATCTATACAATCAGTTATTATATAGTTGATTACACTAATTGATAGATAATTAAATTATGCAGTTTAATTTGCATCATCTGGTAACAATTATGCCAAGCTGCAAGGTGCATTTCACAAACTGTTCTAATTATATCTTGTTCATACTGTGTGAGAGTGTGTGTCATTGTGTGATGTGTGTGTGTGTTGTGTGTGTGTGTGTGTGAGAGTGTGTGTGTGTGTGAGTGTCTGTGTGTGAGAGTGTGATCAGTAGAAAGTGTCACAGTACAGAGAATCTGAAATTGTGGTGGATCATCATAAAAAATAACATTTATTTCAGTTATTGGGTTAACCAGCTGTTATATATGTGCAGCCATACAGACCTCTACATACCTAAATGCACAAACAACAACATAAACTTGTAATTTAATTACTACTTTATGAACAAAATAGATATATATAAAAAAAATAGTTTAAAATTCCCTTTTAGCGAGACCAGTTTGAGTGATTGGTGCAAAAACACCTTCAAACTGTATCCATCTTATATATATATATATATATATATATATATATATATATATATATATATATATATATATATATATATATATATCCATTAATGTACCATATTTAGTAGATGTTGCATCTGCCAATAGTACTGGAGCAAACATGTACTTATACTAATCGTTTTGTGTTTATATTACACTTTTTTAAAAACAACCTTCCATCCTTCTGAGGAAAACTACAATATCTTTTATATACGTCCCTCTAATAAACAAAACGTAGCATGAAAACAACCTGAATGTTATTTTAAGCTCTATAAGAATAAGAAAATTTCCCATTAAAGATTTTTGTTTTGTTAAAAAAAAAAAATTCTGTATCAACAGAAAAAAACTTTGATTCTATTAGGAATTTGGTAAAATAAGAGGGAAAATAAATAATATAATAACTATGTGGAACAGCTGCGTTGCTTCTGGATCACATTTACGTGGACTGCACAGAGGCCAGATGAAGAGAGACTGTGAAAACAGCGAAAGACTGTGAGAGGGGAGAGGTGAGCAAGGGAAGATGGAGAAGAATACAATGAAGTGGCTTAGCAGACTGAGTCTTCTCAAATCCTTCCATGCGCCCATACGGCGCGCTGAGACAGGAAAAAAGAGTCGAATCCGTTCCTACTGTTTGCTCAGCAACCTGACCCGGCAGGGAGGCGAGAATAAAGGGGCATAACATTTTTTTTAAAAGTAGGGGTATTGCAGTGGATGCAGATGGGATCAGAGGAAGTCACACAGTTGAGTTTATTTATCAGCTCTGCTTTTTGCTCCGGTTTTTCAAGCGACTACAATTCTGCCACTCATCCCTCCCTCCTCACTTAAACTTGTTCTGCACACCGTCAAAACATACACAGAAATCTCTGAAACCCCCAGGGAGAGATGATCAGGGGGTGTCCCAGCCAAACACATCCCCCTATTATATACTAACCCCCCCCCACACACACACACACACCACTCATTCTCTTCTGCCATTGCATTTTGTCAGAGTCAGCAACAAAATGGACAGTCAAGAAAAAAGATAGGGAGAAAAAAGGGGGGAAAAAGACTATCGATTAGCCTTCAGAGCTCCACCAGGGTTACTTTCATCGATTAGGAATGAGAGGGCAGCAAAGCAGCAGCCATGTCTGGTCCCCCCCGCCCCATCCCCATCCCCACGACTCCCCAGGGTCCTTTGTCCACGTGGAGAGCGATATAATGGCCCTTGGAGAGGGAGTGACGGAGGGAGGCAGAAGACAGAGAAGAGAGGCGAGGGACAAGATGAAGCATAGGGTGGGAGAAGGAGGAAGAAGAGGAGGGGGTGACGGCGTTGGCGTCTAGAGCAGGAAAGGAGGGTTCAGGCCTTGCGGCATGGGGGGAAGTGAACGGAGTGATGATGGGAGGGGGAGAGAGGTAAAGAAAGACACCAAGGCGAGAAGAGAAAGTCTCAATGACAAAAGGTCGGGGCAGCTGGGCTTAGGGCGACAGGGACCAAAGGGAGCAGCAGGATAATCTGCTAAAGCCCAGAAAGAAGAGATTCAGCATGCGCGCCACCCTCGTAGGGCCTAAGAGCAAATTTGCACATAAATAAGGAGCCAACTTTGCTTTGAACGGGAGGTTGAGGGAAAAAGCATCAGAAAGGAAAAGAGAGCCAGAGACACAGAACGAAGAGTTAGAGCCGTAGCTTCTTACAGCCCGGCTGCTCGCAACCGGACCCAGAGAAAAGTTCGGCATTTCGAGCTCCGCAAGGGGGCTTTCTCATGTTTGGAAAAAAAAATAAGCAAAGATATTTACCATTTTTTTCACTGCTCTACCTTATTTTATCTACCTCTGCTTAGCTCATGGCCCTGAGCTTTCTTGTTTCGGCCCTCAAAGACTACTCTGTCTTCTGTGTCGACCTCCCTGGACTCAGGGGACACGAGTGTGTGTGTGTGTGTGTGTGTGTGTGTGTGTGTGTGTGTGTGTGTGTGTGTGTGTGTGTTCTGGAGGCTCCAGGCTTTGTTGTGACTGCACCACACTTCTGAGACGCCAAGCCATTAGTGCCTACATGAATCCGAAAATACAGATTTTTAAAAAGACATGCATGAAGAATGGAATTAATGGTTTCGCAAAATAAAAAGAAATATATAAAACAGTCATCTAAGCGTAAACAATCTACGACTACTAAATATTGGTTTTGGTTGGCTTAGGCATATTGAGTTGCTAGTAATCGATATCTCAGCGGTTAATTCGATACTAAAAAATTCCTTTTAAGCACATCCTCTTCGTGTACATCTTCCTCTCATGACTCATCGTGGATTAACGGGACATGACTTCACCAGGGTTCTCCATGTAAAGTGCAGATGTTCTTTAGCTCTTAAAAAAATACATGTACCAGTTAAAACAACCCTTCTAAAGGGATATTCATGAATTTGCCCGAAGACACTTCCATTCTCAATTTGATATACATAAACCCCAGTGCCCCAGATGCTTTGCAGTTTTAAATGGATTTGATATTTCTTTTGTTGCAGAACACCTGGCGTATCGCCACTTGTGTATCACCTATAAGGTCAAGTATAAATGAGTGATTCTTTTTGATTAAAAGACCTGCTGTATCATTTATAATCATTTATTACTCAGCTTCTGGTAACATGTTAATGTCAAACAATGTCTGCATAGATTGTTGATTTCTCTTCAATGGGGTCATCCTGAAAAGATGGTTCTAGAGGATGAGTGTGTTCAGGAGTGGTTCAGGAGTTGAGCTACTTATCGATCAGCCTTGGAAGTTATGAACTAGCTGTCGTTTGCCTTTCATGAACCGTTCAATAGGTATTGACTACAAATGAAAAGCGTGTGCAAGTATGGCCGACCGTACGGACAAGACAAAAGGTGGAGATGGCGAGAAGAACTCGCTGAGGACAACATATGGGCACTTGACACGCTTGGTCATCAGTGCACACAGATGGAGAGTCAAAGAATGGGTTCAGATAATAAATTCACAACCATGCACCACGCTACATTATTTTATGGAGGGCAAAGCCTGACACGGACAAACAGGCAAAGATCCAAACCCCTACAAACACACGACACACCCAGTAGCCCATACAAATGCTTAAGTGGTCTTGTTACAGACGTGATGGGATCTCAGGATCCGAGCGAGAACACAGCCATTTAGGGAAGTAATGGAGGGGGGGGGGGCTGGAAACAGAGAGTGAGAGCTTGACAGACAGAGGTGAATGGATGAGAAACACTGAGAGGGAGAGTATAAAGGATTTGCGATGTTGGCGCGTGGACACGTCCCTTCGCACAAGACCTTAAGTCGTTGTTTGGAGCCAGTGGACACAGACAGGTATGCATCACCCACTGTGCACCCTCCAGATCACAGACACCCTACAAGGCGTAGATGAAGGGAGTGCTTTGGGTCTCCCTAATCCCGGCTCATCCATGTTCTGCAGCTCCCAACCACGCTTAGGAGAATTTCATGCTGGAGTCTTTCTATAAACCTAAAACTAGCATGCTACGCTAAAGGGATAAGGCCAGGGTGGCAATAGGATGAGCAACCTTTTGTACCTCGGAGACATCACTTAGTCTCTTTTGACAGTGAAAACCATCCGTCTCTGCTATCCTTTTTCAAATTCCCATTTCACTTCAAGTCTTTGATCGCGTTACTTGCTTTTTTTTTTTTTTTTGGGGTTTGTTTTACGCAGACTTCTGTTTTCTTTTGTAAACTGTATCCAGCATCATTTCTCTCTCTATCCATAAGTCATTCTCTAACACAAGCAGGAGACTCATCTCACCGACTGTCCCTGAGTGAAGTGAGCAGAGTGATGTTTCTACAGGAATGCAGACGCAGACACAGGGTGGGGGTAAAGAATGGAATTAAAGGAAATCAAAACAGGAAAAAAAACAATAAAGGAAGGAAGGAATGTATACCAACCTCCCCCAACAATTTTTCTTTGCAGAGCAGGAGCGCCCACAGAAACGGAAGCATGGTTTGAATCGCTACCATCCAATGCCAGCTGACGCCATCCCTCTCTCGGAGACACAGGGACATTGCTGCCGGCGCAAAGGGAGCAAATCTACACCAGAACTAAGTCTCCCTGAAGAATGGTAAAGCAGGAAAACAACAACTAAGCATGTTAGTTTCACCTCCACAAATATGCATGTGTGTTGGCAGGGGAAAGAAAGATGAGTGGCTCTTTGCAGAATCTAGACAATTACAACAGAGCGGCACTGTTCTGTGCCGCACAAATAACGCCTCCCCAGGAATCACCAGTGATGGGAAGCAAATGTGAAAGCTGCCATTGGATTTTTTGTGATGAGCAGAAGAATGCCGGTATTTACTGCACGTTATCTCAAAACCCAAACACATTAGGGGCTATTCAACACGTTGAGGGTTGAATCTTTCAGCTCATTTTTTCTGGGCATTTTCATCATTCTGTTTGTCTTTAGGGCAATTTATCCTCTTTACATTGGTTCTGATTCTACACAGTCTCGAGGATGTGCATGATGAAATACTTCACTGTAGTTGAAACCCTGTGAGGAATTGACCCTTAGTTTCAAATGTACTTGCAAAAGTATATTTTGCAGTACATTTGAGGGCTCGATCTGGCTGATCGTCCACCTTTGTTTCATGTGGGGGCGACGTTACCCCCTGTGGCCTCCTCACACCCCCTAATTACAAGAGAGAAATAGTCATATCCTGGAAAGTGTTGTGTGATTGCTAGCATGTGCCCGTCTCTGAGCTAAGGCATGCGGCTCGCTGATGAACAGTGTACTTCAGCTTTGATAGCAACAGCCTCGACAGCAGGACCTAATGGGGTGCATGACCGGAAGATCTGAGCACAGCCCCTTCATATGCATCTCCCCACTGCATCACAAATCTCATGAAGCATTACCATGGGCCTGAGTGAGAGGGGTAAGCCACACTATGCTAACAAAGTTCAGTCACGTAGCATCACAGTAAATGGGATTTTTCAAATTTGTGCGTGCGTGTGCATTCTTGCATGTGTCTGTTTGTCAAGGTGTGTGTGTATTAGCGTGTGTGTACAACATGTGAGAGCAGACCTTGTGGGTTTGCAATTTGCGAGGACTGTTCGGAAGCTTTGCTAGCGTACGTCTGAATTTCTTGTATACGAATGTGAGACTGAGTGTGTGTTTGTAGAATATCATTATGCCTATGTGTGTTTGTAACGGCCTCAGTGCAAGTACATGGCGAGATGTTGTTTACTGCTTTTTGGTGGCTAGACAGCTCAATGGCAGCCAACATCAGAAGGGGGGGGGAATGAAGAGAGCCAGGGTTATATAGCGGCTAACTGGGGAGCTGTTAAGTTTTATGCTAATTGAAGGGGCTTACACAGAACTCTATTGACAGTTAACATGCCCTTCAAGGTGTTCTTTGTGGTTCAGCACTTCTGTCAAGACAGAGGCAGTCATTTTGCTTCACCTTTATTTATATGCTTGACTACTCAGAACATTATGGAACACTGTGGGGCCCATTAATAGATGTAGGAGGGGGGCAGGTGTATGTATCGGAGGTCAGATCCATTGCAGACAACCCAACCAGGTGTGTGCACCCTCCTCTGTGAACCAATCATATGGCGGAGGCAGTCCAAATTGTGGTAACTAGGGGTAAGAGAAGAATGGAAAACTATAGGCCTAACCGGTCGTCCCGGACAGCAAGGAAATATCCCATAAAAGTCCCTAATCACTTACGTTTTACAAGCAATCTCCCTGTTTGAACTCCCCAAAGTAAATGTGGAGTCATTCAAACAGCATGTTTTGTAAAAGATATTAAAACACAAACTATTACAGTAAAATATGATAGATACATGATAGATCTCCTAGAGTTGATTCATATGCTTCACATTTGGACTAAATTAGGCCAGTAGTTAAGAAGTTATGTCCAAAACATAGTGCTTTTGTAAAAAAGTTCCCCCTTTTGAGTTAAATTTGAACTATTGGAGTAAAACACAATGTATACAAGATGGATTTCCTGGAAGTCCAATCATACGCTTCAAATTGGGACTTCATCAGATCAATGGTTGAGAAATTTTGACCGTGAATCTTTCGGAGATAAAGCTCCCCCTAGTGTCAGAAATCTACAACCGACTTTTTTTCAAAATAAATTCAGTTCTTTCTGGCAATAAAGTCTCTGTTGGTATAATATTTGAAAAGGATCCATTAAAATAGTATTTGAGTTATTGCGCACGAAGGATCTGTGGCGGCGCGGTAATAAGACGCAGATGCAGCGACGGCGATGATGATGATTCCATAATATCCCTGACTTTCCCGTGATATAATAATCAATGAAACACTAACGCAACTTTTTTTTTCTTGATACCATGAAAAGTTTACAAAGTGAAAAGCAAAGTAAGAGAGGTAAAGATCAATATTTATGTGCGAGGTTGTATGACCTTAAAGTAATCACATTTGAAACCAAGCTTCTTCTCTTCTTCACCTCAACACAAAGATTATGATGAAAATAACAAAGACTAAATATCACATGACCCTTTCTTTATCTTTTAAAGCAAAGAGGCATATTGGATTTGAATTAATGAACACACTTGAGGACTATTTTTGATGAGTAGAGTTTGAGTGTCACCCCCATTTCATCACTAATTGGTTGTGCACACATCTCTAGACAGGACCAGACCGGGTTTCACACTCAAAGATCAGAGGGCTCAAATACCATCCCAGTCTTCCATCACGCCACCAAGGTCACCTGTCACTTAGCACCCGCTCGACCACTGTGCATGTTTGATTTGGTTGACACATTAGTAGACAAGTGTGACATTTATTTTGTGGATGTTAAGAACACTATGCCCTTTAAACTCCATCTTTCACACTCAACAACCCCGCGATTCTGCCAGAGCAGCAACAAGGCATGTTTAAAAAGTGTAATCGCCAATTAGTAGCTGATTAAAAATGCATTGGAATCAATTAGTATTTAACATAAGGTAAAAATAAATCACATCCTGCAGTGGCCTCTGTTGCTGTACTGCCACCCTGCACCCTATTAATCAAATACATGTAAAACTCATTATGCAATCAGCAAATTAGCATCAGCACTTTTGTGCTAAATAGAAATAACGAGGCCCGGACACTCTAAAAATTGTCATTTTTGGTCAATAAGACACGAGCACCGCCCAGTCAGACAACTATGATGAAGTAGAACAGGACAGAAGGACGTCACTACACTAATATTAGCTTTGGTAGGTAGGAAATGGGCCGATGAGGAGGTGAGCCTCATAGCTACCAATTTAGGTTTGGAAACCTAGTTCTTGAACATTTTCCATCTCGACCCCCATCAATTTGATAACATATTTTATGGCACAGAAACAATTTTGTAATTTTGAATATTTCTGAACACCTAACTAAACCGACTAACTAAACAGATGAAATAAAAACCACCTGTCTTTACTTCTGGAGATAACTAGTAAACCCATCGATGGGCTAGCAAAGTTCCTTTAATCACTGAGTGTAATAAGAGTCTGTTTTTCAAGCATCTTCCTCACCTTTTTAACCTGGTCATGTTGGCAAATCAATGACACAGAGGTCAAAATGAGTCCGTCTGTGACCCTGGGGTGGCTGACCACAAGCCCCGCATACACTCCACTCCAATCCACGGTGGCACAAGCCTCTAAGCATGTGCACAAACTTGCGGGTTGTGCAATAAAGATGATTTAGCACTATAACACTACCTGCCCGCCACCACTCTTATGTTTGTGTGCATTTTGATTAATCATGGGCCAAGAGGGATTTATTGTATAGGGGAAATTTGCCTCAGCGATTTAATAATGGTGGAGGAGGAACACAATTAATCAGAGCTCCACACACGCCCCCCTTCTAAAAATTGTGTAGAATTAATGACTATGAATATGTATATTTGTTAGTGAGATGCAGCGCCGAGTGTGTGTGTGCTTGTGTTTGAGCAGCATTAGTGCATTTACGGCTCGGTAGTGGTAGTGGTCCCTGGATTACACTGTGCCTCTTGTGCGATGAATATACAGTATGTCTGTCTCCCACGGGTGGCCTCATATCAATGCACAAGCATGCGTTGGTGGCAGTGGTTATTATTACCTCCACCAATGAGGTTCACCATTTATCTGTCTGTCTGCTTATCTGTCCGTCGTTTAAACGGTCAAGTGGTGATAAGATTCCGAGCTGCATCCTCAGTGCTTTTCGACATTGGTGGCGGTAGTTCCCATCTAGGTGTGTTTAAATGTGGCATATCAACGCGCACACACATTGCCACATAACTTCCTCTCGTATTCCCTCAGTGAACACAATGGCGGGCTTCTGCAGGTATGGGGACCTCCCTCCCACTCTCATAATCATGGACGAGTAGCCTGGCACTATAGAAAAATAATGATGTGCCTTCCTGTTGGCTCATTTATCAGCATGTTTTACAACAGGCGCCGGGTGGAAGTAATTAAACTCTGCCATCATTACAATGAGCCAGGCCCCCCTCTTAATAGACACCCAATGAGACACTAGAGGCCTGCCTGGTAATTGTAGCTGCAACCATCTCTCTCCCTCTCTATCTCTCTTGTTTTCTATGAGTGTGTGTGTGTGTGTTTGACTATAATCCTCTTGTTACATGTATGGTTTTAATTAGTGAAGAAACAGAGCTGATAAACAACTGAGAAAAAAAAAAACGAGAAAAAACGTAAGTAGTAGAAAGAAGGTTAGAGTTTTTGTCCCGCTGATAGTATCTTTGACTTCATCTAACGATGGACAAGTAAAATTAATCCATTCAGTAGAAAATATGGATTACGACTTCAAGCTGAAAACCATATCAGTGCGCCAACAGCATCTGATACAGTAGTTGCACATCCTCCATCATCTAAACTGTGCAGAGTGCTGAGACTGCAGTCTATTGATCCAAACTAATTTTCAGCTTCCTTGTACATAAACCTATCCTTCACAAAACAACGGAAAAAAGGACACAGAGGAGGAAAAGAAGGGAGAGATTATGAGCCATTCCATAAACAGATAAATACCTTTTACGGTTAATCCCGCACTAATAAGATTCCTGTAATAATCTAATAAAAACAGAAATGTATCTGTTCAGGGGGCCGTGCCGTCGGGGACCAATATAGAATGCATTTACTTAGTACAATGTGGAGTCTCCTCTGTATGTGCTTTTACGGGGGCGTCCTCAGGTACCATTAACAAACGAACCGCCGTGGCTCAATACTGTAAAACCATGCAAATAAAATTAATTTGACTTATTCGGTCTCTGCTCCTGAGACAAAATCGAAGGCCTCAGGTAAGTCGGCTTGATCGGACGGAGACATTTTAAGCTCAGTCATATTGAAACAATTACGGGTGCTTTTCTCAAGGATACTTTGGCTATTAAGATGCCTGATTGGAGGTTTACATTAGATCACTTGCCAGCTCACTATACACAGCAGTCCCTTTACCATACCTGCACCATTTAGCATCACTTACAGCTCTAATGGCACAATTACCCTTCACCACTAGCACTAATAGTTCTCTGAGAGAACCTTTTGACGTAGGTCTGATGTTATGACCCTCATACATACCCCTTCAAACCCCAGTCTAACTCCCACTCCAATATCTGCACTCCACCCCTCTAAAGCCCCTGATCTCTAGATATTGATTAGACCGACGACCCAAACCTCAACTCCCACTATATAGCGCCAATCCTCCCCCTACTTATCTTGCTCCATCCGTTACCATGCAGCCTCTACCCACCCTAATCCCATGATAATCAAATAGGCCCAGACTGGCTCTTCGGCGCTGCACCAATTAGCCAGTCAACGGGTCTGGGTCTAGTGATAGTGCGTCTACCAGAGGTGGCAGGAAACACAGTAGTATCCAGGGAGACTGTAAACATCCATTAGCGGTTAACCGTTCCTACTCATTTTTCCTCCCCAAAGCTCTCTCATTAGTGCAGTGAGGCCTGACAGGTAAACAGCACTAATGGGAAAGGCCTATCAATAAACACCTCGCGTGTTAACAGGAAGTTCCAGCAAAGGGACTGAAGATACAGACCAACGGCGGCAAACAGGGGGATTCTGTGATATAAATAGCTCTAAACATGGGGCGAGGGTAGGCTATTAGTGGAATATGTAGCATTGTGTACACTGATTGTGTTCCGGGTCGCTTTGCTCAAAGGTGGGGTGAATGTACTGTTGCAGAGAAAACTGGGTAAGAGCTAAGGAAGCAATACCAGCCCAGGAAAGATATGAAATGTCAAATAATAATTAGCATTTGCAGTCTTTTGAAAGTCACTTTGATGCGACTGTGGCAACGTTAGCTTAGGTATTCAAGGCATGACCTCAGGTGAATCCAAGTACACGTATTACGTGCGGGCATCGCAACACCTCTTTTGCTATTGCTTATACCTTGCCGCTTACATGAAAGAGTTGGAGAACTGGAAGAGAGGGACAGTGATGGACTTCAGAGAAAGATGGAGAGAAAAAGAGTAAAGGTATAAAGAAGAGCTGAGGGGACTGGGGAGAAATGAGAGCGAGATGTTATTTATGTTTGGAACAGGTTCACTCCAAGTTCACCTTACCATGAGACGTCCCCGGGCGGTGACAACCAACACTGCTGCCGATGTGTGTGTGTCTGTGTGTGTGTGTGGGTGTGTGCGATCTCATGTGGCTACTTATATGTACAACCACGCTTGTGTGTTTCTTTACCTTTACGTCAGCGTGTGAATATATATGTATCTGAACTGAGGGTCAATCAGTGAGCAGTAAGATCTTAGGGACAAAGCATGTGGTGCGGATGCTCTACACTTTTTTATTGTGTGTGTTCGGAGTGTGTGTCAGGGGCCTATTACTAAGGCTGTGGAGCTCTAAATCAGCAGTGTTACTGCAGTGGATAAAGCCAATGATACCCGGATTAAAGCCACACTCAGTCTCCCCTGCCTGCATTTATCCACAGCCAGACAGATAAAGAGACAGCCCATGCAAATGTGTGTGTCTGTGGATTCGTCCGGGACTTCATACGGGCTCATGCCTGCACAGACATCCATCTACAGAATGTGTGTGTCTGTTTGTGTACGTGTGTGTGTGTATATTCTTGTGTGTGATTCTAAGCACCACACCAACTTCCCTAGATTCAAGTGCCCATTTGAAATACTAACTAGAAGACAGGCGGACAGATAAAGAGGGAGAGGGGCATTTAGAGCAACAGTTAACTGTCATCATCAAGCAGAAACCTGTTTGAACAGTGTCTGTAGCCCCGGGTTGTTGGACTCTAATCCACCGCCAGCCGGCTCCAATAAACATCACCTTATCCAAGTCGCACTGAGCCCATATTTACTTCTTGAACTCGCATCACACCAACCCACTGGCACAGCCCTCATTTTTTTTTTCATTCAAAAATATATTTTTACAGATTAGCTAAGATGGCAGATGCGGCATTTCCCTGACAAAAAAGACATTTGGCTGCACTCAGAACTCCTAAGGGTGAAATTTGATAAAGAACAAAATAAATTGTAGGGGACAGTTGGAGCAAGAATTTAAGAATTTCTAATCATTTTTGTTTCCATGTGTTCTGTCCGCATGTAAGGTCAAAGAACAATAATGTCTCCAGCATCCTCTCCGGCTCCAGGTCCTCTCAAACCAGCCATATTCCCAGTTCAGCATTAGACCTCTACTGGTCTAATTACGCAGGTTGACCTCCCACAGGTCGCCTGAGTAAAGGCCCCCGAAAGATCAATATTCATTCTTTTAGATCTGTCATCCGCTTTTGACACTATCGACCATGTTCTGTGTCTGCCCCGCCCCCCTCCTCCTTATTCATCTATTTACCCCTGCTCCCAACCCCTGTATCAGAGCCTGAAGTGGGCCTACATCAACTGGTATGGGTACAAGTACTCGGATTGTGTCCACATGCATACGGCTACCTGTTAGTTATTTTACCACACACTGAACCAATCTAGGTTATATTAGGAGGCAGATTTATCTATTTTTCTATACAATATAAAATTTAAGGAATTAATTCATCTTTTTCAGGACCGGCTCTCGTTATCCTCTGTTTCTTACCTCGATAATACTATAGAAATAAATAACTGACACGCCACATGCCACATGGAGAGGCATACGGTCTTATATCTATAGATGAGAAAAATGATTTAGAAACACATCTTCTTGTTCATTCTTCTTTGTACCATACATCCACAATTCCTGCATGTGATTCAAGTGCTTATTTGGAGTGAAGACAACTTTGCAATTTCTCTGAATTCTACTTAAAATATACCTCACCTCCTCAGACAGCATTAGACACACGAATGTCAACATGTGCTGAATGCATGCTGGCAATGTTAAGTTCAGTATGCACACCATAAGTATACTCCCAACTACTTCCTTTAACACTCTCTCCTATTATTCCACCCGTAAGAGTTGAACAATTAAACTGATAGTATATACTACTTGTACTGTAAATATTTTCATGGTTCTTTGGGAGATTGGGTTGGTATGGGGTAAGAAGGCATACGTCTAGCACCCTTAGCCAATTCAGATACTAGCCAATAGTGCATCACTGACTTTGACTGGGTCTGTTGGCCTCATATTCTCCTCAGCAGTGTTATTGTAGATAAGCGCCACGTGGCTAATGAACAGAGAGAGGGCTTGTTGAAGGTCAGCCTCTTCATTTAGGGGCCCTCCACTGGGCTGGCCCACTCTGCATGGCTAAACGCATCATCATAATAATACCAAGGACCCACCGTTTTAAAAATTCCCCCAATATAGCCTGGCATACTTTACTTCTCCGATATTTCCCTTCATCTGAATTATGTTGATTTTTCCTGTTTCTTTCTGAAAGGCTTTTAAAGGTCTTGGCAATTATCCTTTTTCTGGATGTGCTTAGAGAAGGATGCTGTCCATCCAGTGTCTGCTGATGATAGGGAAACATGATTTAACACAATCAGAGATGCAAAGCTGGGCCGGATAAGGGTGCTGATGTGACCGGGTGCCAAGGCCGGCCAAGGTCATGTTCATCTGCATGATTAGGGGAGATAAATTCTGCCCTGACCCCTGAATTATGCCTGAAGGAGGTCCTAGTGTGTGAGAGAATGTATGAGAGAGTATCTGTGTGTCCATGCCTGACCACAGGGTGTACATGTGCTGTGTGTCCTTTTAGAAGTTTGTTTATGATTTTTGAGGTTTGATGGTCCCCCCACGTTTATTCCACTCTTTTTTAATCAAACAATGCCAGGTATCTTTTTGTTCCTTCCCTGTTTTTCTTCCTACATGATTCTTTTTGGATATGGTGGGATCCCTCATGTTCATGTTCCTCCTTCCTTCCCTTGTCTTCCTGAATAAAGGGGAGGTTGAAAGAAGCTCCCTGCTCTCTACTGTCCCCTCCTGGAGGGACCAGAAAGCTGGTTTCAACACGCTGACACCTGCCCATCACACTCACGATCCACACTTATATAACGACAATGCAAACGCATCAAAATCAAAGAAATACAAAAATATATTTCATTTTTTCCTGCTGCTTGTTCTCCATCATCTGGTTATTAGTAGAGACTCACTTTGCTCAAGGGCTTTAGTAAAGGAAATGTCTCTGCTTTGACTCAAATGTCTGCAACAACAGTGAGTGCCAATAAACTCCATGTGCTGAATATTCATTTTCTTTCTTTTGATTACCAAACTCAGACGTGAGCGTTAAATTTTGTTCATACTACCATTTATATCTATCAGAGTCTTGAAGTATTAGTACCATACAGCATCTTTTTTAAAGGAGTCTTTTCAGTGATTATTTTGTGTTTTTGATCATGGGAGGGTGACAATGTCTCCTTTTTAATTCTAAAACATTCTGAAGAGTTTTACACTAATTCTTGGCCCAGTCCCTGCTTCTTCCCAGGACTCCTGCCCTCGTTCTGTAAATGTCCAAACCAGCTCTCTAGGCAGACCAGGCGGGCCAGCCGACTAGGAGAAGGCCAGGAGCGTTACAGCGTTTTTTAGAAACGTTCCTGCTGACACCGACTTGATGACATACAGAATAAAGAATAAAGAATATGAATACAGGTGCAGCAGTTTACAGAAACAGCAGTTTTAACCGGACGCTTCAAAGATGTCCACGCTGTCTATATCTTTGTGTAGATATTCTTAAAATCCCCATCCAAACCAAAGTGCAGCATTGTATTTCAATGAATACAGGTGCAACAGGTAACGCGATCAGAAGAACAAACAAGGTGTGGTGAGGAGTACAGAGACAGAACTTGGACGAGGTTAGCACAACACTTAATGAAGGGAATATTTGGGTAGAGTGATGAACTGAAGTCCTCAGAGGTGAGCAGAGTGGAAGAGAATAACAGACAGCGATAAATGCAGGTTGAAACAGATTGTAGCTGGCAGACAAATAACTTGACAACGTTCATAAGACACGGGGTTAAAGTAGTTCCACAAGGGACGCAGTGCCGGATTATTTATCCAGTGGAAGCTTGAGTAGTGGATGGGTTTCATCTGTGCAGCAGGTGAGTTAACAGCAGGAGAGGGGCAGATAGCCAAAACCAGATTAATAAAAGAGAGAGAGAGAGAGAGAGAGGTTGACAAGGCAAGGGAGAAATTAGAAACAAAAAGGGGGGAAAATCATTGGAGAAACTATGAATGAGGTGGAGGTTGTGTTGGAACCATGACACAAGGCCTTCTTAGGTTGTTGCTTTGGAATTGACCTGTGGTAGGCTACGATTAAGTTTGATGTTCATAGCATCTTAGGGATTATTCCTCCACCGGTTTCTTTGGTGTTAGAGGTATTAGAAAACTTTATATTTTCTTCTTCTTACTTAGTTCACAGTGAAAGGAAACTGCGCTGGTGAAGATATATTTGCAGGCATTGTGGCAAATACCTGTTTGCGCCTAATGGGAAGAGGTGAAACCAGGAGTGAGAGGCTCCTGCAGCAGAGTACCAAGTGGGAATCAGCTCCTCATGTGAATTTCAGAGACACGCATGTATGTGCCACGCATCGCCAACATCTTACTGAATTAAAAATATTCTCGCAGAGTGGAGAGAAGAAAGAGGAAGTTGAAGAGAGAGAGTGAAAGAGAGGAAAAGAAACAGACGGAGGAAGGGAGAAATAGGAAAAATAGAAGAGAAAATGGGACATAGGGGAGGAGGGGGGGATGAGACGGGCCTGGATGACGCAAAGGACGGAAAAAGAATTCAAAGAGCACAAAGTAGATTCACTGAAAGTCATTACCTGCCACAAATTACCTGGGCAACAAGCTTAAAATAAATAAATAAATAAATCAGTGTGCATCAACAGCAGCGCAAAGCAGTAGAGAGTGGAGAGCTGCAGACCAAGAGCTGGGGAGGGAGAAGGGAGGGAGGGCGGGAGGGAGGGAGGGAGGGAGCCAGTGGCTGGAGAGGGATGAAAAATCGATGGACAAACAAGTGAGAGGGTGTTTGCAAAAAAGGAAGCCAAAGGGGGGAAAAATAAGCATTTAAAGAAATTCTATTTTGGTGATGTGCAGGAGGATGAGAAAAAGAGAAGAGTAGGGGGAGAGGGAGCACAAAAGAGCTCGAGGGTGGAGGGGGGTGAGCGTGGCAGAGATGGACGAACCACAATGCCCTGCAGCTCGATAGGGTTGAGTGACCACATCAGGTGGAGAGGAGACTGGCGAGACATTGGTGAACCTGATGGCTGTAAGTCAAGAGGATTAGAACCAGGGTCTCTCTCCCTCTCTCTTAAAGCCCCTTTTTTGTTTCCACCTCTCACCCCCATCTCTTCACGTCTGCAAGGTGAACTGCCCTAGCGCAGGTCTTCCAATCAGCGAAGAGAAGGACCAAAGTATTACTAATAGTCTGGTTTTAATGTTTCAAGTGGTAAACCGGAGAGCTGGCCCTGTACGCTCGGCACCAAGGTAAACAGGTCAATAGTATTGATCTTGGTTCTAACCCTCTCCCTTTCACACACACACACACACACGCACACGCACACACACGCACACGCACACACAAAGCTTCTCAGCTCAAAAACATGGAATGCATTAGAAGCTCTCTGCACTGCACCAAAGTTGAGGACAGGGAGTTGATATGAAACGGAAATATGGACACAATTATTTCCAATATTCACGCATGTAGAACATCACACCCCAACGCAGAAATCCACCAGACTTCCACGGACTTGGACATGAAACAAGACCGACACACGAACACATTTTGACTCTCCCGCCATGTCTAATTTCCACCCGTCTGAAAAATGCAATAAAAAAATATGGGAGTTGAGCGCAGAAGCCGCTGTGCTGAAACACAAGGGCAGAGCGAGTCATTTGAATACAGATTCCTATTGTCCTTCTTATGTCAATAAAACTCAGCAGTGCTACGGAACTAGCGTGGTCAGCAACATTATGAGACTAATTAGCATTTTCTTCTTTCTTCTGCAGGTTGATCTCTTTAAACAAGCCTGGGGGGTCTGCTGTACTTACTGTAATTAAAGAAAAAGGAGCAACTCTTGCTTGAGAAAAGGCACACAAAAAAGGCTTCCTCGCTGTGGGGGGGTTCAAACAGCACAGCCAAGTCTCCCACAAAGGCCTTTGTACGTGCAAATACATGGAGCTACACAATGGGTTAATAGGTTGGCAGGTTAGTGAGTTTCCCCCCACCAGGGCTCAGATTTGTTCCTAACTGTAGCCTTATCGGTACGGAAGCATCCCTGAATGATACGTACCCTACCCCTCGCCACGACGGGAACAAAGTTGCTGAAGCTGCACCCTCACTATGCAAAAGAAAATTCCTCTTGGGCAAAGAATTAAGAATATCAAAAGTGATAATGAAGGGAATTGCAATTAATACATAGCATGAGATGTAAAAAAAAAAAAAAAAAACTGAGGTAGGGTTTCTTGCTTGCCTTTTATTTTCCTGCAATGAGGGGAAAGGAGGTAAAATGAAAAGTATAAATAATTCTAGGAGGGGAAAAAGTTTGTTGGGAAAAAGTGACGGGGCTGTGCTGGCTGTTATGAAATCAGACAGACATTCCCGTCTTCTGATGCTATTCAGTCGCTGCTGGCTGTGGGCCACGTTAGCGGTAGCGGCGATCACTGAGGCATTATCAGCACAGCTATGACACCAATGTAATGCAGCCACTTTGCTGCAGATTATGACACTTAGCATGAATTCGATAACCCTTATTATTATGGCGCTCATTTAAGCTAACATGAGGCAAATAATAGGCCGTCACGGCGCTGATACTGACACAGCTGTTAAGACAAGAGCTGACGCCGAAGAACTGCTTTCGCACGAATTGGCATGATGTGATTAATTGAAAAATGTCTCCCATGTGAAAGTCTGTTATTTTTTCAAACAATTATGTTTGAAAAAGTTACTTGGATACTTATTGTCCTGAAACTTGATGTTCTCTTCTTCAGACTCATTGAATAATTATGAATAAAAGCATGTGTAAAACACACACGGACCACAATCCTGGAGCGAATAAGGTTGTCTTCGTTTTCTAAGAGCTCCTCGCTCACAGTTTTTGCTTTCTACTTGTTAGGCCTCTGTTCCTACTCCAACTGGAAAAAAGTGGCGGTACACTGATGCCAATACATATGGATATGCAACAGAATGTATAAACAGAATGTCTGGCTTTACAATGACCAAATCACCTCCCTAGACCAGAGAGGCAGCCGAGCCTTTAGGAAATCCTGAAGGCTGCAAACTCAAATCCACAAAAAATCAAGACTCTGCAAATTCTCTGATCCAGCCGATGATCCTCTCAAAGCCAGGAATAAGAGTCATAAACACAACGTAGCGTCTATTTGTAAAGGTCTTCTTTTTTTTTTATTCTTGTGGGGGCTCTGTAATCTCAAAATAAATATTAGCGTTTACACACAGGTCCGTTTCTATTTTTTCATTTCAGTTCAGAGAGAATTGCCAACAGTGTAGAAAATTGTTGTGATGAAGTTTGTTCAATCACCTGCATTATCAGTTTAATCACAGCAATGAAGAGCCTCTGAATACAAAGGAACACAAAACATGGTCATGCAGAAAATGTGAGTTTGATGTTTGGGATATTTTCTCAGGCCGTCTAGACGAGACAGGTTCTGCACTGTTTGTAAATGGCATGTGACAGAAGAAATGCTGCAACAATTACACGTTGCTCACGCCGCGTGTCACAGCGCCTTGGCAGCTGAATGTTCGCTATGGATGCTGCATAGAACCACAAAGCTGGTTCTATTCCAGCCAGAGATCTTTGTTGCATGTCATAAAAGCCCTCACGCTTCCCACATCCCTCGTCTGCCTCTTAGCTATCAAACTGTCCAATAAAGGCGAAACAGGCTATAGATATCTTTAAAAAAAACAAATAGTTTGTCTTTTGTCTGACATGTTTGTCAACACGTGTGTACGTCGGTGTTTCGTTCCACATGATATAATATGCGTGTGCATACAAGTTGTGTACATACATGTATGTTTTAGCCCTGGAGAGAAGCCCCGTCTTAGCTTTTGTGTGACAGCCATTCATTCTGCCAGATCAAGACCTGTCAGCTATGAAACACAGCCCTGGCCACATCCCTCCTCCTCTTCCTCAATCCTTCCATCTCTCCCTCTCCATCCGATCGCTTCATCCATATGGCAGCTTTAAACAAGCACCACCACTTATCAGCCAGGAAAAATAATTGGGAGGTCTGCCGCCTGCAATTGCTGGTCCTCCCCTCAGTCCACCCTAGTCGCTTCAGCAATGTCAGCTCCCATTAGGGGGGACACCGAGAGCCAGGGCAAAGTCTAACTATCTCTATCACCGATTCTCACTCTGCCTTTTTATTCTCTTTTTTTCCCACTAAGTCATTGATGCTCTCTATTCAGGAATATACATATATATACACTGTACGTACAGAATAAGTCAGAAATAACATTGATTATCCGGATGGGCACCTATCAGCTGCTCTTATCCATTAGGTATTAAAAGAACATTCTGGTCTCAAAGTTGGTGTGATGGAAGTAGAAACAAATTGAGTTAATGTGAGGATCTGAGCAACTTTGACAAGGGCCACATAGTGATGGGTAGATATCTGACTCAGATCTGGATCATATCCAGAAGTGCAGGTCTTGTCGAGTGTCTTTGGTCTGCAGTGGTTAGTACCTACCAAAAATGGTGTAAGGAGGGACAACCTGTGACCTGGAGAGAGGACCATGGGTGTCCTCATGTCTCATGGATGCATGTGAGGAGGGAATTCTGATGCCTCACAACAGCTGTTGTAGCACAAATAGCCTAGGGAATGCTGGTTTTGAAAGAACGGAGTCAGAACCCGGAGTGCATTGCAGAGCCGTTTTGGCACCAAAAGGGGGGATTCTGAGACCGAATTGAGAGTCGCAAACAGAATAGTCAATGAAAGCAAAATTTTCCAAACTTCAAATTCTGCAAACTCATAGTAAATTCAAAATATCCTCAACACACAAAACTGTGTGTTTGTTTCTCCCCTTGCCTTGACGAGACTAAGAAGGGAGAAAAAAAACATGCATCTTAAAGCATCAACAGAGAGGAAAAAAAAGGGGGGGAGGGGTGGTGCACGGACGGCGTGGACGTTGATTTGGGTGCTCTCCAGAGCATCAGTACCATGTCACTGTCATGTCACAAGGCCGTCTGAGCGTCTCGCGCGATCCAGCTGCCTGGCAAGCGGGGAGACCGAGAAATAGATCCAAGGGGCCAGCGGGAGTTGATGTTGCTGCAGCTCCATAGCTGTAGCCGAGATGTGTTTGTCTGCATGTGTGTGTTTCTACACTGAGGAGCCATGACAGGGACAGTGGTTCAGCTGTCATTCCAGGCCCTACGAAGCGATTGGCCGGGGCTGACAGGTCACGGAGGCTCATGTCCTACGGAGCAGTGCAACGGAGCTTTTGTGTGTGCGTCGTGTTTTAACACAGAAGGGGATGCCAGGGTATTACCTGCAAAACATCGCAGTAACTGAGTGGTGGGACTCTACATTTCTGCATAAGCATGACGTGCTGCGTGACCTTAACCAGCCCACTAGTATTTGGGTGTGAAAGCCCTTAATTTATACTCAGGTGGACTGTCATAATATAAAAGCTCCTGCAGACTGAAATTGGGTCCATTTTCCTACGATACCTTGGGGTACCTAAATGCATGCGACCGTCTATAGCAGGGAAAAAAAGCCTTCAGGCGGATTGACTTATATAACCCCATATTTATACTTTTTTTATACACTAGTATTCAATGATGTCCTACAGGACCCCTTCGATGGTCATCCGGTGAGTGAGAATGAACCCTCTGCAGTTGACTCCTGCATAAGCGAGGGCAGTTACTGAACCTCTGACCCATCTCTGAATTCATTACACACCTGACTACAACTCCCACGCATGTGTCCTCCGACGTCTGGATTCCATTTTTGCCCTTGAGCCAATCTCTGCTTTAGCTTTCCCGGTACAAGTTGAAGTGACCGAAACGGCCTCCCGTAATGCATGAGGTGACATTGAGAGGCCCCCCGAGTCTCAGCAGATTTGGGGTATCCATCCGGCTGCCCGCGCACAAATAAATAATGCAATGGCCGGCTAATGCAGTGGGCCCTTACGCAGCGGCTGACGTTGCCTGCAGCTACCTTTGGGCTGGAAAATAATTACCATGCAAAAGAAAGGGGGGGAAAAGTCCCCTATACATAGTTTAATGGACTAAAATGGGGTGATACGATGCAGCTGCCCCTCCACCGCCTCTATTTCCTGCTCCTTCCTCTTCTCCATCTCTGTCCCTCCCTCACCTCTCTCCCCTCTGCTGCACACAGTAGACACTGCCCAGCCAACCAGTGTGGTCCAATCCTCTGCGGAGATCAGTGAGATGAGAGGCACTTAGTGGTACAGTCAAATATCTAAGAGTCTCCGTTTCCACTGACACATGATCAGATATGCATCTACACATTAGAGTTAAACAACCAAGGGATGGATTTGGACTGTCTGTTGCGCCGTGAGGAGTGTGTTAACATGTTGACTGGTCTTTAACAGTAGGGGCGTTAAGCTTCAAGTCAATTATAAGCTCTGGTTTATATCCTCATCATTTGATTCATGCAAAATTACAAAAAATATAAATGATTATCTTTTTGAAGCTTTCAACATATTTTCGGAACTAAATATTCCATCAACCCGGTGTAACTTTTCAGCTTTCATACATCCGAGCCCAAACGGCGTATAGTACCCCAGTTAGGCTTTGGCATTGACATTGCCCTCCTTTTACAGTGGTGCAAACAGATTGGTCCGTATGTTGACTAATCCAGTGGCGGCAGAGACGTGTTGACCGTAAAGAGACTGCAGATCAATGTACTTCTGTTTACACGGACCAAACAGTGTTTACCGACACACATTTAAACACAGCCCTCCTGCTCCAATCCATCCAGCCGGGTGAAGGACTGGGACGGTTGCTGTCATTAATCTTGGCGGTGAAGCACACATTTATTGTACAGTAGTTATGATGCACTCAAAAATACTGACATGGGGAATAGTTGTTTTTTTTACGCCAGATTAGCATTCTCACAACAGATTGGCAACATTTCAGAGCGACATTAAACCTCAGTATTTGTATCTACAAGTCTGGGGTCTCCACTCTGTTGTCTCAGCTGTCCCTGACAATGTAAGTTGTGTGTTTCCCTCCGAACAAAATACTTTGTATGTCTGCGGTTCACTAAGGAAACAAGCGTCTCTTCACAGGCCAGAGGTCGGTAAGGATGTAAACACTTAGAACATCCTCGTATGACAGGTTATAAAGCCAGCCAGCTTTAGAATTTGGCCTAATTCACTATCATCTGATCCTCTCTCACACCAACCAACTGGATGTCCTCTCTCACCACATCAAGAAACCAGCATCCTCCCGCCAATATATCCACTATTCATCCTTTTCACATGTCCAAACCACCTCAATCTGGCTTCTGTTGCTTTATAAATATTTCTCTGATATAACCATATTTTTATGAAAGTAACGCCAAACTTTAATCCTTCTTGCAAAATGGATTTCCTCAGTATTAGCCTTTTGGCTTCTTATTATTTTAATCAATACATATAAGTCTGATACCAGCCAATTTTAATTCTTAACAAGCAGCAGTTCTTACCTTGTTATCAATTACCTGTAAAAATGACACTACTCCATTATTAACATGTTATTACTGAACTATATTGTCAGTTGCTGCTGGTTTTCTGCATAGTGTGTGAGGGACAAAGTGAATAAAATAGAGAATGGAATAAGAATCAGGTGCACTATTTTAGCGCGTAAGACTGACAATTGAGTGGAAATCACAATAAGACAATCTGGCCTTCTTTATCACACCTTTAACTTGAAAAATCCTGAGTACTGAATTTAATTGGGTGGCTCATTCATAAACACTCGACTTACTGTACTGACTTTTGATTTACAGAGAAAAAACGCAAAACTACCTAAAAGCAGCAAGAGAAATGAGTTTGATCATTAGAAAAAAAAAAAAAAAATTTAAATATTAATATATAATTATGACATTGTTATATTTTTCTACGTAAATATTCATTGGGAATCTTCGCCTTCATTGCTATTCCAAAGAGTCTCCGTGTCCCTTTACACACTTGGTCTAACATTAATGTAGTGTGAAATATTGAGCCATGATCTACTGCAGCCCTTCCAGGCATTTTAACATCTGTGGGTCATCTTAAACCCTATGGAGTGGGGTTTGGGTGCCAGGGAGAGTGGGGACCTGGGATTTGGGCATATTGCCGGCCACCAGGTCCCCTTCACTCCAGGGGCCTTTCAGTCAAAGCAGGAAACTTCCTTTGAAGTCCTGCAAACTCTCTGGAGTGTCTCCATGACCAAAAATCAGCCCCCTCCACTTATTTCCATCCCCTTCTAAGCTCCACACCTCCATCCCTGTATACCCCCAGTGGATTCCCTCTCTGGAAATGTCCTCAAAAAGTTATCCCCATATCCCCTCCCTTATCTCGAGCTATGAAATCGAAAAACGGAACAAAAAAAAAAAAATGGGGGTGACAAAGAGCTTAGTTTTACTTTTGCAAATCAAATAAGGTTTAAAATGGTAAAAGCGTCATGAGAGAGTAACTCTTAAGCTCTGAGACAGACATGCAGCATGAATCCCTATGGCTCACTCGGTTCAACTGTGAATGACACTGACAGCTCTGGCCGGTTTTACTGGTCCAAAAAATAAGTCAAAAGTAAAGGAAAATTAAGTTTTATCTACAATTTCTTCACATGTTGCTTGACAAGTGTTGATTAAAACATAATTTGGGACAGAAACTGTAGCAGCTGCTGGAGTTATCAATGCGGTTATTTTTGTTATGAATATAAATAACAAAATCGATCAGCAGCGCTGCTGATAACAGACTCATGATGCCAAGGTGTGAGGCTTATGTGGTAAGTGCTGATGTTTAAGAAAATGCTTAGAAGGCGCATGTATCATAATGTCACTCTCCCTACTAGAGCATTAGAATTGCTGATAGGGCTTAAGAATTGATGAAATGTGTCTTAGATTTATTGTGACTCAAACAGCTGTGTTCACACTGACTTGTTAGTGTAGCCAGTGGATTTCAGTGGGCATCGACTACCCGGGTACACGCCATAAAAGCTGTAACGTGCAGCAGAAAGGTGATTTCTGAGTTTCTTCTCATGCGTTAACGAGTCTGGAGGAGCTGTGCACATGTCACTGGTGTCAATCTGAGTAATTGTGTGAAAGAGGGGTATATCGTGTGTCACACCTCTGTAGAAATTAATTGATAAAGGGGGAGACAGATCGCTCCAGGGCTGCTGAATATGGAGACTGGGGCTTACAGAAAAGAAAAGTCAGGAGGGACAATGATAAAGGTGGAAGACTCAACAGTTTTCTCCCTGGGAAGCCCGGAGTCCTGTTCAGTAAGAAAGTACACTGTTGAGGCGTTGTTTCACGGCCTTGACTAACCAATCACGCAATGCTACCTGCTACGTAGTTGAATTGTAATGAACAGTATTGGCTGGCCACTCGCATCGTGTTTTCAAAAACATCCTACTGTACAAATAGTCGACTTAACTTACTACAGCCCGCGGTGCACCTTGATGTCGGCCAGCATCCATGATCAATTTGGGGGGTCTGAGACTGGACATCCAGGCCATTAGATAAATGACAAGCATCCATCAACCCAGTGGACGTAGGAGGTGGAGAGTCACGTGATGCACATACCAAAGCATTGTGCATTTGACCCTGAGAGTTCATTGCATTGCACTGCATCCCTCCCTCTCTTTCCTCTCCTGTGATGGTGCCAAGCGGTTGCCCCCCTGATTGCCGACACGTGGCCAGCAGGTCAGCTCATGGCCACACGGCCGGGTCTTTTGAATAACAGCAGGTTAAAAGATAATCATCTTCAGCGAGGAGACGATTCACTTTGACCTCATCACCTCTCCTGTGAGAGGGAGGTGGGGAGAGGGACAGGCAGAGGGAGAGAGAGAGAGAAAGAGAGAGGCAGAGAGAGAGAGCGAGAGAGAGAGAGAGAATTACAGCGTGAACCCAGCGGCAGCAATTGAGGGTGAGGATAGTTAGCTATCGCCTTTGATGCTTAAACTCTCGTCGGCAGTGCAAAGAGTGAGAATCACAGAGATGTACGGCAGAAAGAAAGTCTCTGTGGGTCGCCTCACCACAACCCTTAGGCGGCACAATCGCTCTCATGTGATAATCGCCCGCCGTTTGGCTCCTAAATCGAATGAGGGCAGGAGACTGGGGTGAGCACTACACAGATCATAAAAGGAAGACGAGTTATTGTGAAAATATTAAAAATGAAATCCGTCAAACTTTTCTTTCAAAAACTGGAATTGTCTTGAGACGGCATGGATCAAGCCCCAACCCGGCAGTACATTCACAACAACCCACACTCACACATGTGATAAAAAGGGTTACACAGCAGGGAGCGTAAAGCCAATTGGATAAAGAAAATTCTTCTCATGAAACCCGTCCCAGTTTTAGATTTCAGATTCTCTCTCTGGTCCACTAACCCATTTTAAAAGCAAGCATCCAGACACCTCCGCCTGCAGTTTGTCTAGGACAGTAGACAGGCCTGTTAGTAGGACTAGGCCTCTAATGACTACATCCTTACAGTGTGTGTGTGTGTGTGTGTGTGTGTGTGTGTGTGTGTGTGTGTGTGTGTGTGTGTGTGTGCACTAGTATGGAGCTAAACACAGTTGTCTCCATATTTCTGTACAGTAAATCCATCCACCTCCATCTGATATAAAAGTAAATAGGAACGTCCTGAAAAAAGGTTTCTTTCTGTCCTGTGTAAAGTTCTGTACCCTTTGATCCAATACATCTAAAGCCTAAATGTTGATTCATCGTTTATTTTACACAATCAGTCCGGCTTGAAAACTATAACAATAGTGATTATAAATTATCGATATGCCATGCATGAAGGATTAATAAGGAGAATTTGACTCCTGAGATCGGTGTTTTACTAAAAGGTGGATAAATCACTGAGCGGTGATGTTACAAAGTGGTGCCTCTTCTTGCTCGGAGCAATTTTTTGGCAGGGAACAGACGACGACTTCTAGAAAGAGTCCACAAATCCCACAACAGTCAAGATTCATTTTGGCCTGTCATCAAGTTACTGAGTTAAGAGCAGATGTAATCTACCGTCGGAGACAGGCGTAATTTTAAATGGTGACAGTCGCTGGTAGTGCCAACTAAAATGAGAAGATGTTCACTGAATGTTTGGTTCTCTTCTCCACTCTCTGTTATTCAGACAGCAGAGTTCATTTGTTACAGAGGGAGCCTAGCTTAAAGTGATTCTGTGTATCTGTTTTAACCGCCAGAAGTGTTTGTTGTTTGGATGGAGGAGGGCTGGGGGTAGTTTAGACGGTATGGGACCGGTTGCTGAGTCAGTCTCGCTTCATATTCCAAGCCTCTTTGATCAATTTCAGTGTTTTGTTTCGATTAGAGTCGGTTCAGAATCATAATAGCGAGTGACCTGTGTCCAGCTCTAATGTGACTTTATCCAGCCTCTGAAACGGCTTGTTTGCATTTTTTCTACAAAAGTCATGAACCTCAACAACAACAACAACAACAAAAGAATTTTTCAGAGACAACTCACTAGAAAGAATCACCCTGGTATTCAAAGTGAGGCTGTTGCATTAGTTGGGAAGGCGTACATCCAAAGAGAAGGTTCAATCCCCAAACTGTCGCTGCAATCTAATGGTGGTGCCGCCCTTTAGTACAACCTTGAACCCTGCTTTGCCCCCTGGTTGCTTCATAGGGGCTGGCTACTGCTCAGCAGGGTCAAATGCAGAGAAGGAATATCACTGTGTTTTAATGTATACACCTTGTACGGCAATGTGATGTAAAAAGATAATATTCTGCTCTGAAGGAATATCCCAGCAGTTCATGAGCAGATTGACCAACCAGGATCGTTGTTGACTTCTCTCCTTTTGTTTTATGGCACAATGAGCTCACTGATGAAAACCACAGTCCATTCATCTGCATATGCAGAAAGCCACAGGTACGATCTAACAGTTTGCATTCATGTCACATTGGCCATTGATTGAATACATATAATAACATTTTTTGTCTTAAAATTGAGGTAAGAAATTGGATTTATTCGTTTCAGATTGTTTTTTTCATGCAGCCTTCGTGGGGGTCAGAGGCAGCAGGAATTAGATGGTGAGAGGGAATCTGTGCGGAAGTCGGTTTGATTCTGGAGCAGACATTAGTGACAGGCAAATAAGCAAATCAATAAAGGCCAGTAGAGTATAAAGTAACAAGGAATTAATTATGCCTGAGCTTCTATTCCACCAGTCATCAAGTTAGCCTGAGATGAGGGAAACTCTGGGTTTTCTGGTTCAGAAAGTGGAATAAGTTGAGTTACTGTAGTAACTTATTCTGTGAACCTAGCCTGCTAGGTGGGGGGGAGCATTCTCAGATGACTGACAGACAGACAGACAGACAGACAGACAGACAGACAGACAGACAGACAGAGAGAGAGAGAGAGAGAGAGAGAGAGAGAGAGAAAGAAAGACTGGGACAATCGGAAACTAAAACCAAGACCCCGACAATATTTTGCCAACCTCCCAGTCAGAGAAGAATCAGTCACTCCTGCCACCACGTTTGTATTCATTCACTCTTAATTGTGAACCTAGCTTGCTCATATTAAAACATAACATGATATAAATATGTAAATAAATAAATTGGGCGTTTTCTCAACACAGTTAGGAACTTTAGTTCATTTGAAGAATCAATTAATTTGTGTATTTTGTGTCATTGATGGTGTGGTGATATCCAAATATAAATGCTCTGAAGTTTGATGTGATTGATTGATCTGAGTTTTTGGGTCCATTCAGACCTAACATAAGTAAATCCATTACTTTAACATTACCTCTGGATAGCCCCTCTGCAGCCCACTGGTTGAGGATGGCTGACCTGGAGGTCCACAGTTCCACCCACAGTCTCAGAAAGACCTGGTTGAAATGCTGCTCTTCAAAGCAAAAAGTGAAGTACCTAAAATTAGATGGACTTTTACATTCTATTGAACGACTACATAAGGGTCCAAAATCTGAAATTGTCCTGTTAGCGGGCGTCCCCCGGCGTAACGAGTCCTCACCATTCATGACTCATGAATTAACCGGCCGTGTGGAGATTTGGATTCAAAAGACTTGACTTGTCATTTTATGATTTAATTATCTGAGAGCAGGAGGTCAATCCAAACAAAACATCTCAGCCTCCTGCTCCAGATGAATGCACCGCAGACGTATGGAGGTAAATACAACTGTCACCAAAATGTACATGTGGTTATCCACTAATGAGGGGCAATCTCAAGTTAACTGATTTTTATCCCCTCGTTAATTTCCTTAGGGTTTATTTTTCTCAAGCTCCCCCCCGCTCCCCCCCTCTATCCCCCTTCTTCCTCTCTTTCTATGTCTCCCCCTGGCTTCATCAGTAGTCTGTCAATAGGCTTCGTAGCCAAGCTCGATCCCTTCTTATCGCCTCAGAAATGCCTCAATCAAATCCCAATCAGTCACTCAAAAAGCCCATTAGCACCTTACCTTGGCAAAACTCTACAAGCACGCACGCACACACACACACGCACACAGAGATAAAGATGATGAATGAAGAATGTAAGCGTAAACATTTTTACACTTACATGCACCTCTGCTGTTATTGGAGTCCCTATGGTTAATCAATAGAACCGGCGATCATAAACTCATTAGTCTGAATTAAAGTAAAATGGTTAGATCCTGTTTTGACTGAGTCAGGATTCTGCATACATGTTTAAAATATTGTACAGTAAAACAACATTGGCAACATTAAAATTCCATAAAAGTGAAATAGTTTATGGCGATGATTCATACCCTGAATTATCCTAAATAAAGATATAGTGCATAACTTTCATCTTCACCGTCTTAATATGTGTAGGAAATACAGAATTATACCGTGAAAATATGAACTCTGGGTAATATTAATCGGCTAATGCCACAATAACCCAAGTTTCAAGTAGTTTAACTAAAAGTAACTCATTATTCTTTGTAAAAAAAAAGGATTTCAAAATAAAAAAATCAAAGTCACTATCATCAATACGAAAATAAAACTAAATAAGGGTGAAGATGAAGTGAAGGTGATATATTTATATATGAGAAAAAGACGATTATTAGAATTTCTTTATGGATGTCAACTTTTACGCAGAATCATACTCTTTCTCAGAATTCTTAAAGAGAGCATGAAAAACAAAATTAAACAAATAAAAATATACTATCAATACGTGCTGCGGACACAAGGGCGTACGCGCCGGTGTGTTGTATCTCCCAACTCCCCTCCCTCCTTTCAGCCCGCCTCCCTCTCGACATGTACCAGACAGTGTCTTCCCCTCTATGTAGCCCCACCCATGTCCAGCTCACCGTCCCAGCAGCATCCACCAGCCCTGTTTTGTCATCATCGAACCTCCCCTGCTCGCCCTGCTTTCCCTACTATAAGTCACCTGCATGGGGCTGCCACCACCGGCGGAGGAGGGGTTAACTCTATTTTGTCCAAGAGAGCGAAAATATGAGTGTGTATGTGTTTGTGTGAGTGTAGCAGCCCACTTTGTGTACATGTCCATGCAGGCATGTGTTTCTGTCCATGCATGTCTGTTTGTTCCCTTGTTTGTGTGTGTGTGTCTGTGTGTCCATGCAGGACCGTGGTCTGCTGTGTGTGTTTGTGTGTGTTTGTGTGTGTATGTAAAGGAGAAATTTGCCTGTCCTTGCCTAAGTGAATGGCTAGGATTAAGCTGACAGCCCACCTTAGTGATGGCGAAATAATTGGTTGTTCAGCTCTGTCCTTGTCAGAGCGCTGACAGTTCTGCAGATGTCCTGTGCGGTTCTCCAAAGGTTAGGCTCAGCTGGGGCCGCCATTCATTAATCATTCCGCTCTGACAGTGCACCGAGCAGCCTGCAGCTGCCACCCCGTCCCCCTCAATTTCTGTCACCGCCTTGCACCACCACCAATACCCCCCCATACTCCCCTTCTTAGTCTCCCTCCACCCCTGTGTGTGTGTGTGTGTGTGTGTGTGTATGTTTGTGCTCCCCGTCTTACACACAAACAAGTATTCTTAAACATAAATTTGCATGAAAAGTCAGGGGATGTATACAAGCAACAGCATGCCCCGGACATGAGGGGTGTGAACTGGACAAGCGGTAAGGTAAGGATGTAAACAAAGCACACGGCCTAAGAAGAAAGTCCTCTCTGCTAATGATCTAACTTGTTTTTCTCTCAAATGTATCCCACAGCACCGCAGACGGTTTGAAAGAACTTTTCTGTGCGTAAACGGTAGTGTGCTATGTAAACACAATTCGCCTGCGTTTCCCCGCGCGTTTCCTCAAATCGCAGCCCTTATGGATTATTTACCCAGTGATTCATCAGGGGTAATGGCGCTCCTGGTTTCAGTTCTGCCTCTGCGTGGAACCGTGACACTTCAGCATAAGACACTGTGGCAAGTGACGTTTTATGAAATATAAATAAGGGGCCTTATGTCTTTAACGTTCATGTGAACATATTCAATTTAAAAAGACCTGGCTGAAAATTACTATTATGATCTATGTGAGGTCAGACACACACACTAAAATTACCTCTCTGGAGCGCTAACAGTTCTGACCATGTCAGCAACATTGTTCTGACCCCGTTCCCTTGCTCACTATCTAACGACCCTCTCAACCTATTTTGTCCCTCGTTCCAGCCCATTCTCCTCCGCCTCCACAACTCTCTCAGGAGTGGTGTTTCATCACGGCCTTTGGTACGGAGGGGGCCGAGGGGAATGGAGGGGGTGTGAGCAGAGAGAAATTGTAAGGAGGTACGGAGGAGGAGGTGGTGCCGAGGAGTCCACTGGGCACTAAGTGGAGTGAAAAACTGAGATAAATCCTCCATTATGGTCTACCTGCTCCTTAGCATTGATTAACAGCTATCTGGAGACAAGTGGCTAGCAGCCGTGAAGGAAAACTCTCTGAAGTCAGAACCGCTCTAGTCATCTTTCAAACATCTGCTCACAAAGTGTAAGATGGGGGGTTGAAAAAAGAGATTCATTATGAACGATACGCTACAGAAATGTGATGGTTAATCTGATATTTAGCTAAGTAGATGATGGGCTTTGAAGGCCAGTGGTTGGCATCAGAACATGACGTGTGTTGCTTCAGTTTCTGTTCAGGTTTTCAGATTCAAACACAGTACGTAGCTTTTATTGCTTTGGGGTGGTGAAATAAAGAAAAGTTTATTGACAAATAAATATAAAACCAGCATTGGTTTTTGCCATACAGGGTTGTTGTCGGAACTGGAGGTCATTCTTCTAAATCCTGTCATACCATCTGCAGAGTAAACAATAAATCAGGTTTGGGTTCAACCTCCTGGTGTCTGCTGCGTCCCGACCGCCCACCCATAGTGTTCATTCAAGTTCCTGGAAATCAGAATACCGTCAGCTTAAAGCCCAACTCAAGTGGGTCAGACTTAGAGTTTGAAGTAAGTTTGAACATTCTTGAAAACATCAAGTTGTTTGTAAACATTCCAAAAATAGAAATGTAACATACATAATTAGTTTGTAATTAAGAAAGTAGGATAATATTTAACATGGCCTATAGAAGGATGGTGTATTTCGTTCAAAGTTATGAAAATCTAGTTTGACACATGGGCTCCTTTAAGTTTAATTTTGTTTTCCAATAGAGATTAAAAATACTTTGTAATACAGAGAGGAAATGTTAAAAAAATGTAAAAGTTATTTCTCTCCTGTTAATCATGGTAAGAGTTCGTCAAATTGATCTTTTGATCTTTTGGAGGGGTCTGACCCCAAAAGTGTGGAACGGCTGCTTTTCACCACCAAAACCAAAAAGTGAACAAAATTATCTGTCAAGCAGATACCAGAAGTGAAAATGCGGTTTATACCTATTCATCACCATTAATCCCTTAATTTATTATCAGTCACAGTCAATTCAGTCTGCTGGGCTTCAACTTTGACTCACTGAAGATCATAATGTAATTAAATGAGTATATTAAAGTGATAATTCTAGTGTTTTGTCTTTAACTCAAATAGAACTTAAAAATGCAGTACTTTTTTTGCATGATTTTTATAATCCTCTAATGTTGAAAGCAAAAGGAAAATAAATTCAAGCAGAAAAGTATCTACGTATATTTTACAACCTCCTTACATATTTTATTTTTCATAAGTTGTCAGGCGTTAGATAAAGTACTTAGAGAAAGTATGTAAAGAAGTATGTAACTGCAGTCTCCCTTTTCAATACGTACTTAACCGGATACCTATTTATCAAAATGTATAAATGTCTTAGGAAATACGTGTCTCGTTAAAGAGGGCGTCTGCCTTCAGGTATCAAAAGGTATTTCCACACAGTTTAACTTTCAATGCTAATAACATAACTTCAAATCGTATCATCTGAACGTCTTCAGAAATTCCCAATGAGCTAAAAGCTTGAACGACTGAGTTTGAGTTCAACAAATTGAATATATATGTAAATCCTGGCCTCTGAAGAGCTACTCAACTTTCCGCTGCTCAAGTATGAAAGGTTGCTGGGTAATAAGACACCCCAAATTCTAATGACTGAAGAAGATATTGTGTATTATCAATGAAACCCATCAATGCATGTTATGGTGGTATCATTTCAAATGACCATATTGACCATCCACCTACAAGTCTATTTACTGTCAAGTTACGTCCAATAGAACTGTAGGGAGCAATGCGCTTACATCAGCAGAAAAGAGCAACAGAGGGCTGGTTGTTGAAAAGAAGAGGTGGGTGGTGCGCCCTGTTGTGCAACTCTGAGGAAATTCCTTCTCTTAGTCCGTCAAAACAATATTTCTCCCCGGAGACAAAGGCGGTTACTGCACATACACAACAAAGCCGATGTGAATATAAATGCTTCTCAGTGCAGAGAAAGAGTAGATGACGAGAGGAAAGTTTTGCATTAATACGCGATGATGTCGGCTATACTGCAACCACGCCGAACGTAAAGCGAATGGAGATTTATAGTATTAATATTCTATACATTATGACCGTGCCAATGGGTAATATTCTAGCAATTACACTAATGAACTCTCAGCACACAGTGTCCCATGTTCACATCACTGCTTGAGGGGAGACATTATTTTAAGCACTAATCTATCTGCAACCCAAGATACATACATATCAGTCATTGGTTAGCACAATATGTTAAAGCGCCATATCCGGGCACAAGGACGTCTAAAACTGGAAGACATATCACCTCTACCAATAATGGCCATGCAAAAATGACGGATTCTCCTGGAATTCAAAGGGAAACATGCAGGGAGTATCATTGATTTGCCCCTCGGAGATTACCTATGTATCATAAGTGTATGTAGATCATCCGTAGCACCACCAGCAGCACCACCACCCCCCCCCTGCTCCCCCCTGACTTTAGTATTGGAATAGGAGTGCAAAGGGGGAGGCACATACAGTAGATGACGAGCTCCAGTCACATGGTTAAGCCCACGGAGGATCTCATCAGCCTCTATGTAGATGTGTATGCTGAGTGAGTGATTGCCCGTGGTTGGAAATTGGTGTAGAGGGCTTCACGGGGGAATTGGAGGGATGAGTTTTCTCTCTCAATCTCTCTCTCTCCCTCTCTGTCAAACACACATACGCACACAGCTGCAAGAACACACTTACACACACGCACACAAACATACACACTTACTGGAGAGCACACATTGAAAGTGCACGCGCACACACACACACACACACACTAGACGTGCTCACTCACAAATCTCCCTATATGCACATGCACCGTGCTAGGATGATTAAGGTCCTATGCAGGAGAGATTCTGAGCGGTACTGTGCTGTGGCTGCCTGTTCTCCCTGCTGAATACAAGCCACTGGCTCAGTATTCTCCATTGGGGAGGAAACCCGTCATCACAAATGCAAGATCAGGGGTAATTACGTTGTAATATGCCACATGAAATATTTCTTTGTAGCGGGAAAAGGGATTCCCTTTCCTTCGATTCAGAGAAGACAGATATGTATATATATATATATATATATATATATATATATATATATATATATATATATATATATATACACATTTGACACAGCTTGGTTATTTTTTATACAAGCAGGTATTGGAATTTGCTCTTTGTGTTTTCAGTGTGTGTACGTGAAGATCTACGCTGTGTCTGCTCTTCACTCCTGTCATCCGATCCAGATGGCATGAGAGATCAATCCTGCTACAATGTTGATCAATGATTCTGATCAGCTGAGATTATAGGTATTGCAGAGATATCAATGCGATGATGGATGATTGATCATGCAACCACAACGATCGATCGCCGGAATATTGCTGATAAGGCTGTTGCTGCACAACCTTGAATGGCAATTTGCTTTTATTGCAGCGATCTTGGTCTGTTATCTTTTACAGATTGGGCCAAATGACTTTTGTAAATCTAATATAAATCTAATAGTTTTCACGTGTTGTAGTACTACAGTATATAACGACACAGCAGGTGAGAGAGTAAATCAGCTGATTTGATTTAATCCTACATGAGCCTAGATATTTGATCTACCAAACCCATACATCTCTGCAGCCACATATTGTGACCACTGGTCCATCAAGTCCCCCCATGGTGGATTAGGTCGAGGAGGGTGATTTGTTACCCTTTTGGGAAGCCGTCTTTGATACTCATTTCCCCATGCTGCATATTCTGCCCCTCAGCCGCCATCCCCCACGCCAACGCCCCCCAACCCCTCCATTTTGATAAATAGCCGGCCGCATGGAGGCGAGCAGCTGATCTCACCACCAAGGTTACGGTAACCTGGGCCCCCGCATCTGGGGGCTACCTTCCTCCAATGAGCACAGCAGAGAGAAGGAGCAAGAAAGGTAGGCGGGGGGGGGGGGGTCTGTGCAGCGTTGGAGTGGCAGCGGAGACAAGGAGCGGTCCAAGGATCCTCCTTTATAGGCTTTAAATCTGCATGGCAATTTCTGAAGACTAGGGGCTAGATGGGATTCTGATTATTCCTCCTCCACCACCGCCACCACACTCACCCTGCCAGCCCCCCTTTCTCTCAAACTCTCCTCCAGCAGGTTGATGTCTCCAAAGCCTAGCTTTTGTCACTGATCACCAAGCCCCCATGTGCCCTGATTACTGAATGAACAGCATTATGGATTGCTATGAAGGACAGGAGGGACTTATCCCGATGAGCGATCTGCCCGTTTATATACACCGAAGACCGTAATTCACAAATCGGAATATGACTGCATGTATCATTTCTTTAGATCGGAGTGGATATTGCTTTATCTGCACATTTTGAGCAACATTTTGCACACAAGAGATATCTGGTGGAGAGCATAGGGTAATAGTGTGACGTCGAATGTGTAGAGATGTTCGTATTATATTTACTCCGATTCTTAATACATGGTGAAAAGTTTCAGTCCGACCTGGAAACTATTTCACAAGAAGGTACATGTGCATGTATTAAAAGCCTGAGAACACATTCAGAAATCTATGGGCCAATTACAAAGTATAACCCTCGCATTTCTCATGCCCCCTGTGACCACCTTCTCCAACAACCAGTGAACCTTTCGCCTTTCCACAACACCTCCAACTACTTTCTTCACAGCCTACAGTCTTCATCCTCCTCTTTCTCACAGCTGCAGAGTCCCTCCTTGCCAACAGGTGGCCAACAAATAACCCCATATTAAAAAAGATATAATTCATATCTAGAGCTGGAGAGTGAAAAAATTCTAACTCTGACACTATCTCAGGCTCCCTCTTTTGTACGCTTTTATATTTGCACACAAAGCCTGAACGCAGCAGTTTTCGTTCTCTTTGTGGGGATGTCAGGTTTTCATCGCCGTCCAGTACCACTAGAGAACACCATCTCTGCCAGTGATTAGAGCCTGAGGTACAAGAGGGCCACTTCACCTCCAAGATTAGAATGAAACAAAGAATGGGGTCTTCATATTGTGCCAAGAACGGCAACAGACAGGAGAGGAGAGTGGTAGGAACCAAAAACAGAGTTGCTGGATAGCTGTGGGCGGTGACTTCTCTGCAAAAAAAAAAAAAAAAGATTTCAATGACTTCAAAATGGATTTATAACAAATGACAACTGAATGTTACAAACTGAAGATTTAATTTCTCTGCACGCATTATCTTTGCCGAGGGATTGTGCCTGACAGCTCCTTAGGTTCTTTCTACCACATCAAGTGTAACTTCACTTCACTACACCTATGGCCTTTGTTACCTTCTACCAGTATTGTTCATTCAAAACACTCAGCCAGCCGGGTCAAGGCCTCGCTGTGTGGAGAGGTGAAGGCAACATGACCCAACTCCGTCTATTCTACTACTCTCCACTTCTGCCCCCCTTCTACAGGATTCCTATTTATTCCGGGATTGTTTGTATCTGTAAATGTGTGCCTGCATGTCCCGGCTTCTATTTTTATTCTCTCACATCATTTTCTTTCTCAGTCAACAGGCCCTTGGCTGCCCATCACTGGTTGCTAATTGCTGTTGACATTGTTTGGCCTCTCACTGCTTAGTTTAGGACAAACCCCTCATTCATGTGCTGCAGACCGCTCGTTAGGACAGACCCCCACCTTCTGCATCCCCCCATCCCCTTCCTCGCTCGCTCTCTCTCTCTCTCTCTTTCACTGACCTCCTTAATTAACTGGAAAGGCGCTGCTGGGAAATTTGCACACAAAGGCCTGGTGTCTGGCCTGTTAGCCTTCCACTACCCGAACACCCCTTTCCGCCTCCGCTTCCTCCACCTCCTTCCCTCATACCCACCCTCAGCCCGCTGCCATCTTCATCCAGGTCCAAACAGAGGTCATTGTACAGTTGCAGAAAACAAAGGCAAAGTGATTCAGTACACACGGCATTGGCACACATTCACAAATTCGTTCATTCTTTTCCTCATACGCTACTAGCCCCTCCTGCTTTTGTACCCCTCTTTTTGCTTTCCTCTTAATGCAACAGTGGACCTCATTAAATAGGCTTGTTTGAAAGAGGTTCACTAGTGATACACTCTTTAAGCTGTCCGCCTGCTTGCTTTTCCGATTTAGTTTTATTACTTTTATTCTCTCTAAACTTTGCCTATTCGTCAAGCCCTCGCCTCCAACACACTCCTCCCGTTCCCTTTCAGGAAGCCTTTCGAGGTTTCAGCTGTTTTTTCCGTTCCTGCGGACGGATCCCCAAGAGCAGTTAGCTGGCAGTCGGGACCGAGGGCCCTCTAAAGGGGCCCGCTCAAGAATGCTTGGAGCAAAGAGGTGTAAACAGGTGGAGCCCCTCTATAATATAGGACCCCTTCTACACTCCAGCTCTAACTGTCTCTTTCTGATGTCTGTCACTCCATGTGTTGTGTGTGTGACAGACAGCATATACATGTATATGTGTGTGGAGACGTTATGGCATGGAGACATACCATAACCATTTTATACCTTCACCATATTTCCCCAATATCTTATTTCCCAGAGACTGAATTATGTCTCGCTGTTTGGACAGGTTGGACTTTTACACCTGCCACCATTTTTATGGCCGATTTGTGTTATAGTGGGTGAATGTACTAAACATAAGTGCAGTAGTTCACAAACCTTCTTAAAAAACAAACCCCCCTGTTCATTAGATTTTCATCCGAGTACCCCATCTGATCTTTTGGCACCATATGCTCGTACCTCTGTTGGTATAACTTGGACATTTGTTAATCAAAATGTTTCTATGCAAAAGTTTTTTCTGCCTTTAAAATGATTGCAATCCATCATTAATTTCTTTAGAAACTCATTGTTGTGATCATGCAAAAAGAATAAAGTGCATAAAAGTTCAAATTGAAATGAACTTAGTCTGCTTACTTTTTTACATCTTTGCTCTTTTCCACAGACAGATTCTGGGCCTGGGCCAGGGGAGCCCCGCTGAAATTCGATTTCATCGCCTGCAATTGGATGTTGGTGTTATCAGTTTGGCGCCGTCCCTGCTATTGGCTGAAATCAAAACTCAGTTCGGTCTAATGGTGTGTTTGTCTCTATGCGCGTTGCCCTTGTAATAATGTTGATTTGTTTTCGGGGTGTAACCTGCCTCTCAATGGCAGCTGACACCCCCAACCCAGAAATGGATAAGCAGTTGTAGAAAATGAATGGATTGATGGAAATTGTTTTATTTCTATCTTGCATTTTATTGGAATTGTGGTTTTGAAGTAGCCTATTACTTACAAAATTTAGAAATGTCTTTTCTTCTTTTTGTACAGTAAGACACATCCCCCAAAGTGTCTGCTAAAAACACGAGTATGTAGTAGATTTGGGAAGGACACAGCTACAGAGACAGGTGCCCAAAAAAAAGTATTTTCTCCCGTAACAGTGGAATCTCCCCACTGTGGGACAAATAAAGAATTATCTGATCTTACTGACTATTGGTTTCAAAGTAAGAAAAATATGTTATTTTTTACATATTTCCTCTTATGATGTCATTGTTCCTACACATTTACCTGCAACAAAGATTCCGATGACGGAATCCTTTTAGAGAAAGAAGGAAAAGAAGGGTGACAGTATGAGAAAGAAACAGGAAGACCAACTTCTGTTTGCCTGGGGAGTGGTATGAATCCCATCTGTTGAAATTATTCCACATATTGTGACCTAGATAAAGAAAAAAACTTCACTCTCATAGGTAGGACTGCCTTTGTGCTTGACACTTGTCCATTAATTTTAATGGTATAGTAACCTCGAATAGAGCAGTACTGCATAATTTCCAGTTTTACATATGTATGATTTCTAAAAATTATCGTTAGAGAAAAATGATCTGGCATTACGTTTAATTTAGAGTAAAACAAATGTATTGCAGGGGTGTTACTGTTTATGTGTCTGAAGGGAAAATGGAGAATACAAGCTGCAATCAACTATTAAACTTCTGGTTAGCTTGGATTGCATTACGCAGCCTTCAATCACTCAAAAGTGTGTGGCCAATCTTTTTTACCGCCTTTTTCTCTCTTTCTTGAGACCCCCAGCCATTGTCAAGAGAAGATGCCCAGGGTTTTTGTAATTGACGAGAGGATGTAGAAGAAGGGGTAAAGGTTAAAAGAGATATCCTTTGCCTGAATAAGGAGGGAAAATTGACGGGGAGAGTGTCTTTCAGAAACTCAAGCCTAACCTTGAAGGAGGACCAGGGGATGGTTCCTTCTCGCTTATGGTCCAAGTGAGGTGGGTTAAGTGGGGCCGTCATGTCCACACATTTGCAAACACACACACACACACACACACACACACACACACACATACAGTAAAGGCACACAGCCACATAGAAGTGCAGGGAAACACTGGCGAGAGGTTCCTTTTGTGCACCTCTCTGACAATATTATGTTTGGGAAAGAAGAACATTAATTTGCCTTCTTTGAGAGAGAGTGCACTTCTCAGCCATCTTCAATCCACTTCAGCTAGAATTGGAGTGGAGTCCCCCCATTCCCTGTATCCTTCCCGCCACCACCCACCCACCAATTGTCTATGCTGCCTAGCAAAATGAGGGCCCCTCAAGGCTTCGTGCACTCTCACCGGTGGTGGTAGTGGCGCCTTCAATGCTCGTGTAAGCCTTGGGGTCGGCTGGGTGAGTTTTCCTATTTTTTACGATCTGTTCTTAACTGTCGAAGGAGGAAAATCTTAACTTAGTTAGCTAAGTAATTGTGCACAGTTAAGAGCAAAAAGAAAAGTCAACATGTTTAGTCTGAATAAAGTTTGTGATGGGGGAAGAAAGCAGCAGAGATCCAAGTTTTTCTGCAAGTCCAACTCAAGTTACAGTGAATAGATATTAACATAATCGAGAAATACTGAAAATATACTATATTTATAAATAATCCATCAAACATTTCTAACAGCCAGAGAATGTGGATAAATAGTCACGTCATTTTTACTTACAATCTTGAATCTATCTTTCAAAACACTGCTGATAAAAGACTAATAACAGCGTTTGGTTCCGTTATGATGATGTAAATATGTTCTATGTAGCCCTTCATTCTAATTGCAACAATTAATCTACATGACCTGCCCCTGGTTCCCCCTGAATCAGAAAACACTTCCAAAGGCCATGCAAAGGTGTCACCTCAAAGTAGGAAGAACAGGAGACATGGTCATAATTAAGGCGCCCTATGCCGCCTGCTCTTTGTCAGCCACAGCGTAGCAACATTAAATTTTAAGTGTGAATGTGATTATCGTGTGGCATTCATTTTTAATGGGCTTTGCCTCTATGTGTTTTAGCATGCGGCGAAGCCAAGCAAACGGCTGACTCAGGCTGTTTCCTGCTGATGGCGCATATATTTCGCATATATACATGCACTGCTTATTCCTCCTTCTCAGTGAGCGCTCCTCGTTTTCCTCCTGCTCCTTTCCTCCTCTCCTTAATCTCCATACCTTTATCATTCTGGTGATAGGAGATGGGCCAAGGAGATAGAGGGCGAGGCAGTGCCCTCGGAGGTCTGACTATCCAATAGTGCCGGCCAAAGCTTTCACTGGCGAAGCAGCATGTCCCTGTTGAATCTTCTATAGATGAACCAGTAAGATAATCCAGTTCACAATTTGGATGAAGTGTTAATGACTTTCATGAAATTTCTCCAAGGTCAGTATTTTTTTACTGTATGAAGAGCCACTCAATTCTTTCTTTTTTTTCTTTCATTCAATTCTCCTGTAATTTTGGAGCATCTAATTCTAGGCACATTACCTGACCCAGTTTGCCCTTGATCCAATCTGTCAAAGAAAGGATGAAGGCTGACTTGGGTTAGACGTAGAGGCCTATAATGAGTATCCCTCGCTCATACAAAGTAACCAGTCTGTCTGTGAAGAACTTGTTACCTATACGCCTACACAGACTTAATAATGCCAGTTGGAAAAAAAAAAGAAATAAAGGCAGAGGGTTCTTGTGAATCACAGGGGGGAGCGATAGGGCCGTGAAATTAAATGCGATATATAGGCAGTCCAGTATGAAAATCAATAATATAAAACTAACCGAGGGGCCACCCAGAGAGATGGGTGAGGCCTAAATGCATATATATTTTCATAATAAAAATATTGAGATATATTATAAATAAAAGGAAAATGGGAGTAAATACCAGGCTGGTTTTTATTAGCTGCCAGTCTCCCTGCCAATATGTGCTGTGACTCTGCTGTCCAAAACAGTAACTGTCCAACACTGGATCAAATTAGAGCGACTGACAGGCAATAAGAAATTGTTGAAGTTAAATGCGATTCCCGCAGCCATGCACCCCGAGCTCTTTGAATATTAGAGCCACGGTGTCATGGAGTAGCACAGGAGGGGGGTGGGGTGTCACGGAGGAGCGAGAGAGCGCTCAGGTAACTCCTGATAAAGTTTATTAAACCCGTGTGCATTTTTTGCCTCCCCTCCACCGCGTCTTCCTCTTTTCTCCCTCCTTTGCTCATTTTTCTGCCCCTAGATTCTGATAAGCCTTGACAATGACACTGACATCCCAAGGACATACAAACAGCTCACTGTCAATCGGTTTCTCTCTGTGTGCTGTGTCCACAGAAAACACTCCAGATAACTGCCTTACCAGGGAGCATAGTTGATAGATATTGAACCAAAATTAAATCCTATATAAAAAAAAAAAAGTAAAACCTTTTTTGGAAAATATTATGATAACTAGTCATAAGTAAGGAAATGTTTGAAATCAAAATAAGGACCCTTTAGAGTAGAAATAATGGTGTACAATTATGATTTCTTCTATTATTGCTGCAATTGTATGTCATCAACAACACCACACTCCCTGTTCTCTCTCAGTTCCTTTCCCACTGGCTCTTTCATTTGTTTTTGCTCCCTACTCCACCTCCCTCCGTATTTCCCCCATTTCCTTTTTGCTGCCGAACTATTCCCTCTCTCCACTTCTTCAGCTTGATTTATAGCAAAGGGCCACACATGAAGCACCGGTGGATCTTTTTCTTTTAGAGCCAAAACTAAACCCACTCCAGTCTCAGCTGCAGTCTGCCTGTCACACAGTTGTTTTCAGATGAATAGCTGAGGTAACTTGGTGGGTCTTGCCTGGCATACGTACCAGCTTACATAACCCTCACTGCTATGACTACTACACTTCCTAGCAGGTCCATCTTTTCTAATCTGTCTTTTGCTCTCTTCCTCTTTCTGTATTTCTGACTAGCTCTTTGAACCGAGCATGGGGCCCGGTGCCTTTGTAAGACATGCCTTCTTCCTTCCCAAGTTTTGTCCATGTGTTCTTCAGTCCCATTGAGGGCTCCGCAGCCCTTTTAAAGTGTTCAGCTCCTTTGTTTCCTCCAGAAAGGCCTTCATCTCACACTTGTTTTCTTCAAGCCCCTCCATTTCCTCCTTACCCCGCCCCTCCTTCCTTCCTTCAGAAAAAGACAGGAAGTGAATGCAGATGTCAGACCCACCTGAGCTGACTGCTCATTCTCTCTATCTCTGTTGTCTCTCCTACACATTCTCTTTCTTGCTCACTTATGTTTTCCCTGAAGACCCCCATGGCTCAAGCGGTTGCTACATTTGAGAGAGTGAACACTTTGACATACTGGACCTCACAGCAGAAGCTGTCCATCACAATACAATCTTTTTATTGTAGTTTATCTCTGTTACCTTGCTATCTGAGATTGTTCTTGGCTATAATGTTAGAGTATACAGTAAACGTTCAGTGTTTTCAATCTGTGCCTTTGGCTGTCATGTTCTGAAGACTCGATCAGCACCTGCCTCAGATGCTGATAAAACATCGACCAAAGAGAGATTCTGCCCACAGCAGTGATATTACTGGAGGGCAAGACAATAAAAGCGACTGCTGTGCCGGGGTAATTCCCTGTTGAGCTGGTACTTCTATGCAACCACTGGGCCTCCTCTGAATGTGTGTAATGTAGAGCACATCCACTGCCAGGCACCCCCCCCCAATTCTTGGCATCTTTCTTGGAAAATTACGATACAGCACCCGCACTGCCCCAGGGGTCAGGGAAAGAGGGCACACTGCCTGGTGCAGACACATGATGAGCGTCTGGCTCCTGTCACGGTGCCCACTGTTTGGGCAGGGGTAAGGGAGAGAGCTGGGGGAGGCCTGCCATAAGGCACTAGCAACTGGCAAATTTGGCACAGGTGGCACATAACATTCTTTCACATGCCTTTGTGGCATTCAGGCTGAGTTTTTGGCAGGAATCCTTGGTCCTGCTTCTGTTGGTCTTTCAGTCAGTCCCTGGTTCCCCTATCTGAAAACGAGCCTCGAATTTACTAAGCTGTCTTTCGGCAATGTGTTGCCATGATTTCTAATGGAGGGCAGGACAAAGGGTCAACAAGACCTTTGTATTACAAAGCTTTAACTAAAGGGTAAAGTCAACAGAATTTCACTGCTAATTGCCATCGCTGTATCCCTATCCAGTCCTCCTCATAAAGAGACTGGAAGTGTGAATGAATGAGGATGTGTGTGGTCACAGGGAGAAAACAGAGCCAATCAATCAACCTGATCTGGGAACCCTAGCAGCTGTAGTCTGGGATGTCATCAAAAAAATGCAGGAAACGAATTGACTAGTTGAAACGCATCATGTAATGGAAGATGATGATGATTCTAACATTATAGAATGTGTTGAGCTGGTAATTCTAGAGCCTCCACGCTTAACAAAACACTCATGCTAGACTTTTGTCCTTTTGAAAGACTAGCGAGAGCCTAGCAGTGTTTGTTCTAGCACCAGCATCAAAAATCTGTAAGACATTTGGATTCTGTAAGAAGGAAAGGAAAATGGACTAATAATTTGGTTGTTTGTAAACTTTGTCACAACAGTGATTAAGTCCAGTGCTAGTCGACGTGAACCTTTATCTGGAGAGACATTGTGATGATACCCATGCTGAGGTAATCAACCACAGCATATTTCAAGGACTTCCAGTGTAGGAGAGAATAAAGTGTCTAGATAGTAATCAAATCCTTTCATAGGGGAGAGATGTGTTGTGCTTGTTTTATTTAATGTTCCAATTGATAGGACCAACAAAAGTTAAGCTAATAGGAGAAAAATGTTTCCTTTGAGTCGTAAATAACATCTGCATTCATACAACAATGATGTGAAAACAACTCTTATGCAAACAGATTCAAAGGTTAAGAAACGGTGTGGGCTGCATGCCAGGCCAGACCACGTCTGTACGACCAGAGTACTAACGAGATAGTCCGCACTCGTTTTTTGTTCTTGTTCTGTCAGCGAGTGGCTATAAGGTTGAAAACAGAGGCCGTGTCCCAAATGGAGGTTTGTGCGTTAAACTTTCACATTTTACCAGTTTACAAGGCAACACCTATTTCTCTTGAATTTTCCTCGGTATAAATAAAGTATTTATCTACCTATTTAACGGTAATGATGCTTTCGAGAGATTAAACCTTGGAACCTGGTTTCAAAAGTCAGTCCCCCAACTTTCTGTTGTAATGTGTACAAAAGGTCAAACCAAAGTGAACATTCTGTAAACAGCATTATAGGTAAGCGTTCTGCTGTCTGGAGTATAAAATAAATAAATGTAGTGCACCTCAATATATATCGGAGGGTTGCACGATGGATGGAAGGAAAGAGGAAGGAAAGTGTCTATGAACCAAACAGGAAAGAAAGAAACATTTGGGTGCATGTGTGTCACAAAAATAGAGAGGATGAGAAAAAGGAAACGCTGGAGATAAAGGGGGAGTTCGTGATCGTGTTTGTGTGCCTATGAACTGGTACAGAGATAGATCACCCGTGCTTGTATCTTCTCCGCGGCAATGCCTAGCGGCACGTCAGTGGCAGCCTCCATTTACATTAGGGAGATTTAAGCTGTCCTAGGCAATGGTGACGAGTCAAGGTGTTTCACTTTAATTACACTGGGCAAGGTCACCCCCTTGCCGGCTCACCCTCACGAAGGATAAAAGGGAGGAGGACGAGAGGTAGAACGGTGGTGGTGAAAGGTTGGGGGTCGGTGGAAGGTTTGTAGGCTACGCACACATTTGTATTTCCTTTCTCTTTTCAAGTACCCCCAAAACAAAAGCATGCACCATTTACATGCACATTTTTTACATAAAAAAAAATGTGGTCATGAGAAGTATACTTCATATGTACATCACAGGCAAACATAAACACACCCTAAAATATAAATTGTACACTCTGACAAAATACAAGGGTACATGAGGAATCACACCCTCACTGGCAATCTCGTTTGTTCCAAATAATCCCTAGTGACAAAATAAGCGCCACGGTGTATAAGGTTAAAGCTATAATGGGCCTTACGCCTTTAAGGTGACATAGTGTATTACACACCCTTAATATGAAACACCGATTGCCTAGTATGCTTTTAGCTAGGTCCCTCTGCATCTTCTCTCTTTACCTCTCCAGTGGAGCTTGTCTGTCCCGGGGCCATGGTGCTGTACAGTGGAACTGACAGGTTGGGAGTTCATAGAGAGCCTTTATGCTGTGAGTTAACTCTGTCCTCCGAGGCCACAGAGGCTGAGAGGAATGAAGAACAATCAAAGTTAAGCAGGGCAAAAATGAGGATACAACCTTTAAAGTTCTGCTTGGAAATACGTCTATGCCTTACTTTTATACATCGGTGGCACCTTAGTTTTATAAGTGGAATCAATGGCATTAATAAGCATAGCCTTGTCAGTACTCTCTTGTGCCACACATACATCTGCTCTGTTTAGCTCCTTTCTGTTAAAGCCTTGAGTCAAACTTTAGCATGAAGCCCATTAAAAGCTGCACAATTCTGCTGCAACATTCTGTGTTACATTGTAAAAGAGGCTGGATTAAAAATACCCCAATTTGGGTTACTTTGGTAACCCAGTGCTGAGACCTGATAGTGGCTGGCTCAGTCATGGGTTGTTTTGGTTTATGGGTTTGAACCAGCATGATGTTTTCTACAAGAAATGTCGGAAAGGCACCATGTTGTACATTTAAAATGACCAAAAAAAATCTAAAACCAATTTTTTCAAAATCTTTTTCAAAATTCAGGTCACTGTCTGCATGAAGAATGTAGAACTTAAAAGATCAATGAGTCTTATTACACACACATTAGTGATCCATCGTACTGGGTCACTATTTTTCACCTAAAGGTAGGTCCCGATTAGGCCTCACTGAGGGATGACATCTGGACCCAGAGGATTAATGGAACGTAAAAGAATATTTTAGAATGAAATAATGGAATATATGCATATATGTGTGCCTTAATGAGCTCAATATATGAAGACTGTTATAAACAAAAAAAAGGGAAAATAACCAATCACCTTAACACATTAAAATGAATTATATTTTTTAATCAATTTATAAAATGAACAAAATGTTTTGAAAATAATCTTTAAGCCGCTGTCCACACGTTTCCACAGAAATTTACTACCTGGCTGTCAGGTCAAACCAGCCTTAACGTATTTATCAGTATCACAGCTTTGCCCATGAAAATGGCACTTATTTAAAAGAATAAAGGTGGGAGGGTGGGAGTGACTGAGAGAAAAGGAAGAAGGGAAGAGAGCGAGGCAGATGAGGGTGAGAAAAAGAAGGAAGTGCCTTTGGGGGAAGTTATTAAAGAAAGTGCAAGCTGCCTGGTTTGGCAGCAGTTCAAAGGGGGTGGATCCCCGCTGCTTCCACTACACCCATTGGCAGTTGCTGGCACCACCGCTAAACACACAATGCCTTGTGGCAAAACCGTGCCTTTCATTGACAGATGAGTGGTGCGAGGAGGGAGGAGGGAACACAAAATGCTGCTATTCGCTCTCTTTTAAAAAAGGCTTAACCTGAAAGAGGTGTTAGCCCCTTACCAGCAGTGAAAGACACACACATACACAAACACACACAAAGAAATTGTGGTTGTGGCCATTGGTGGAAGTATGAGTGTGGGATGGTCTGAAGAATTACGGTCTGCAGTCACTTTCGTCACGAGTACAGCTGACTAGGGACTAGGGTACATTTCTGATTTGCTGAACACATGTAATTAACATACATTCAGAGATTTCTTTCTTCTCTGTTTCTTTCTAACGGATTCATATATTCACATGCAGTGAATCTGCCAAAGCCAGGCAATGTGATTAGAACAGGAACAAACTGTAGACATGTGACAAATGTTCTGGCCAATACTTGTCACTAGAGAGCCATAAATGGAATATTACTACTTGTACGGATAAGGGTTTTTATTTTACTGTTTGTACAACATCACAGAAGGCAGTACAAATATGTACCCATGAGCTCACTACTATTTCTAGTCACAAAAACGTTGATCCATATGATATCACGCGCCCACACCCACAGCATTAAGCTCTCTCACATGACCAGCACCCACCATCAGGCCAGCATATAGTCAGATTTATGCATACATATATAATAAACATCATATATGGGAACCCTGACCCTGGAGGTCGAGAGCAAGGCCAGAGAGATGGATCGGAAAAGTCAAAACTCTAAAGGCATTAATAACGACCTGTCCCATCCGCCCCTGTCGTAGCTTAGGCAAAGTAAAACAGTGTCGCTACATTGGATAGAGAGATGGCGTTGAATGAAGGTCTTGTGAGATACCAGCAACCAGTCAGTCGAACGGATTTTAGAGGAGATGGAAACACCTGTGTTGGGTATAATAAACTTTGTAGTGGTTGTATAGTCATTCTTTTTAGTAATATGCAGGGGTGTAATGATTCATCGATCCATATCGGTATGATGAACAATGATCCGACAATTCAATGGGAAGTCAAAATACCAGTATATATTTTCCTTTAGTTTGAAATTACTATCTGAGCACGCCTGCAGTGTTTACCACACACAGGCTTCCTTCCCTTTCAGCACAAATTGAGAGGTAACAGCCAGAGGCTGTACTTTAATTTTGTCCTTTTGCTCTTCCTGAACATAAGCGTTCACTTTAGCGGATAACCTGTTCTAAACATGAGAGATAAAGGCTTAGGTCAAGTGCACCTGATTGTTTACTGCCTCACATCAATTGCGAAAAAAAATTAGCGCTTGGGCCGTTAGCTAAATGCTAATATATAGTCGGAATTGCCATCTACATGCTAATGAGGTTAGCATTGACGGCGCGACCATAATCAAACAATAAACGATCATATACAAATAAACTATTTCATCAAACATATGTTTGTCAATTAAACTACAAAAAGTGTTTGATAATGTGGAGCTGAGTTTTAACATAACACAAATTAGTCAATGCTAAAAATATATTGTTCAGAAGACATCAATTATAAGCGGCTCTTTACAGAAAACCTCAACTATTTGTTGAGGTTTGTTCTGTAGGATGTATAACATTCAGTTTAATACCCCCAAACCACTGAGTACAGCACCTATCAGAACACTGTAAATTCAGTAGGACCACTATATGGTTACAGTGTCAGGGTCAATCTACCACGTCACGTTATAATGTGTCCTTCAGACAGAACGGTACACATATCATTTGGAAGACATACAAGGAAAAGTCCTCAGAAAAAAGTGGGACAAAGGGAATATAAATCTGGCACCAAATCATAAGCAGCCGATTATTTAAGACCCGTGAGTTGTAAGGTAGGGACTCAATGGAACAGACTTATTTGTCTATTGCAACCGACATATGATGACATGACATATGAACGTTTGTATGGAGCTCTGGAGAATTTGGAGGCCAAGTCAACAAATTGAACGCGTATTCCTCAAACTATTCTTGAACCATATTTGCAGTGTGTCAGGGTGCATTGTACTGCTGAAGCACCCACTTCCACAGAATACCTTTCCCAAGCTGGCTTGTACATTGTCTGCAGTAGGAAGGGAACCCCTGTTTCCCAGCACAACAATGCTCAAAGCATCAAACTGCCTCCCCCCGTTTCACATAATGCATCCGGGTTCAACCTTTTTTCCTGTCACCAAGGTACTCTGACCAGGTCATCAAGTCATTATAATGTGGCCCTTGTCAAACCTGCAAAGAATCTTAAGCTTTCCCATTATTCCTGCTTTCAATACATAAGCTTTGAGGAGAAAGTGTTCACTGCTGCTTAATAAATCCCACCAACTGACAGGCACCATTGTAACCACATAATTCATGCCATTCATGTCCCCTTTCAGTTTTTATTACGTTATGGTTAATCAGTATATAAGTAATACCAAGTAAATGTAAAACATTTAAATACGAAGTCATATAAACATAAAGAGTCCGGAGACTGGTGGTGGTGGCTGATAACTATGCTGAGACTGATGAAAGATGAGTTTGATGGATTTCTAAGGACTAGGCAGAGATGTGCCGGTGGAGGATGCACGTACCAGCAGATTGACAGAACTAGATGAATTTGAAGAATCAGATTTAAAAAGAAAGCAACAAGATGATGAACTAATGATGAAGGTGTGTCACCACGACATTGGTTGGATGTGGCCGACTGATGACCAGCGATAAAACAATTGACACCCCAGATCATGAAGCAGGTAACTGAGACCAAGAATGAGCAAAAGGTGAGACTGATAAAGCGGTATGAGAAGTAACTGTGGCAGAGGGGGATAGTCTTCCTGACTGAACTTTCACTAGAGCTTAATTTTAACTCAAAAATCGTCTATCTTTCTCCAGTGTGAAGGCACAATAAAATATTTATCTATCTTGTGCAGTATTCAGAAGCTGGGGTATAACGGCATCTCAGCCTTCATTGAGATTAAACTGATGTGTCAAAGAAGCCATGACTGAGACTGTTTAACGGTGGGAAAGCGGCTGTCTACTCTCTACTCCTTGCAGAAGAAATATCAGATTCGGCAGCAGAACCACCACTGTGCACACGGTTGCACGATACAGATACGTCAAAATAGTCCATCACTAAAGTAGATGCATATGTGCAAGTTATACATGTCAGCTAGACAGACGCATAACTCAAAATGTAGTGTTCGTATCCTCCTTTCATATTCCTTTCCAGCAATGCTTTTGCTGGAAACAATTAGGGGAGAAAACTGGTCCGAAACGTTGTTTGGTCCTGCTGTTCAACACAGATAACAGATAAAAAAAAATCCCATCTGGTTCTGGCGAATTAAGAGAGAGCCCATAAAGTATTTCCTTGTACAAACTTATTTCTTCTGTATCTCACTGCATATTCTAAATCAGTCACTTTGTTTACACATTTGGATAGAAGAATGCATTAAACATTTCTAAAGATATCACAGCAGGCAGTTTGAGGTATGTTTCCAAGTGGTTAAACAAGTTAGCTGTCTTGATTTTTCAGAAAACTCTAAAGCTAGTAAATATTAAGAGATTTTATTAATTCACTGAAGATGATATTCTGTTCTGCGTCTTGAACTTTGGGCTATTCCATTTCACGGTCGCACGAGCAGATCATCTGTTTCCATCCGTATTATTATTATTATTATTATATTTACCGACGTACCCAAGTGGTCCAGTTTGGAAATAAGTTTCATGTTCTGATCTGATCTATCATGTTTTACAAAGGAAAGCCTTTCCCAATGCACCCCCCCCCCCCCCCCCATTTATCTGGGCTTGGCATCGTGCCTAGAAATACGACGATTCGTGATTCCTTAGTGACTTGGTTGACTTTATCATTCTGTTAATTTGCAAAGTGCATTGTCACATACTTTATTCAAAAAATGTATATCTCCAAAATATCTGTGATATTATGGAATTATCATCACCGCTGCCATTTCCGTATATCATTTGTGTTAGCGCGAAAACTCAAAAAAGTATTCCATGAATCATATTCAAATTTACTAATGAGATTGACCTTTCTGGGAGGAAGAACTGGATTGATTTTGGGACAGATCGGTTGTATATATCTGACAGTAGGGCTTTATCTCCGAAAGTTTGCGGGCCATAATTTTGCAACCGTTGGTCCAATTCAGCCCAAATTTGGTGCATATTAATCAAACGTAGATATATCTTGTTTATTTGTTTTATTATCTATTTATATTTATTTATTATACCCAGATTTTAGTATAATAGTTCATATTTTAATCACTTCGGGGACCTTTTTTACTAAAAAAAAAAAACATTTTGTAATTTATATATATTGGGTATGTATTAAATGTGCTTGTACAATACAGGGGGATAGGGGACTTTCCGGGGATATACCCTTTTGGGGATGACAGCACAGCTTTAGTTAATGTTGACATTACTGGTCTGCAGCTTAGAAATGTTTGAACAGGCAGCACATGCTAGGAAATGTCAAGGTCAGGCGGTGGTTGAGGGAGCGGTTGATTTGATTTGCAGCTCAGTGTAATGTCCATGGAGCATTTATTTAAAACTCGTGAAATCGGTATTACTTCAAAAAAAAGATACAAAATCCATTGACAGCTTTGTGAAATCAGAAAAACAAGGTACCTTTCAGTCATCTTTACAATACGGCCACCTCTGTTTGTTTAATAATAATACATTTAATTTATAATGTACGATGATTCTTTTCTATACGTTGCATGAATACTTTTAATGTTTACTCCGTTAAGAATTGGATTATATGTCAAGTACTGGTTGTGATTTTTTTTCCCAGGTAACTAGAAAGATAAATGATGTACTGGTGTGGACATAAAATTGCTTTATGATGCAATACAAATGACACGTCCCTGTCCATCGTCCGGAAGGAAATTTTGCTTGTAATCTTATAAAATAGCTGAGTAAACATGATAGATAACATGTGAAAAGACACACCTGACAGCAAGCAACATACAACAGATTATTCACCATCCACACTTTGGTTGGTATATTACATGAAGAATCAGAAAACAAACATATGTAAAAAACATAACTACATGTTTATCTATTCTACTGAATTCTTGACAATGCCTTAGTTCTAATCTGAGAAGCTGAACGCCCCACAATGGCACAACCTGCGAATGTTGATGGTGTCTGCATATTATCTCCATGTCTGTGTGAAACAGAAACAGTTGTCAAGCTGTGGCTAACTCAGTCACGCTGCCACTGAGCTCCAAACAATGACCTGAATCTAATGACAGATGACACGTAGGGTTTGTGGATGCAGCACCGAGCAGAACCCAAACTCCATCTGGTCACATTAAAGGAAAATGGAGTATTTTCTTTTAAAGAAACGTGCCATACGGTTGAAATCTGGAGACACACGGCACATTTCCTTTTGATTCAAACAATTTAAATAAAAATAAAAATAAAGAGGGGATTTTAATTGAGTTCAGAAACCGTAGAATGTAATGTAACTGAAATGACAAGTACATGTATGCATAAACACATGATAAATAAAACGTACACAAGATAATAAAGATTGGTCAACTCTTGTGAAGAAATTAATTTCAGCTCTATTCGTATGTTGAATATTATAAGAAGAAGAAAGAACAATCCTTTAGTTCTTGGAAAGTACAGTTAATATTTTCTACTGTCTTTCTTATCCACTTAAGCAAAAATTTCCTAATTTGCCTTTAAGGAAACGGTGGCCCCCACAATAAGGAAAAACTCAGCTGGCAGTGATGCGGATATACCGTAACGCCTATCATGGGTCCATGTGACCAAACTGACATGGATAATTCTTAGCAACATCACAAATTAGCGTAAACAGGGTCCTGGAAAACCTTGAATATCATTGACCAATTTTCCAGGCATTGAAAACCCATGGAAAATGTGTTGGAAAGGTAAAATATCCAGTTGTACAATAATTATCGTGTGTGTAAGATAATTTCACCTTCTCTACGATGTACAATCAATAATACCAAAAATCCCCAAAAGTTTGATTAATCGGCTATTTCATCACTCTTATGGAATCTGTGTGTGGGACTCCTTTGAATTGACGTCTTTCAAGTCAATCAAAAGGCTTTGACGACGAAGTGACGCACAACTTCATCCCGTAATATTGCTGACCAGCTACAACTGGTTACTGGCTGCAACAACAAAGATTTTTCTCACTGTTGCATGTCTTGAGAGATTGGCGTTCTTAAAAATCACAACAAGTTGAAAAAGTGGAATCATTTGTGTCTCAATATTGAATTATACCTCATAAATATTTGATTTGGTGAATTCTCAGTGCTAATGTTGGCAGCATAAGTAAATGGGATTTAACATGGCGTGATAATAAGCTATCAATCAAATGTTATTTTCAAACAATGACACATTGTTGACACACGGGGGGGCGTGTTGGTGGATGGCGTGATAACCTGTCTGTCATACTGTAGCAGAAAAGAGCGGGAAGCCTGATATACAGTATTTACCATTTAATTCTCTCTTTATTAATAATTTTTTGTAAGATGTTTCCAGGAAGAGATTGAGAGTTGAAAATGTATGAAAACATAAATGTATCGACTTGTGTACCCAAGCGTGTGTTTACATATATTGGAACTTGGAATGAGGGATTTTTAGCAAATAAGCCACGAGGAGAAGCTTTTCACAGAGAGCACAGCTGCCAGTGCAGGAGGATAACGGTGGCTGTTTTAAATGTATTTTCTACGACACTTTCTCAATTAAAGGACCTTTTTACACATAGCACTCTGCTAATAACATAATGGCAAGTAGAAGGTCAGTGAGTGGTGTAATGTACCTAAATCCTTTCCCAACATTTTTAATGCTTTCATAATTGGAGCCCACTTTGGAACACAGTGGTACACGGGAGGCAGCAGAAAAGGCAAAGAGAAATGATTTGTAAAGATGTCCGCGCTAGAAATAATAACTAGCCTTGGTGCTAATGTAGGGCTCTTTGCAAAAATGGAGAAAAAAACATGCTGCTAATTGAGTTTGCCTGAAAAAAGACATTTAAAAGTCATCATTTCATTTTACAGGCCTTTTTGCAGCATATTGTTTTTTTTAGAAAAAGGGAAGGGAAACATTGGTGGTGTTTAACATCCATTTGGAGGTTAATGTTCAACTTTCAGGCTTTTAAATATTCAAAAAAAAGAAAAGAAAAGGCTAATATGAAAGGATTTACTTCATTTAATTGCAAAGCAATTTTTTTTTCTCCGAAACTTGTGAACCTACCGACAGAATTCACTCCACTTACGCACCATAAATACACGTCTTACTCTTTTTTGCTTGTCACTGGAGTAATATCATAATTAAGACAAAACATTTTGAACGGATTTAAAGTTATTTCAAAATAATCATCACATAATTTTCAGCTAAATGAATTCTGAAATAGAATCGTCTCACTTTTTTTTTCTTCCATTCCCTTCTCTACTTTTCCTTTAAGAAAAACAACGAGGTGCTGTGTGCCTCTGATTTGTGAGACCACCGGACTATACATTACCACCCTCCACAATGACCTCTAGCCCTGTCTAAACACAGACCTTAATGGCTTATGCCTGGTGGGCACAGTCCCCGGTTATTGGGCTCCGCAGGCTGTGGCCGGGTGAAAAGAGGATCCTGGACACCAGGATTGAGTGGACTCCACACAGACATTAGTACTCTTGCTTCTGGGATGCATTTCATCAGTGTCATTGGGCAAAAACATGTCCTCCATCTTCAAAACCACACCCTAAGGGATAATAGAAGCACCTGCAGACTTTGTATCTATCAGGATATAATGGCCAAAGTCAAATCAGTCTTTCTCTGAAAGCGCTAAGCTGTTCCATCACATCAGCGGCTGGCAAGTCGTACAAATTAGCTGAGACGTCGCTACTTGTTGATGAGATATCGTCCTCAAAACAGCATGGCATCCTTTTTACATTCTCTGCTTTCTTCGCACAAAAAAATGGGAGGTCACCTACAAAACTCTCCCCTGGATAAAATGTAGCGAGGAAAAGGCGGCTCGGGGTGAGAGAGCATGAAAATCATTCACGCGAGCATGATGAAGTGTCCAGTTCTACTGGCAACAAACAACTTAACAGATGCCTTAAGAGAAGGAGTTGTCCTATAATTGTAAAAGCTTTTCTGATCATTTAACCTGCAAGTCCAATCCATCAGTGGAGGAAGCAGAAGTAGGAGTGTGCACACACAGAAACTACATGATACATGAGCGAGTACATTACACAAAAGGTGAATAGCTCAAAGAGAAACGGAGGAAGGTCGAAAAATAAGTAGAGGAGATATATTGTGGGTATGTCCGAAGAAAGGTTCACTGTACAAACAGTTATATGCTCTCTTTTCATCCAGTGAAAGTAAATGTATTATGGGATTCAGTGCGGTTTTGAATCCCAAAATACATGCCATACAACATTTTTGACACATTACGTAATCACTTGAGTTTTTTTTTTTTTTTGCCTTGTCAGATTATTAGACTAATTCCGGAAAAAAACTGTCTTTTACAGACAGGAAATGGAGTTCTAGTTTAACCCAGTTTCATCTTAGTCCTAGCTTGAGTATTGAGCATTTTTGTGACACTTTCATTAAATACACATCGGAGAGGGAGTCACAGGACGTTTGACAGATGAAGCTGACGGCATTGAGAACGGCACAAAACCTCACCAGCTGGTCGTGGACCTGGCGCCAACTGTCCATCTAGGCTGGCAGCTTGCTCCAACATGCCAGTTGAGACCTGCGAGGGTTCAGCTCATGACCAGTATCATGCCAGAGGGTATCAGATGCCAAACCTTCACAGTCGGCTCTCACATGGAGCAACTGAGGCATTAAATCTAATGAGGAGTAATATAAGTACTTCAATTGACAATTTTAGCAGAACTAATATAAATGAGAAGAAAGGCAATTAAGCATCTTACAGTTTGTTTGTTTTAAATGAAGAATCGATATTAGAGTGTATTGTTTCAGTGAATCGTGTAAAATGTTTGTCTGTTTTAGTGCCAGTATTTCCTTTTTGCTCCAGTTTAACATTTAAATACACAAAAAGCTTTTCTGAAGTAAAGCTACGAGATAAGCTAAGTTCTCAACCATTCGGCTTCTTTAATAAGTAATTAGGAATTCCTGCTAGAAATGTCAGTTATTCTAGATAGGTATAGTATCAATTGGACCATTATGGGTCTAAATAAGCGCATTTACGCTGCAGTTTCAGATTATTACACCAATCAGCCAATATTATATAATTTCCACGAAACTGATTTTCCATTCATAGTTCAAGTACCTCATGGATTCAAATCATTGACCGTGTACGGAAGGAAATTTTCCCCTTTTCAAAATCTAGTAACTCAATTAACACAGTTTATTATATTTGCTACAATAAAGTAGAAGTTAGTGAGTAAAGGACAAGGACATAAGAAGTTGTTAGAATCCAAGATGATTTTTGGATCATTAAGCCATCAAATTTTGCTTTTGAGGTAACTAAAAGAGAAAGTAAATTACAGAAAAATGTCTGGATGGAATTACTAGTTATTATTTCAACACAAACATTTATGAGCCATATTTCAATATAATATAATGGATTTATATCAACTCAAGAAGATACTTTTGTGGATTATCTTATGCACGGTAAACATCCTGTAAACATATTCTGGCATTCATTGAGATTCCAGTTGAACTTCAGCTAGAGATGGAGAAGAGACTGATCAAGAATATGGAAGGAGGTGGAACACAGAGAGAGAGATATTAGGAGGACAAGAATCATGTTAACTAAAACTGACAAACCAACTCTATGTGTAATATTTCTGTCAATGAGGGCTCCAACCACAGTGTTCGTCAAAACCCATCCCCTCCTCATATCAGTAAGCGAGAGTGCGACAGAGCCGGCAGACCCTGTAATATCTACCATTGTTGCCCACTGTGAAGAATACAAGGAGGAGAAAAACAAGGGGGGACTGGAGAGAGCGAGGGAGTGAGACGAGGAAAATGTCGACAGTGTTCCACGAAGGAGAATGAAAGAAACAAATAAATAAGCAGAAAAAAATGGCAGTTGTACACACCCCACCAGGTAGTGCCTGTCAGAACACATTGCCATCCTCTAATTGGGTCATTTTTGATACCCCCTACCACACAGTGCCAGCGTATTGATGGGGAAGTGTCAGGGTGCCAAGAGCCTGCGAGGCCCCACTGGCACAGAATCAAAGCAGGCACAAACGCTGCCCGCAGACAATCTGGCAAGCCCAAGTAGACACAGGCACAAGAGCATCCAAAAACATGGCCCCATGGCTCCTGCCTGTACCACCGGGGCGTAATTGGTACATGGGCATTCCGCAGCATTTTCAAAGGAGGGAACTTAATGCACATGTGTACTATGAAATTGGCTATTTTGTATCCAGCCTTCCCACCTCTTCCTCTCGCTCTTTTTCTCACCCTCCCCCAGTTCGCATCCCTACCACCAATTTGTCACCCAGAATATGGCTTGTTGTTTTTTCACATCCCCTCCATCAACTATCAACAGCCAGTCTCTTTCTGAAATGGCCCCAGGTTTGACCAGGACGTCTTAGTCTGTGAAGGCGGACAAGGATGCCTAATCTTTACTCAGTGCTCTGCCTGACAAGATTTCCCTTGTTTGAGTTTGTTTGGGCTTGTGTGTGTGTGTGTGCCTGTCGGTATGTTTGTCTGTACTATATGCAGGCAGATCTAGAGAGCGTAGAACAAATTAAATTTGTTCTTCGTGTGCTTGCAGATAAAGCTGTGGAGTTGGGTTTAAGGGTGTGGGTTGTGGATTGATGCTTACAGTGGGGATGTGGGCAAGCCAAAGCAAACACATCCCACTCCTGTCCTCAAACTCGGAAACCATAAAACTGAATACTCTCAAACAGTAACATCCTCTCATGTGTTTTTTGTGTTGTGTACATTCCTACGTTAAGAAGACTGTCGCATCTCCTCTTCTTTTGTGTGCTGGAGTGTGCCTTCCAGCTAGCCTGGCACTGACTGGCACATGGAGTAAACCGACTCCAGCTGCTTTCTGACCGAAGGGAACTTGTTTAATTAACCACGCTCTGGTTCCAATGAAAGGCTCGGTTTGGCTCCCAGCTGTTGACCAGTCTGTGGCATCCCGGGGCCCTGATGGAGACTGGCATGTCACCCCTGGTCCGGTCCGATCCACGTTTCCTAGACAAAGATGGACTCTGCCTGTCATGCCAGGATGTATCACGCCTGAGCCATCCTTCATAAATTAAACATGAGATCTGGAGGAGTTCTTTTAAAAAAGGAAAAAGACCCAGAGGATGTTTCTCTGTTCAGATTCACCCACGCTGTTTTTCTTTCCTTTTTTTTTTTTCTTCTTCTATGACTCGGACTCCCTCTGACAAGGAAAAAAGGAAGACTGGGGGAGAAGGTATAAACAGGTGCAGAGGTGAATTAGGAAACAGTGCCTCTAAGACTCTCTCAAGTGTGTGTTTGTGCATGTGTGTGTGTGTGTGTGTGTGCAATCATGGTGGCCTGAAAGAGTACTTCAAAGATCCTCCCGATTACTGTGTGACCAGTTCCATGTTCCATCAGTGACACGCTCGCATCGGAAAATCAGCTTTAAACATTGCTTGCCATGTTGTTTCCTTGCAGGTAGATTAGTAAACAAAGTTTCACCTTAAATTTTTTCTTAAACTGCCTTGACAAAGCGATTTTGAAACTGTACAAAACTCATGATCTGTTGGAGGTTGACGTCCAGCCAGCTAAAATCCGGAAAACACACGTGGACACATTTGAACTCAATATCACAACAAGTAGTTGAGTTTGGACAGAATGTAGGCGTCTTCCCCTGCAGCCGCAGTCACAGATCAAAGGATCAAGCGCCACCAAAGCCATCAGGCACGAGGGTTTATGTTAGGATCTGCCTTCCTTTTGGGTCGTCATGGAAAAAATGTACCAAAAGAAGTTTTCAATTCCAGTAAAGAAGCCTGAAAATCTCGGATGCGTGAGGACAATGTCTACATTCAAATGGGAAACCCACTTTGAAAACACGTTCAAAAAGTTAATTGGCTGATTTTACGTAATCCAGATAATCCAACAATTTCCACCAAACTGAGTTTTGTTAGATATAGTCAAATAATATTGCTTCGATGAAAAATAAGGAACCTTTCTACAACCAACATAACTGGATTACTCGCATCGGTTAACTGTCGTATTGGTTTCCGGTCAACCACGAAACGTTTATGCTCCAGAGTTTGGTTTTATTAGACTATTAACAAAGATCAAGGGTAATATTTCTCCTGATTCTGTGTTGGATATTTTCAACCAACTGAATTCAAACCCAGTACCACAGGTTTTACATATCTTTTTGAAACTTTTGATCAGTTTTAAAGTAATTCAATGAAAACTTTATTTCTGATATAAAACTTGATAGGGGTCAAATATGACCAAAAACAGGAAGGTTGAACATGGAAAACAATTGCCCAGCAAATATCAACATAGATTTGACTACAATACGATTTATTTGGATTTGCTTCACTGTTTATTCTGTTCTATATGAAATATTCTTATATCGACTTAAAGCACTTAATGTTTTGATTGTTTGACTCAAGACTGTGAAGTGGAGTCAAATCTATCATTTTTTGTTGGTATAACACATTTTCATTTACTGTTAAACCTGCTAAAAAGGGCTAAGTTTAAAAAGCTAACCATATCTGGTACTTTAATTGGCTTAAATTCAATTTATTATATTAAACACTTTTTTGAATGTATGAAGTATATTGTGTGTAATTAAATGGCATGATATTTCCTCAGATAAGACTAACACATTGAATTGTTAACACTTGCTAAGCTTATTCCTTATTATTTTCACTTCTTTTCCTAAGTGCAGAATCTCGACAGTGCTAATTGTTCTGTCTGAGTTTCTAGACCGTTCCCACTCTCGTCCGAAATTAATCAGGATTTGAAAGAAAAAATGAATGTCAGTGAAATGGTGAGAGGTAATGTCGCAACCCAGCCAAGTCCCAGTCTCTCCAGAGCCTAGTGGAGTGACACATCCAGAGTTAATTTCACCAGCATCTGGATGACAAGTCACACCATCACCATGCAACATTTGTCACATTTACAAGTTGTCATGCATCTTGTGTCTATGATGATAATGCACGATGGGTCATATCATCACGTGAACCCCGCAACGAACACATCACGGAAGGCAACAAAGAGGCAGAGCACTTAACGCCCTAAAACATACAAAAGCAATGTGATGCTTTTTGTGTAAATTGTTTAACTTTTTTCTGACATCCCCCAAGAGCAGTGGGATTTTTCTTCAAAAGATCAGTGAGCTTAAGCTGAACTGCCTTTTCCCTGCTCTACTCCACTGCTGAATTCATGCAGCCTACAACCCTCAGTCCCTATCCATGTCCCCATGTCATTTTTTTTTCTCCCCTGCGACTCCATGGCAGAGTCAACGGGAGCCCCATTTGCCATGACATATGGTGAACAAGGCAGGCACTGCAAGCGAATGGCCCTGTCTGGAGCTGTGACTTAGTGTCGTCCCTCAGTGCCTCTGGCAGCACAGGGACAGAGGGATGAAGGGGATGGAGGAAGAGGGAGAGAAGAGGCACAGAGACAGAGGAAGGTTGTGAGTTGGGGCAGAAGGGGGATTTGTGTTGGAGTTTTTTGCCCTGGAGACACACTGGCAGCCCTAAGATTAGAGGGGTAATCAATCTCAGCGTGGAGCCGGCCAATCCCACCGCCCCATGGCCTGGCAACATGGCCTCCTCAGGTGGGGGCAGGGCTACAGGGGGGGAAAGGAACACTAACAGGAAGAAGACAGAGGAGAGAGGGAGAGAATATGCGTTATTGAGAATCATTTGTCCTTTAACAAGCCTTGGTGCTGGACAGGTGATGAAGCATAGCACCACAAACACATATGATTACTGTCATTGTTGTTTACTGGCTTAGCTGCCTCTGTCACCTCACCAGGGAAACCTTTTTTTGGGTACTCCTTACACACTCGTACACATGCGACACACTCGAAATGTGTACCCAAACAATTTCGGTCAAGGCTACGGCAGATCCGGTCAGCATCTGTATCAGTCCAATACTAGCATGAAAGTAAATCAACGCTAAGAAAACTTAGAAATCAAAAATGTTTCCAAAAACCAAGCACCTAATTATCTCAGTACTTTGCCCAAAAGACAGCAATGAAAATGGAAACATGTCAGGAGGTTACAGCAGTAGTCGTAGCAACTGCCTGCTGTCACTATGCCAGTTTTTGCTAATGTATTTCATGTGAATGGAAAAAAAAACAGAATGTCAAATGTGCAATGTGAACGTTTTAACGGGTGCCATCAGTGTTGGCTCTTCTTAAAACCAAAGACTCGATGACGTAGTGCAAGGAATTATTACGTTCAACCAAAAAGACTTATAACAAACTATCTTTTTTGTTTGTTTGTTTGATGCCTAGAAGACACATGAACAAACTCCCTCCTGATGATGAAAATTGGACAAGACATTGACATACTGTTGGGGGGGGACAACCTATGACATCTATCAAAGGGGAATGTGAGTAAGCTCACCTACAAATATTCAAATTTGCCTCAAATGTAATGAAAAGTAAATTTACAATGTCCCTGATGATGCACCCCCTAAAATGAAATGTCATTGAATTCTGCCCAGCAGTTGCAGCAAATTCACATGTTTTGAATCATCACAGTTATTAAGGTCAGACACGCCGATCCAACCAACCAATCAGTTACCAATAACTTAAAAATACATGGTATAAAATGTACAAGAAACACTGGAGTGAAAATCAATGTCCACAGAGCAGAGCTCCAGCTAATGAGTCACAGAAGAATCTTTCAAAGATTGAATTACAAACAGTCATCTTCACTAATTACCATCAATGTCTCCTAATCCAGTGAATGCATGAGCATCAACTCTTGTCCTCAATATGTAACAGAAAAATGAACTAGAGAAAGAGATGTAATAAAATGCAATAAGGAAAAGATTGCTGAAGGTGTGAAAAGAGAAGAAAAATTAAAATAAAGGATGGAAACATCCTCACAAGGCCTTTTACAGATAAATGAAATAATTAGACACAACTCCCCAGCGGCTTTTCCCATTTTATTTTATTTCTAGGGAAATAATTAAAGATTTTTTTTCTTCTGCAAAGCCTCTGTTTTTTCATCTTTAATCTTTAATCAGTGTGGAAGATTTCCCTTTGGGCAGTAAGGTGCTTTATGTTCAAATGTAATATTCTGCTCACAGTTGCTTTATATCACGGGGATGCCAGCATCATGTATCAACCAGTGTAAATAATGTAACGCTGCAAACCTGTTTATCAAAATAATGTATTCACGTATGTAACAAAACAGAGAGCGCCGAGATAGGAAAGCTTGTTTTAATTGGGCCAATAGCTCCGTACTGTGGTACTCACTTAATTACAAGCAAACATGACTACCTATCGATACACCACAAAACCGAAGTGAGAAAGAGGGTTAAGAATAATCTTGACGCCCCGCGGGTCAACGCACGCCGCAATACACAACCCAGATTTATCAAAAAACAAGGCAGAAAAGAAACGGAACATGAGTTGTTTGAAATCAATATGAGCCAAAGCAAGAATCCAAGCTGGAATAAGAAAAATAAGGTTAAATTGGACCTTTTGTTGAGTTTGTTCAAATATAGTGAAGCTGGAAATCAACCTCAAGAGAGAATAGCAGGAGCACACTGAAGTCTTAAGAAGAGATCGAGGGTCTACATCTACACAAGGTTCATTCATGTCCTCATGACCCTACACATTGGACAAAGCAATGGATTTGAGGCACGCTCTCATGTCCCTCTCATGAGCCGCATAAAGCCATTTTAAAGTGGGGACAGCCATGAGTGGTAAGCCGAGGGATTGAGTTTGTTGTACGCCTCCAGTTGTGGTGCTCAACATCTAAGGCTATCTGCATGGCTCATCTGTGATCTGTGCTTCCAGGCACTTGCATTAATTGAGCTCATAATTGAATAGTTGTCTTCATTAGTTCCAGTCCCCTGCTTGCGAGTCTCAGTTACGGATTAGTGGGGAAATGTTTGTGCGCTCTTGGAAAGCTTCAAGGAAACACTTTTTTTTCCTTGTGTGCAATTTGTTTTGTTATGACACTGGTAAGAAACAGCTGTCCTTCATGGTGGACCGGTTACAGCATGCATGTTCAAGGAGCAACACTGGCTTTTAAAGACACAAAATAGATGTAAAATGGCTATGAAGTAGTGGTTTCGAACAGAAACAATTATTATCCCTTATTCCTTTTCAAAGTTTAGGCTATGACACAAACGCTTTACCTGCACAAAAGGTGTTTTTCAGGAAATGCGTGCCGTGTTAATCTCATTGTCAAAATTCATAATCATAATCTCAAAAATCTGGAGGTAATAGTTACTAGTTATGACGTATAGTAAGAAAGTTACTAAAGGCATGAAAAATGGTTCAAACGGTATGGGATAAGTTCTGGAAACAAACACCCCTTCCAATTTGATTGAAAAGGAAAACAGGAACACAAATAAACAGGCTGCACAGAGACAGGCCAGACATCAGCACTGCGCTTGGGGTCATGCAGCATGGTAGAGAAGATAAAGGGAAATTAAAGGAAAGGTCCATGACCCTCTCCGATAGCTATAAATGCCTTGCAATTTTCCACAAAAGACGAAAATCCTCTTCCACAAATGAAGGGCTGCGTCTGACCTCTTCCAGGAGCGCAGAAAGTTTAAGAGAGGTTGACAAAAAAAGACTCAAAGAGAGGTAAAATGGTAATTTGACTTACAAACAGACATTTCTAACCCCTTTAAGGTGCATTTTAATAAGTCCTCTGCAATTTGCATCTCCTGCGCCCAGCCAATTATTATGGCATGCGTCAGATTGCAGCAACATCTATAGAAAGTCTGACATTGTCAAACGGGCAAACAAAAATGAAGCCTAAAAAGGTAGCATCAAAGTAGGAAGGCCCAGCTCTCACGCAAAGACTTAACAACAGTTGTTCCCCTCATTAGAGCATCATTTGGCAATAATTATCTTTAAGTGCTCTCAAACATCTTGGAGAGGTGAAACAAACTGTGCAGAGCTGAAAAATGATGACGGTTAACTAAAGAGAGCCACAAAAGTGGCCATCAGACAAACAGTGCATTGGTTGTCAGAGCAAATCACCTTTGCCATACAGTCTGTACTGAATGACATATTAAACAAATTTAATGAAATGAAATTTAGGTGCCATCTAGGTAGAAGTGTGGCTGGGTGATAAAGCCACACTAGAAATATCTTCCAGGGTCTACCGCAGACACCTCACATATGTCTACCTTGGAGCATCGACACCTTTCCACACTTAACAAAACAGATTCACCCATTTCTAGATACCTAACATCTTCACAAATAGGAAGTGACTCTGCCTCCCAGGAACAAACAACGCCTAAAAGCATCAAAAAATGGATTTTATATGAATATTCAAGAAGGGAGCATCAAACTCAGTCTCTCATTTTCACCTTTTCTTTCCATCATTGCAGGTTTTTCTCTAACTGCATAATTAATGTGCGATGAGCAAAGTGTGATTTTGTTTGTGTTGCAAAATAAAGAATGGTGGAAATTTATAGAAAGAAGACAACTCCATTCCATTGTATTCTTTATAACATTAGTGTAGTCAGAGAATGATCAAGTTGATATGTAATCCACAGTGTCTTAAAATACAAGATACAGTATCATATACACTACATATAATATATAGATGAAGACAGACAAACAGACAGACAAGCAGGCAGACAGATTGAGATAATTCCTGTATTTATTCATTAATACTTTGGTATGTTTTGTTAAATACGATATTTAACTTGCCTATATTCTTTATTTTCTAAAAGCACGATTTGATGCAAACAGCGTAACAATACAAATAAATCTTTCCAATTCAAAAACGTTTCATTTTACATTAATGGTGGAAAATAAAGTTAAGGGTCTGGTTGTCCATGAAATGGCTAACATAATCTCCATCCCTCGTTTTGTCACGCTCAACACGTGTTGTATGACGTCGGCTCAGCATGGCGCGCAGACACACACATATGTACACACACTGTGTCCACCCACCAGAATGATCTCCTCTGTTTGGTAATGGGATCGGTGCACACAAAGGCACCACAGACGTGAAAAATCTCCAACCCTTTGCTCAGATTTGATCCCATGACGTCAATCGTTGAATCTGTCATTTCTCACACCTTTCAGGGTTTTTGCCCCAGTTTTCTATATGTTCTATACATTTGCTTTCGATTATACAATTGTTTATCCGTAGTTATCCAAGTAAAGGAACAGGAAATAAATGTTTTACCAAAATCACACAGATACCCTGAGGTACAGCTTTACGATATATGATGAGTTTTGAAGTGATAAAGCTGAACAAATTATGTATTTGTGATTCCTTGTTTGTGTGTGTGTGTGTGTGTGTGTGTGTGTCTGTGTGTGTCTGTGTGTGTGTGCGTGTCTGTAAAAGCCAAAGGAGGAAGTTAGTATGCTGAAGGTAAGTCAGTCAGTCGGCAGGTAAGTAGGCAGGAGACAGCAGAGTAATAATGCTGCCCGCAGCCCAATGGCAGATATCCCCACCCCTCTCTCTCTTTTGCTCTCTCTCACACACACACACACACACACCCACACACACTCCCATTGTTCATTTTCCTAATGATCCGCAGAGCAGCAGGAGGCAGGGAGCCATGTTGACTGGGAGACCTCTACCTTAACCCTCGCTCAGAGAGACATTGCTAATGATACTGTGTCAGTCTGACTCTCTTGTCTTTTTGTTATTTGAAACACCAACAAATAAACTTTACACTGGAAACAAATTTTAGTTCAAAGTCACAGAAAGTTCACTTTTAAGCATTTGGTTTGCTAAAACTCTTGGTCTGAAAATAAAACTAAACTCGGTAGATCTGCACTAAGTAAGGCCCCTTTAACCTTGGACAAAAAGACCTCTTGGTGTATCTAAACCACAAGACCCTCAGTCCCACTTTTTCACAGCTCACCTCGTTTCTGCTGACCGCAATTTCTCTGAAAATATTCCTGGGATGGATCTAAAAAAAAAAGAAAAGAACTTTCACCCAAACGTTTAGCCAAATATCAGAATGGCCGCCGAGGCGAGGTGGCCCTGGGTGGCCATTAGGATGCAGCGAGCAGCGTTTCCATGCAGACACCATCTCCACATGGAAAAGGTCACCTCCCTCCCTTCGCAAGTAAATACCCAGACATATACAAATGTGGTTGCATGCTGAGATGGCTCACCTTAAAAAGGCATTAGTCTCTCTTCCACTGAACTTTACATCCCTGTCTTCAATTATCTTAAACAATGGCATTTCAACCTCTTCCAAAGTAGGGGAATGTTCCCAAAAGCAAAGTCATCATCTTCAGCGACAAGAACATTGAGTTCAACTAAAACAATCAATTAAAATGGTTAAACTGGTATGTGGTATTGCAGTTTCCTTTCTGTTTTAATTTAGAAATGGCATTTTTTCCCACAGCAATAAGTTGTTGACTTCCCTTTAATACCATTTTGAAATATTAAATACCTATTGAACTGTTGAAACTAAGTCCATAAACTCTACTGAGCCTTCTGTTGTTTTCATTATAAAAAGCTCAGGGATTGGGAGTGACGCTGATTGAACAACAGTTCATCTTGTTCGACTTGAGACGTGACTCAGTGCTGTTCTGTGTGCTTTCCCCCGCTTTCAGCCCTGCGAGCTTCAGGTTCACTATTTAGGCCCTTAGCACCCAACCTGCCTAGGAGGCCCTGCAATCCTCCCTGCTGTCAAGTCACATCTAGCCAGGAGACTAACCAATTCTGTCAGTGCCCTGCATCCCCTACCAACACACCTGAGCAGGGGCACACCTTCTACTGCAGCCCAAGGCATGCTGGGCCTGGAGTCAGCACTGACTGTCATGCAGGGGTTCAGAAAGGTTGAGATCCCGCCACAGGAAGCTTTGTTTCACAAATGATGGGTTTGGTAAAGTGAACAGAATATTTTCAACAAGGCTTTGGCTTCTTTTTCAGTTTCTGATCAGAGAACGTGTACTTTCACCCAAGATAAAAGTACATTTTGTTTGATAGAAAGTAGGCGAACACAACTAAACGTAGCATGAATAAAACTCTAATAATAATAATAATAATAATAATACATCTAATTTATAACACACTATACATTTGGATCAAATCTCAAAGTGCTACAAAGTAAAAGCAGATGGAAGCATCAATAAAAAATAAAGTAATAACTATATAAAAACCTGACCAAAAATCAGCAATGTTAATTAAAGTTATAGGTTCTACTAAAAAGGAAGGTTTTAAGTCCTTTTTTAAATGTGTCAGTCGTCTGTGGAGCCCTCAGATGGTCAGGGAGGGCATTCCACAGACGAGGGGAAGCAGAACAGAAAGCCCTGCTTCCCCTATTTTTGCCGGATCATGGTAAATGTCAGACCAACTTTCTGTAGGTGGTTTTCCAACATTCAATATAATCAAAGAAAAAATCTTCAACAAAACTTCATCAAAGTAGGGCTTTTGTTTTCATTGTTTGATTTGATTTTATTGAGTTATTGTTGTATTGTGCTTTTAAATTACACTACCATTAGTTCCCTTTTCAGTTTTACCTCTATCAGTTCTGCCTATCTGATTGATTTCCCCAGCCTTGTTCATCTGTTTTCAATACTTTTAACACTATTTCTTTGACTCTAAATTCTCATTCCTCTGTTCTTTTGTTTTCATCCATTCTCTTACCTCTTTTTCCCTCCCTGTTGCTGGTCTCTTTTGTTGTCTCTATCTCCCATTGTTTTCCCGTCTCAGGGGAACGCCATCTTACCCTTGGCATCAGATCCCAGTGGATGCAAGGAAGCCACTGCTGTGGTTGTGTCTCTACAGTTAGCTTCACGCGTTGTGCCGAGTCTTGTTCCCGTGGCACTCTTTCCCAAAGGGAATTCCCACCAGAGACAATGGGCAGCTTACCAGGGTAAACAACAGCCTCTTCCATGCCAGCTTGCCACAAAGACACAGACAGAGAAAAGGGAAGAAGAAGCGCAAATATAATACAATACTGCCTGGTAGCAGAAATCCCAGGCCCGATAGAGAAATCCAAGTCAAACACATCCCTCTCAGTGCCTCAGACATTAAGAATCGATGGCAACACAATAACATTCACAATGTGTAATTGTGGCTCCAGCTGCCTCTTTGATTTAGTAAAACAATTGCTTTAGTTTACAGGGAAAACCTATGAGAACTAATTTTCATGTCACCAATAAGAAGGTAAAAAAAAAAAGTGTTATGATGAAAATGCAATGAATTATGGCGCAGTTCGAACCCAAGTGTGGTGAAAAAAGTGAGCCTGTCTGATATCACAACTATGTAAATGCGTTCGTAAGAGAGACTGATATAAAAGGATGGTTCGGTTTGAAATTCATATCCACTTACTGCCAGAGAAGGCCTGTATACCTCTCCAAGTAATGGCTGTTTACAATATAAAAGAAGAGGAAAAATAGCCACTTTTCTCTGCTCAGACATGAAACCCTCTTATAGAATTAGGCTGATAAAAGGGTCTTGTGACGTTGGTCATTTTTCCAACCTTCCTGTGAACATTATTAATGGGATCCTGGTGGCATGTCATTTTTCTACATCGCCCACGCGTACACCTAACAACAACAGCACAGGGCTGGGCCTGCTAGGCACTTTGTCAGAACAACAGTGGAGTTACCGTGAAGCCTTGACAAGTTCCTCCGAAGCAGGGACAACCGGGTGAAGAGCCCCAAAACACACTTTGCTGTGTGCATAAGAGCCGAGGGTTCATTTTTGTTGGTTCCTGGCTGCCTTCAGAGCGGTCAGATAGGAAAAATGAAGCAGGGTTGAAACAAACAGCAGCATCGGGAGAGACGTGTGGCCTTCGCTTAAACAGAGTCATAAATCAGCGGCTTGACATGGAGTGAGGGAGGGAGTGTGAGAGGGACGCAGTAAAGATAGAGGGAAAGAAAGAGATGGAGCAAAACCAAAAGTCAGACAACAAACGCATAACATTAAAGATGTTTAGCCCCACCAAACTACAGGATCAACTCTTCCTATGACTTGTATTCTGTCTTCTGTGCCATATAATTCTATTTTTCAATTCTACTGTTGTCATATTCGAGTGCAGGCCCTTATTCCTGTGACCGTGTTCCCCACATAACCTTTACCTTTATCTATTCAAACACAGACCGCCAGCATTCTCTTTGAGATTCTCAAGGAAACTTTTTTAGAGAACGTGTGGAGAACAAAAACTAATCACCAGACACAGCTTGTACATGAGTGAAATGGCCGTTTCACATTAAAAACCCAGGTCAGACAAGGTATGTGTGCCTAAATGTGAATGTAAACATAATATAAAATCTATCCCAGAACAGACGAGGATAACCAAGCCTCTTTTGGGTTACAAACGGGAAGAAGGTGAGCATACATGTGGATTACATGCAGTATCATGTCGCAGTGATGCTTTTAATGAGGTCCGGTGTGATTAGACCTGCATTGTTGACACTGACCACACCACACACAACCCCAATGTAAGGTTCGCATACTGCTATAAAGGAATGATGGGTCTGTCCAAAGCACCAGGTAGGAGATATCAAATGGTCCATCCTATATTTTCCAGCTGCGACCTACCCTGTGTCACTCATTTTGTCCTGACGTGTGAGGGATTACAGTGTGAGCTTGTGCTGAGGTGGCAAAATAGAAAGGGATGAAAGGAGGAGAGGAAGCTTTATACAAGGCTGAATGTGTTTGTGTTTTACATACAGGTCAAGGCTCCAGGAACCCTGAAGCAGTTTGATTGGAAAAGAAGTGAAAGGAAAGATGGAGTGCAGGTTTCATAGAGGTAACATAGTGGATCTGATTAAGGTAAAGCTGGATAAATGAAATAGGATAGTCACAGGTATTCCAACCGTATGCTTTGGAAGTGAGCCTAATAGTTTGTTTTCAACAAACGCGTAACAGGAAAAAGGAGATTTGGTGTATTTGTGTGATACAACATAGCATCCAATTGCCTCCTGGATTTCACCAGTTTAGGTGAAAAGTGTGTGCAAATGATTTCATTCACCTGACACAAAATAACAGCGGTTGCCTGACACGTTCAGAGAGAATCAAATTAAGCACCCAGAAAATGTTGGAGAAAAAACATTTGGAGGATATAGAATGGATTTATGGCTTTAAATCTGATGATACTAATACGGTATAAATCCTTGCCTTTCATTATAGCATAATATCAAATGCATTGGAATGAAGCGATGGATCCTATTTGACATTCTGTTACCGGAGCAGTTTCTCACAGCTTCACGTTTAAGCCCTTTAAAGCTAATACATAAATGTAACATTACATACAGCTGCTGCGCTCAAGAGCAGTTTTTTTTTTCTGACTGAATCAGCAAACACGAGATGATTCTCCCAAATGGTTTAATTACTCAAACAGATTGAGGAGCGTAATGATTTTTTTTGCCTCTCCAATGGATACAGTGCTGCTAATCGGCTCAGCTATTATTCTGACAATGGGAATGAATCATAAGATGCTTGTTTCATTTTTACAATATGTTAATGCTGCACACTGTAGTCGATTGAGCACATAGAACAATTTAGAGGCAAGGACTGTAGTGAATTTGTTCGCACAATTTGGCATCAAGCTCAAAGAATGCTTTGCAAATTTTTTCCTTTTTATCATTTCAATAACTTCCCGTTTTTGTAGGGAGCTGGAGGGAATACGTTTTGTCCCATACCCAGACTGATATACGTAGTCTGAATGGAGAGTCTGCAAACTCTCAATGAAGACTAAAAGAAACAAGACTCAAATAAGAAGTCTCCCAAAGGCATCACAAAGAGGGTTTCCATTGGTATCTAAACAATGTGAGAGTCTCACTGTTTTCCAGTGCAGGTTAGCACAATGGTAAAAGGACTGGGCCGTCACTGAACCGCGTGTACTGCAGGTAGTGGATGGTAGATGGGGTCCATTTTGCCAAGTGTCATTTGGTGTGGGGGGGGGATCATGCAGATGCATTGTGCCCTATGGCGTGGCTGTGGCGGCAGCACATAGAGGAGCCATTGTGCTGCGATTATGTAGGACGAGCACGCCGCCTGCTAATCCGCCTGTGGGAGGGTGCATGCCTGTGAATTATTGCACTTTGGGAGAGAAAAAGGAAGAGAAGGAGGAGAAGGAGCATGAGAAGAGGAGCACAGGAAGAGGAACGGGAAGAAGAAGCAGAAGAAGAGGTGGAGGTGGAGGAGGAGGAAACAGGGAGAGAGAGAGAGAAGCCCCCTTGGCTGTGATTATGAAATTGTCTGTCACAGATTAGGGCTACAGGGATGCAGGCAGAAATGAGCCAGAGCCTCCCACAGACACTATGGCTAGTCGGGTTGCTTCATTGAGCTTACCTGAGGTTATACACGCCTCACATCCATCGATGGATGTACAGCACACACACACACACACACACACAAACACAAATTCTGTGAGGGTAAAAGAGGGAGGAGGGCAAGGAAAGAGAAAATGAGAGTGAGGGAGTGATTGAGGATGAGAGGCGAAAGCGTGAAAACAAACATGTTCCAAATAGGCTCGCAATTGAAAGAGAAGGGAAGAAAGAGGAAGAGAGGGGAAGAGAACTGTGCCCAAGGAAAAACACATGAAAATAAAAAGGGAAAAGGGAGAGAGTGAGCAAGGGAAGGCTGGCAGCCACAAAAGGCAGCGACTAAAATAAGACCTGTGTGGCTATTGTCTCTTTCCAGGAGGGTTTTGATGATAAAAAAGCCCACGCTATTTGTCTCCGCCTTGCCCTCCTCGAGAGCATCGATACCTGGAGATGTTTTTTTAGTAGAGATAGGGGAGACAGTATGTCAGGGAAAAATCGAGTGGAGAGGTTTGGGTTTTCTCTTCAGGTTTGTATAATTATATTGGGAGTCTTTATCCTAAGTATCTATTATTTTCATGCCTGGCAGCTTCAGAGTTGTGGATCATTGTCAAATGGGTAAGAAATACTCAACTCTTCGCTGACTGATTGACAACTACAGGCTGCACACTTCTGTCCAATCATACGCTCCACTGTCAACTTGATTCTTCCACTGGCTTCATGGGAGAAAGAAAAGCTGTTGCCATAGTTTGCTACAGGAGCAACATCCGGATTTGATTGGCAGGCCGGCCCTTTTCAGGACAGACAGAGCCAATCAGCTTAATTAGCCCAATGGCATTCCCAGATATTGTATCTACAAGGCTTGGGATTTGTGTGCAAGGGTTTAAGTTTGAGGTTTGTGTTTGAGGATTCACTGGGGCTCTCTTTCACTGTAAATCAGACAGGAAGTAGATTTAACAGACAAGGATTGGAGAGAGGCCGCTTGTAGTAATATGCCTTTATTGATGAAGGTATGTGCAGGAAAAGAAAAAAGAATTACGAAAATATTTAAAAAAAAAGGGAGAAAAGCTGGTTTTGACCCACAATAGTGTTTTAATTCATTATATTGGCTAATAATGTCCAAGATGATTGAGCACATATCACTCCATGCATATAGCAATTACAACAAAGAGGATGAAACAACTTGATAATAACTATACTATTTATATACAGAAATTCTGTCACACACAGCTGGTTACAACCATATCATCACAACTAAAAAGTCATATCAATAATAAACCCGCAAAGACCCAGACAGGAATAGACCCGTTTGAAAAAATGGTCGAATACGTATTTCATCTTTTACGCGGGGATATATCAAAGCATTATATTTAAAAATTCAATGCGTCTCTCTGAGGTAATTTGTTGAAGCGACCAGGTATAACTTAATATTACATTGTTTAAGGTGTAATATCATTTATGACGGTCTGCAATCCATTCATAAAAGATGTTCAGCATGAAACATTTTGCTTAAGCAGGTTCCATTAATCTCATTAAGCACCTGTGATCTATAAATTTCAAATTAACTAGAATTAATGACACTGCCTTGCCTGCCCTCACAACTTTATTAATGTCAGCCTTCACATTGTTCATTAAAATCAAGCAAAGTTCACCACTGGCTTTGGAACATAAGCGTCCCACAATGTAATGATCAATAAAAATTGTAAAAAAAATCACTTACCTCAAGTTTACGCTTTGCTTAAAGAAAAGATGCTTTTCAGTCAAAATCCGAGTCATATTTTTATGAATGGGGCCTGAGTTAAGCTATAAGGAGACTCTAAAGTTCTTCAAATTAATATGCAAAACAAACAAAAATGCTCTATTCCCAATACTTTTTCTTCATGGTGATGGGAAATTACAGTTTCTTCCTTTCTCTTGCAGATTTGAGGATTTTTATAATAAATTTTTAATAAATGTGTATTAAGAAAATAATCTTTTTTCCAAAACTTCATTTATGTCAATTTCAATTTTATTTATAGAGCACATTTATAACAACCACAGTTGATCAAAGTGCTGATCAGAATCAAAAAGAACAAGAACTGCAGATTAAAAAACAAGCAATAAAACAACTAAAGGTAATAAGTAATAAAACAATTTTCCACTAAAACCACAATATATATTTTTTACTTCAATCTCAATTAAAAGCCAAAGTAAACAGGTGGGTCGTGAGTAAAGCTTTAAAAGTCGCTGCGGTTGTAGGAGGTCTTGTAAGAGCAGGTAAACTATTCCATCGACAAACACTGAAGCCCACTGACTCTTTTTATCAACTGGTTTCGTTACAAACAGTAAAGTTAAGAACTTGCCTTTTTTAGTGGGCATGTGCTTTGATTAAAAGCACGTATTACCTCCCAACAAGTGATCATCAATTTATACATAAATAAATACTTTATGTTATGCCCAGGTTACCTGAGGGATCCACTGTTTGATTTCTATAATGTATTCCGCATGTTCCTTCTGGAGATGTTGGAGAAGCAAATGGCATTCATTTGCATTTTCATTTTGTATTTAGGACCCCCATAGTGTAGGCTGCTTACTGGATTTTTATAGAAACTCAAGGACACAGTGCGGCAGAAGAAAAACAGCAAATCAATCACGTGACTCGATTATGACCACACAGCCAGTACACAGTTCTAACGCATCAGACCATTTCGGTGAAAAAAGGTAACCCTTTGAAAGTGTTGTGTTATTATAAAAACTAGACCTGACATGCCTGTGACAACTCGAGCTGTTTCCAGATAATTTCCCTCGTGCTCGCCACTTAATGAACATAATTACCACCGTCTTCAGTGTCCCCCCCTTGATTAATTGTTACAACATTTCTTTGTTGGGTACCGACAAATTACCCCCTCGTACCACCGTTGCCATTTTCGCATCAGGCAATCATAAAGTACGCGGGCAAACTCTCGTAAAGACAGCCTAGAGCCACTTGAGAGCCATGTTGGGATTATTGAAGGAGGCCCAGAAAGTTAAGGACTCACAAATCAGTCAATTATAATCATCGGGGAATGGTTTTTGAAGCTTATGGCCGTTTGATGGGAAATGAGGGGGCATCCCATAAACACAACGTGTCGACTAGCTATACACAAAAGATTTGCCTTCTGCAGAACCCATCTTAAGACTACGTCACTACAGATGCCTCAGCGATCATATGTAGGCACACGCACACACACGACGGCACCTGTCAATACAGAAGTCCACAGGAAGAAGTTCTAATCCAATCCATGAGATCGGGTTTGTAGTGCAATTATCTTGGGCATATTTCACCCAGCACCTAATTGAGAAGGTGTCACCGAGTTAAGCAAGGCTTGTCTTAGGAACATTTGCTTAATAAGCCGTGGCCTAATGCAATAAGGTGCCTATTTTCAATCAGCCATGACAAAGTCTAATTTATGCCAGGCCAAAGGAGCAAGGAGAGGGAGTCTGGGGGTCGAGTAATGATTGTGACCACTGGAAGTGTGATTTAGAGAGAGTTTAGAGAGATGCTGCTGCTCCACCCACACCCCAGCGCTTTGACCAGAGTGAGGAAAATGATGTGTGTGTTAAGGGTGGTCTCCTGTTGAGAGAAACATGCTTTTTTTTGGCGTTGCACATGTATTCAGGTATGAATATGCACAAACACACCTTCATGTTCAGACACATCCAGAGTTATGTATACAGTACACACAAAGCCAGAGCACTTCTGCATGATTGATTCAGCGGTGCATCAGATCGCTCACTGTGACAAATAGCTGTCTGACAACAGAACACAAAAAAGCCCACACCCTAACACCTAACCTGTGAGGGGGACTGGGGTGAGGGAGGGGGTGACCTAGCAGCATGGGACCCCACAATCCGTCCTCCCTACCTCGTTTCCCATATCACAACGGTTTTTCTCTCTGTGTCCGACTATTAATTTCTTCTTTAGCCCTCCCTCGCAGTCTTTTTCCTGCTTGCCTTTCTTACTTTTTATTACAATTTTCCTTCCGATTCTACTTCTGTATCGTCAATTGTATCTCTGCAAGGTATTCTATCCTCCCTCTCTCTCTCTCTCTCTCCTTCTTGGGGAGTGATAGATTCCCCCTCAGTTCATTTATCCTGGAAGCGGAGGAGACGGCAGTGTGATGTGATCCATCTCGCCGGCGATGGAGGGAGAGCGGCGTCCCTGATCACAGGTTCTATCAATCTCACTCATAGGGGCCGGATCAGTGCTGCTGTCAGACAGCAGACACAGATGGCCTGTTTGCCTGCCTAAGACTTCCAACTGTACCGGGAGCACTAGCACTCAGCGGGGATCTGACTGTAGCTGAGACAGGGAGACCCACGGAGGGGATGTTTCTGCTTCTGAATTCCATGGAGGAAGAGGCGTTACTCTCACTCATACTGATGCTCCTGGTCTAAATACGTTTCCCTTCTTCAAGTCACTGGAAAGTGTCAGCACATCTCTGGCTGATGTAAGGAAATGTTTAAGTGTTGTAGTTTATAATAAAAGCTACAATCTTTGTGTCAGTTTTCAGACCTGTGCTTGTTTCAATTGACTCAATTCACTGGCGACTCATCCAGGGTGCACCCCTCATCCAGGGTGCCTCTCGCCCAATGTCTGCTGGGATAGGTTCAAATGAAACCTTTTGGTTTGAGACCTTTATCAGGCATAAACTAGTTCCACAGGCTAAGCCAGTCAACCAACACTTAGTACAAAGACGGTTTTAGGGGAACACTTTATTCAATGTCCGATTTTATCACCGCTTCGTTTTTCAACATTTGATTTTTGACAGGCACCCCCTAATGACGTCATCAGGTTGTGTTTTAGTCTACTACGACTGTGATATGTTATTGCAAAGCAAAATCACCTCGATGCGGGTATTTCAACAAAAAAAATGAAAAACAACTAATTGTATGCCAATTAAATCAGAGCAATGGTGAATATGGAAACGAGGTGAAGACGCGAGTGCAGGCAGGTTGCAGTTGGTGGAGAAGAGTGTAAGGATTTATCTGTGACGGAAGTGACGCAGCAAGAGTGAAGGGAATGGTTTACAAGATGTTAGTGAGTCCAGCTCTGCTGGACGGATTAGAGACGGCGGCTGTGACCAGAAGACAGGAGGCAGAGCTGGAGGTGGCAGAGTTGAAGATGTTAAAATGTGCTTTGGTACTGACGGGGCTGGACAGGATTAGAAAGGAGCACATCAGAAGGACAGTCCAGGTTTGCCAAAGTAAGAGAGGCCAGATTGAGATGGGTTGGACATGTGAAGAGGAGGATAATTGAGCCATCGGAGGAAGGATGCTGGAGATGGGGCCACCAGACAGGAAAAAGGGGGAAGACGAGTGGAGGTTTCTGGATGTGGTGAAAGAGGACATGCAATTGGTTGGTGTAACAGGGGGGACGCAGAGGACAGGGCAAGATGGAAACAGATGATCCGCTCCAGGTATCCCGAAAGGGAATTGCCGAAAGAAGAAGAGGAAAGATTCTGTGACCTTTAATTGTCAGCCTAAATGTGATGATTGTGGCAGCCCAAAGGCAGCACCAGTTACTGATAAAAATAAAACTAACACAATTCCTGTGATAAAAAAATCATTTCACGATTTCTAGACCGCACTTTTATTTTTTTATGTGCAATATGATTCCTATTTGACCAGCAGCATTTTTTATTCCATGTCAGATCGTATTTCTAGACACACTTGGCATATGCTGAATCAAAACGCATTAAACTCTCCTTGACACTCAAGTACACAAAATCACCCTCACCCATGACATAAACCACCCTTTACACACGTTCCCCTTTACACATTCTGACACCCCTCAAAAAACACTTCCCTGCTGATGTGTAACACTCTCATGCACTCATCCACAGACACTTCATAGCCTGACATGCATCACCCTGACGCGCACACACATGCACACATCCGCACACATCAGAAGCAGTGGGCCGTAACGCGCTGTCCCTATCCACCCCAGACAGTGTTGACCAATCAAATTAGGCCTGATCAAAACATGCCATTCAAAGTCAGGTCGGGGGTGGGGTGGTGGGGGGGTGCATTCAGAGGAGTGCTGCCGAAGCTCTGACCTTGGGTGCAATTAGCATGACCAGAAAGAGACAGACCAAAGAGTGGGAGAGAGAGAGAGTACAGAGGGGCTGAACAGAATAAAGAAGAAGGTAATGCAAAAGCACCCCCACCTCACTGGATCTGCAAATAGGGGATGGAGCCCTCTGAGGGCCCACTCAGCACAGGGCCCTGGTCTTACCAACCTCCGCCTCCTCCTTCGCTCCCTCTTCACCCGAGCTCCTCTAACTCCCCTGCCGTCTCCCAGAGTTCCCCAGTGCGAGCCCCGGGCCAAGGTCTCCCCCTGAGAAAAGCGGAACCTCATCCCCGTGTCTTCTTCTGACCTGCTCTCATTAGCTACTGCATGTCATTTTTGATTTTGTAGGCCATTAGGTTCCATAATGTCATTATGTGTTTCAGGTAAAATAATACAGTGTGGTGGATTTTTACATACTGCTGAGTTTCGGTGCTCATTTCAATTAGAGGATAAATTAAACAGAATAAGATCAATAATGACATTGAACTCCCTCAACACAAGTATAAACACCTCCTCCGGATACATGTTCATCTCTTATCCAATAATTAATCCTGCAGTGAAGCATGATCTTGAATCACTGCATCAGTGTCATCTACCCTTGATAGTAAAACATGTATTTCTTCAAACGTACAGCCATCTCCTTTCCGCCGACACCTCTTTTTATTTTCAAAGGTTTCAACATTTGTTAACATGATGCGCGCGCAACCAGATACATATTTGTCTAGGGTAGGAATGCTGCGCAGACACACACATACACACATCTGGCTGGGAATCTAATTTCAATCGACTGCCAGACTGAAGAGGTTTGAGGTTAGAGCCATACAGTACAAAGGCTGGGCAGGGTCGCCTAAAGCGAGGTGCGCAAGTTCAAATTGTTTTCTATAAGTCACCTCTACGGGGGATTTGTGTTTATCCCTGACCATTGATTTGTTGCTGGGGTTCATTGGGTAAGAGGGAGAGAAGGGGATAGAAGGTAGGCAAAAGACGGGAATTCAAGAGTGGCCGGATGAGGGTCTCGTCCTTCTCTTGGATCTCCAGAGAGGGGAGAGTTGCAGGAGGATGGAAGGATAATGGCTTTTTGGTTTGGGTTTTTTATATATATGATGCGTTTTGTGCTATTGTATTGTTTAGATTAAATGAAAAACAGAAAATCAATCAACTATTAAGGAAAACAATTTTGTTCATATACAGTTAACTTCCCAAATGATGTTAGGGCCTGCAGTATTTCTCTTTTATATGACTGAATGCTTAATATTACAAAACGGTAAAAAACCCGTGAAGACTAACAATGTGTAAGGAGCATTCCTGCATTTCCTGTGACCGCTAATCCCGATCAGGGTCGGGGGGTGGGCTGCAAGCCTTTTCCAGCTGACTTATAGCGATAGGCAGGGTACAACCTGGACAAGTAGCCGGTTCATTCCAGAGCCGACGCAGAGACGAACATCCATTCATGCTCACGCTCAGATTTCGAGTCGCCAATTCACCAAAACTGCAAGTTTTTGGTACTGGAGTAATCAGAGAGAACCCACACAAACATTTCAGTTCAGTTTTAAATTCAATCTCTGCAAAATATGTTAAGGAAATCGAAGCAAATGTTGGTTCAAGGTGTGGTGGATACCTGCAGAGGCTTACGTGAAAGTCACAGCCAAACACCTGAGTAGAAAATAGCACAATAGGTTCAAAACAGAAAAGCGCCAATTCATTTCAAAGCCGGAATTCAGAATTTGCACAATAATATAAGTGCGGCACCGATTCAACAGTACAAATGTATATTTTGACACCAGTTAGTAATTAAAGACATTACTAACTCAAATCAAATATTTTGCACCGGTATAGAAATAGTTTCTTTTTTCTGTACCGTTGAATAAATTAACATTTTATTCCACAAAATAACTCAAAGAGGTTTTGTTTTTTGTATTAAGAAATTGTTGTTGTTTTCTTAAATCTAAAACTACAAGGTAAATCACGCTTTCATTCTGTTATGCTATACACTAAGGCAGTAATCTTATATTGTGGTGTCATTTTCTTCTTTTCTATTTGTCTTTTACACTTTTGTCTTTGGTGAACAATAGGATATTCTTGATGGGGGGATTTCCATTTCCCTGCATTGTTCTACCAACCTCTTGTCTTTCTGCGTCTGTTGTTCTCATCTCATAATGCTTCTGTGGCGCTCACCCCGTGACTCGCCTACTTCATTTTCACTTGGTGCCTTAATTACCACTGAGCATCTTCAATGCAAACGATGAGACACAAATGGAAAACAAATACAATCAACACACTGTCTTATTAACCACGTTGTCTCGCCCTCCCCTACACCTCTTCTTCCAGACAATGCCCTGTGTCCATGTGTGTTCTGTACACTACAATGTGCCGATGGAGGGGTTGTGAGGTGAATGTCAATACAGGTTTGCATAAGCACACAGTAAAACACTGTTTTGTAATTGGGGAAGAGGTAAAGTGTTAAAGGGACAATGAAAGCATTATTCTGTCCATCACTTAGTTTGAACAAAGCAAACAGAAAATCAAAGAGTCAAAAGTCAAATGCAAAGAGATAGATCTTCAGTCTGATATTGTGTCTCTGAAATATTATAGTTAAATTAAATAAGGTGTACTAGTAGAATGGTAGTGCATCACAAAGATTAACATAGATCAGTACACATGTATGCTGGTCGAATACAACAAATTTTAAGATAGCAATATATTTAACTCAACTTTCAAATATTGGCAGCCATAGCGACAGAATAGGCAACACTAAGCTGAAGCAGAGCAGAGCTTATGACATCATAATAATGGCTATAGTGTTCAATCTGAACACATCCCTTTACTTGCATTTATTTTCCATCCATCCATTTTATGTAACTGCTAGTCCTATTCAGGGTCAAGGTTGGGCTGGAGCCAGCCCTGGCAGACACCACACCTGGACAAGGTGTGTCCTCACAGGACCAACACATAAAGAAAGGCAACCATTCATGCTCACATTGACACAATTGCACAATTTGGAGTCTCCAATTCACCTAGTGTATGTTTTTGGGACTGTGGGAGGAAGTGTACCCAAAGGAAATCCACACAAACATTGTGAGAAGATGAAAACTCCACACAAAAAGGCCCCAAAGCCAGAGGTGAATGTAAACCTGAAACTCCTACTGAGCAACTTGTGTCATGCGGACAATCTATCTTGGAAAAACCTAACAGCTGAACATGAATTTCTTTTCACCATACCAAAGAAAACTGTCCAACTTTCCGTGTGAATACAACCTTGCTGCCAGAAAGGGGTCGAAAATGTTCAACATTTCAAGTTCAAATAGGAAGATGATATCACTGATGTGGTAAGACTGAGAAAAAAAAGTTAATAAACAAACATTTATCTCGAAAGGCAAATTAATTCTATTTATGGTAAAACCAACAGTATTCTGTTTTTTGTTTTTCTTATCACAGAGGTTTAGAAACCAACATGGATGCTTTATATTGAATCTGGAATGAATCAAAACGAGTAATTTTCCTGACAAAAACAAAGGTGCTGTCATCACAGAGAAAGGCCAACTGGCTGCCTCCGTACTTCAAAGCTCAACTACTGAGAAGTTAGAGCGGTCAGCCATGGATGTATTTAGGTATATGCTTGATTACTCATGCACGTTGTGGATTTCATGGAGGAGTGTGGATTCACTTGTGTTTGTTTAGTTTGGGGAGTCAGCCTCAGCTTGACAGTCATCTTGAGGGGCCAGTTTGCTTTACCCATAAACAAGACAGGTCCAAATTAGCCTCTCAGAAAGCCTGTGGCCTTGAGTGGTGCTGTCCTACCCCCAAGCTACATTATTGAGCAATGCTAATGATCCCGGCTCTACTCATTTACTCTCTCTTCAACAACATTTCGCTGGCTCTCGTATCAGATTTACCTTGGTTGACTTTGCAGCAAGCTTTATCATTTAATATTTTAACCCTTAAAAACATAAAAAAAACAAGGGAAAAAATCATGTACGCGGTGGGAGTTGTGAGATTCTTCACTCTGACTCTTGCTGACTGACTCTCTCTCAAGGTTTTGGTAAGTACTGCTGTACCTTCAGGTTTTAATAAGCAGTGGAGCAGAGGATTTTGTGTGTCTTTGTGTGTGTATCATGCATTGCTGTTTGTATGTGTGAGTTTGAACGGTGAGCCGGTAACGAGGCATACCACCGGTGCCGCATCACTGTTTACCCTAGCAAATCCTGAACGAGGCCGTGGTTCTCCGAAGAGAGCTTTACGCCTGTTAATTGGTCATTAAAAGTAGTGGTTTGTGGGCCTCACTAAATCTTTAAACAGGCCATGAAATAATAAAAGCGGAGGTTTGTCACCGCTGTTAGCTCCCTGGAGCAGGCAGAGAGAGCGATAGAGGAGAAAGAAAGAGGAGCAGGACTCGGCTTTTGATCATTATCTGCAGAATTAACATGACTGATAATAATTGCTCTGTTCATTTCAGGTCTTGTAAATACATGGTGGATGTGGGGATGCACGCGTCGGCAGGAGAAAGGGGGTTGTCATTGATGTGTGAGGGGGCAGAGAGGTGGGCTACAGGGGATGATTGTGGCAGTAATCATGATTAGTGAGAAAAACACAAAATTCTTGTTAGACACTGGTTCAGGCAAAGGTAGCTTGTTGTGCCGGGCCTGGAACCCACAGTGGTGCACAGGTTTGACACTGGGTACAGGTGGTATACAGGTGGGTCCACAGACGATAGAACCAGCAGAGAATATACATAACAGCACTAATGATATCAATGAAATTTTGTTTAAAAATGACACCAAAATTATGGAGACAACAAGTGTCAAAGCCCGCTCACTCACACACACTCACACACACACATTTACACACACACTCAGGCATGCTCACTTTCTCCTCGCACACAAGCCGGTCGGTGTATTGTACCCTCCTAAATCCTTTGAGAGTAATGATTCTGTTATACTTGCATGGCTTCTCATATATTGATTTGGGCCGGGAGGAGGCACCTCCCTTAGGGGCCCCTATTCCTCGACACCCCACCCGGCTCCTATTGTGCATGTGTGCAAAATACCAGCAGTTGGTGTCAACAGGAGGGAGGAGGAGAAAAAAAAAGACATAAAAGAGAGAAGTTTGGACATATTTAAGAGGACCGGCCAATCCCCTCGCCCTCTTACCTACACACAAACACATGCAGATACACACACACAAACACATGCACACACAACCCATGAGTGTGAACACCCTTATTGTTGGGGTATCAGTTAAAGCCATCAATAATGGAGCAGTGGACTGTGAAGGGACAGGCATGACCCAGACTGCCCATGATGTGGTGTGTGTCTTTGTTTCTGTGTGTCTCTGCAACTCAGGATCCATACAATTCTGCAAGCTCCCACCAAAAGAGATCCCGATAGCCTACCTACATGACCTTTCCCTCCTCACCACCCTCCTGCCTGTGAGATGACCTGTGTGTTGAGTGTGTGTGTATGTTGTTCTGTGCGTGTCTGCCCCATACAGACCCCTTTCCGCCCCTAACCCCCTCTGACCCTCCCCTCTCCTAGCCCGTCCACCCAAAACTCCCATTGTTTCCTCTCCTCCATTGTCTCAGCTGAGAATGGAGGGATGAGCAGACGGAAAAGCCGGACCCTGATGTTGTGAACTGACTGCTCATCCTACAGACAGTGACAAAAAAATAAAAATAAAGATTTCCTGAGGTGTTCTTTATAGCACTAAACTAGAAAAAAAGTGAAACTACAATAATGGGATGAAAAATGATGTACGTCACTTCCATTTATTTTTTTGCTTTTAATTGAAAACAAATTCTCACATCCTGACCAGAAATTAGCATAACTCTTTTGCCACTTTACCTAATGCACTCAGACCTTGAGGAATGTTCACATTTTAAGTCTTTGTCCTCTCACAAATTTTGCATTGATGGTCTCAAAATTGTTGACAGAAGAACAAATATCCATAATTGAATTTCTGCCCAGTTATACACATTTTCTCTTCCCTGTTTTTATTATACTAGACAGGATTATGTGAATGTCATCCACTATTTTCAACTTTCCCCTTCTTTGGAAATGAATCTCACTTAAAGGAGAAAAGCTAACATTTGTCTTACTGCTACTTTGACTACTTTATTTAAGTGAAACCAACATGAAGGTAAAACATGATTCTACAGAGAGAACATACTTGACCTATGAAGTAACACTAGGAGAATGGACCTATTGCTTCAAATGAAAGCCAACTAGATTTTGGCTGCCATCTTCAGGCGGCTTTAGGTATTACACTCCCATCACAGATCGGATTTACACGCCCCTGAGCTAAACATAGAGATTCTTCCTTCATAAAAATTAGGCTTCCCCGTCCCTAATCTTTCCTAATTTTATTTAAGATATTGCATACGCCATAACCCTGACACTCATGTCTCTCGTATAACTGTAAACGATTGTACGTGTTTACATAAATGCTCGTCGTCAGCTTGAATTCTTAAAGATTTATACACCTTATTTATTTCCCTCAAAAGCGTGAATGGTTTATGTGTGGAAAATGAACAGCAGATGAGTCACAATATAAATATATGGCCTACTGAAGGAGGAAATAATCAGTCTGGTTGAAACCATAACACAGATATTCATAGAAATAATGTCTCAATTCCCAGGCATCTTTCAGTTCAATGCTGCCAAGTTTACTATTGAAACAGCTCTGGAAATAGTTTTTATGTACAAATCTATGTGGAGCATTATGTACAGTGAAGAGATATGTGCTTCAAATCATGCTCTGCACCCTCGGGGAGTTGTGGTATTAAATAAGACCTACCTTTGGAGCATTAGTGGAATTCAATATGTGCAATGTAATTATTCTGCTCAATAAGCCACTAGAGGAGAATATTCCATTTACTAGACGCGCTAAAGCAGAGAGATTCAGATGCTGTTTTATGTTCACACAATATAAGCAAACATGCTCCTGGTTAAGGGGGGGGAAAAATTGCACATGTATTTTTAAAACGCATTTCGTGGTAGATTTTAACTCAAGTGGTAGTGATGGGGTACCGCTTATATACTTCAGAGCTGTGGGTGAAGATGAAGATGGACGACATTCAATGTTATAGAGGTGACAGAAGACACTAAGTCTTAAGTGATTGATAAAATAGCTAAACAACAAAACTGGATCGTTTTGATATTAACTTGCTTAAACATGATTAAAATGCAGAAATACTGGACTGTGCTGGATCCAACTTTTCAAACAGGAGGGCCTGCTGACTTTCTCTCTTCCTGGCTGTAAATTTTATATAGCTCTGTTTGTGACCAAGATTCACCAAGTTGGGCTTAAGGAAATTGTGATGCAAAATGGTCTAAATTGACTGACATTTAACAAACTAAACAATTTTATTTGTTCGAAAAATAAGCCGCGGCCTAATCGAAAATAAAAATACCGACTACATCTTTGAAAGCTGCACAATCATAATCCCTTTATACAGAGAACAAAGCGTCACAGAAAGGATCAAAGCATATTCTGAGCATATTTTATGTTCATGTAACAAAAGACATAGAAAAAGGCAATAATGATCGCTTTCAGTGCTACAGTGCTGTGGATTATCTGCAGTATCACCAACTCAGAACATAAATAGTGCAAGTTTGAAAGGAGAAAGTGAGTGAGGAGGGGTTGGAGGGGGAATGCGTTTCATGCTGTCCCAGTTGCCTAAAGTGATTCTCTCAATAATGTATTAGAGCACTTGTTTATTATTTACTGTTTACACAGCTCGACTCATGCTGCTGTTGTGAAGTGACATTGTCACCCGTGCCGACTGCGCAGAGCAGGCGAAACAACACACGGCGCAGACAGACAAGCAGGCCCCGCCAGCTGAAGCGGGCAGCCAACCAAACGGAGCAGCCTCGCGTTCCGCGCCACGCTCGGTTGGCGCAAGAGGCACCGGACTGAGAAATAAAAGACATCTCGGTTCATGGGAGCAGTTGTACATGCATTCTGGGGTTGTCAGAGAAAAGCAGACATATGCAGAGAGAGGTGGGCTACGGGAGCAGGAGGGGCAGTGCTGATATTGATATAAGGTAAAGTAGTGCAGACATGTGAATATCCTGCATGATAAGAGAAGAAAGATGATGAAGGTACACATCGTGTGTGAGATGAGAAGACATACCGTTTTATCAGAGGAACTTGAATGGTCACAAGTCACTAAGGCACAAACACATCCACTTTTACTGGGGCTCCATATATGTGCAGAATTGGATGATCTATAAGTAAATGTAATCCTTAAGTAACCATGGTGACCCAAGTGTCACAGAAAATCTTCAATTTTAGATTTTTACTCAAATTCTTATTTTGCTAGTTTTAGTCACTAGAGTAAAGTTTTAAAAACTTTAGACAACATACTAGCAAATTTTAACGAGGAAATTTGTATTTCTAAGCAGAAAAACACTCAAGCTGATTTATATTCAAATTAAAGTATGAGATTAATTGAAAACATAGTGCAGCTTTTATAAATTCAGAAAAATGTCCCATGTTCCGCTTGATTTGGTCTAATTGATTTCCCCTTAAATTGTAATTAAGGAGAAATGGGTCTGGGTTTTTATGGGTTGAGTCAACTTTAAGTAAGTCAGATTCATACATTCATTCTGAGGATGATGAGGTTGTTGGTAGAGACATTATTAATGCATTATGTTGAAGATATGATGCTCTGCTGGCTGCAACACTGTCTCTGTTTTCCTAGAACCGCTTACATTAACGGCAGTGGTGCAACTCTGACAGGCAAGTTCTAGTCCTTAAGCACCTCCCCAACATAAAACCGAGCTAAACCTTTTGAAAAAAAAGCGATGTCCACAGTTAGGTTTGTCACAGTTATTACATCGCAATTAGTTCATTGTCATTTTGACTGATTGTTAGAATAGCCGTCATCCTCCTCCTCCTTCTGTATAAATGCAGCTAAAGGAAACAGAAATGTCATATTTGTATCACGCACAGTTTGGTGTTTGACTGGCGCTCCTTACTGACGTCATACCGCTGCTCTTATTCTGCTATTAGAGGAGGATTAAATTGTCCTTTAGCGCCTCAGAGAGTCTGAAGGAGCTAAAACTTTTCAATGAGTACCAACTGTGGTGAACATCCTAGATCATTTAGTTCATCCAGGTAGTGAACCAAAGACCAATGTGCTTTGGGCGTATTTTAGTTTAATCAAATGATAAAAGGAGAGTCTGACATCTTGTCGGAGGAAATTCCCTATATCTGTAGTACAATGATATAAGTCAAAACTGCTCGTATCAAAAATGTTAAAAAAAAGACAAAAATCCAGCAAAATCCAGCAACTGCAATTACTGAAGATTTCAGTCTTACTGTAAATCTGACAATTAATGTGTTTTCTTTATAACATATAATTGTTGTATTATATTGTGATAAGCCTGATACTGGAATGCTATTTTTTTTTAAATCAGGCAGGACAAAACAGTTTATTATAATTAACTGAATAACAATTAATCATCAGCTATAATGTCATTATTGTGACAGCAAGATCCACAGGAGCGGTCTTTATGAACTCCCATGTGCCATTCTGTGTTGTATGTGTTTGGATTAGGTTTGTTTCATACCCAGAGCAAACTAACAAAGTCACTAGTTCAGGTTATAGCAGGAGAAGAAAAGACAACAAGTACAATAGAGACAGAGAAAGCAAAAACTCCCTGCTAAATAAATCTTTTGAATTATTGACATGAACATGTGGGTGAAGTTGAAAGCACCATGATAAAATCCTAATCTGAGATCCTGGCCCTAAGAAAAGAAACTTTCAAAACATGCAAAACTTGTAAGAAACCTTTAAAAATCTGTTTTTATTCAGCAAAATTAAAGTTCTTGATGTTTTCACATCTCCGAAAATGTCTAATTTAATCATCAGTTCAATAATCTAATTAATAAAACACACAAATAAGATTATTTCAGTTGTAACCCATGCTTTACTTATTAATTTAAAGGAGTTGTGCCAAAAGGGGAAAAATATATTGAGCATTTAGTAATGCTAAATATTGAATTGATTACCTGCCTGTTGTATTAAATAATCTTCTTGATGTTAAATGTGAAATAGAAATGATCCTCCGATTATCCACTCACATGTGGAGCCGACTCTGAAACTCCTGCTCGTTGGAGTGTGGGGGTGGAACGCACCAATATGAGCCTGGTAATTACACATTTTAAAAAAAGTATCTCTGGTCATAGCAGACAATAATTACATACCCTTGTGTAGACATTAAAGTGAATCAGTTCCCTGGCCAATTTCTTAGAAAGATGTAGAGGTAGACACTTAAGCACACAGGCAAACACGCATAGACACATACTGTATCCCAAAAACAAAAACAACCACACACACGCACGCACACACACACGCACGCACACACACACACATAAGCAGTATTTTCAAAGTCATAAAACGAAGGGACTTCAAATGCAGCTATTTGTTTGGGGCCTGTTGTCGTGGGAATAGTCAGTGCGACTGTGCTGGTTCATTAGAATTCCTTTCAAGTTGTGGTGTGCGGCCTCCCTGTGTTCCTCTCCCCATATTCCCTGACCCCAATGCATCTCCATGGGGCTGAGGTAGGGCGGGGCACAGGGAGGGGAGCGGAGGGTATGGGTTGGAAGAAAGGAACAGTACATTACATTGCAAACACACACACACACACACACACACACACACTTCTGGGTGCACACATATATACAGACTACACATAAACACACCGGAAAGAGTAACTGAACTGGATGTGAAGTCATCACAACTCCCACGAAAACACACACTGCAGTCACACACAATATTAATGCAGATAAGCAAACACACACACACACACACACACACACACACACACACACTCACACACAAACCCAAAGCTCTCCTCCCTAACAGTGTCACCTCGCTGCATCACCCTCTCAGGGATGCAGGGGGGAGGTTCGCCTCAGCAGGCACAGCACAACGCTCAGTCACAGGAGAGACTGTGATGTTGTGTTTTTGCCACCAGAGATGATGGCAGGGAAATCGTGTAATGCACCTGGATATTTTCTGGAACACTTATAATTACCCTAGTCATCCGCCGCGAGAGCAGCTAAATGTTGTCTTGGAAGTTCTCAAAATGAAGAGGGTTTATAATTGTCTCCATCCGATGAGTGATTGGCATTTTAAACATGAGTCTTAATGCAAAGCGTGCAAAGTTTACGACAGCCCGAATAACAAAACATTCCTGACATTCACTATAGTAACGATGGCTCAAAAAAGTGCTTACGTTACTAAACACAAGATACCATAGTTAAGATCAGTCCATTTTGTAAACATAATTATTAAAATGAGCGTTTTTCCAAAACAAACAAATGGAATTATTCAAAACACGTTGGCTGAACCGTTCGCTACATGCTCGGAAAATATTCTTCCTTTAAAACTCAATAGGATACTAAATTACTTTGGATCATAAAAAATAAAATAAAAATGTATAAGACTGACAAGATGACACTGCATTAGAAATAAGAATAATGACCTTAAGAGAATGACTCATTTTTAGCCTTTATATTTAAACAAAATAATATTTCTAGACACCAAAAATCTTCTACATAAAAAGCAGTTTGGTGACACGACTATTGATCACCCTTTTTACTAACATTATACCCATGTTGTCCAGATCGCTGAGAGAAAACGTTGTATACAAAAGCTTGGATCTTTTTTTTTTCTTTCTCAGTTGGAGTGAGGTCACTTTGGCTGCCTGAGCTCCTGGACGAGACCCCAGCGGGCGCCAGACTGCAGGGAGAGGGACGCAGAGCTGCTGCCCGTCACAGCCCACTGGACGCCTGACAGGCCCCAAGGCCTGCCAGACTGACACCACGCCGGCCGGGCAGGAGGCAGAGGGGGGGCGGGGAAGGGCTGTATGGAGGTGGATATTGGCATGGTGGACTATCACTATCCAATGCATTAATCTATTTCAGATAACAGAAAACGCCAAGAGAAGGGGCGGTCAGTGGTATTCCACTGTTCCAGTCGTTAGCATGTGGGTGGGGCTGGTTCATGTGACATGAGAGAAAGAGGAGGGGGGGGGAGAAAGAAATTGCAATATCCCACAATTAATCAGTACATAAAAGATAATTGGCAATCCAATAAATACGCAGCTACAGTCACATGGTTGAGTCAGAATAAAGTCCGGCTGATCAGGAAAGCCATGTAATATCTGCAAGAAAAGCTAGATGATAGAAGAGGGGGGGGGAAGGATAGAGGGGAGTGATAAAACTAGTTGTGTGTGTCCCAGCATGTGTCTGAGGCCGGCGAGGAGGAGAGAGGAGGGCAACACTCACAGAGTCACTCAGGCATGTCCAGAGCATGAGCCAAGTATCGCTAGAACATTCAAGCCCACACACAAACACACACACACTCCTGAACGTGCACACCTGCCGTCTCCCATCCTCACGGAGCGCATGGACACACTCGGCGTAAAACGCTTGTAAAACTTTTACTTTGCAATTATAAAGGTTATTCCAAGTTGCAATTTTGGCCGTCATTGCAGAAGAAATGAGATCATCCCTCTATCTAGAAGGTTTTTTCTCTCTTCTTCCTCCCTTTCATCATCTCCCATTCTCTCTCAGAAGAGATCGTTTCCATCAGAAGTAAGAAAACACAAAGATAACCTTATCCGTGTGTGTCTTTGTGGTATTTTTCAAAGCTACCTTGTGCTCATGTAAACATGGCGGTTTTTGCTTATCCTTCAACACCGAGACAAGTTTTTCAATGTACACCGTTTCAATATACAGTAGCTCCGGCGGCGGCGGCGGGGGGGGCTCACATTCAGGGAAATATAACATGTTTATGTATGTTTAAAGTAACTTACCTTGAATATATTCAAATTAAAAACACACTTTTGAGTACACTCCTGCAGGTTCTAAACCCACCGTGAAAACCTGCAGACCTCACCGAGTGAATGTTGTCAGAGAGGGGCTCGTGTTTTATGTTAAAGGGCACACCGTAACTTTGCAATTAAATAGTAAATTGATCAATGTTTGTATATGTTTGTGTGTGCATGTGTGTGTTTGGGGAGCCTCAGGGGCTTGTCCTAATGAGCTATCTGTGTGCATTTCTAACAAGAGCTCAGTGCAGCGCCCAAGGCACTGTCATCCTGGGCCGCGGCTGACCTTGCTCGGATGCTAGGCTGTGTCGTTTGCTATATTTATGGCACCACCACCATCTTGCTCCGTGTTTGTGTGCAAGTGTGTGTGTCGATTCACCAGTGTATGCGTTCCAGGAGGGCGGGAGTGCAGGGGGGGCTCACTCAGGAAGCAAATACTGTGTATATCAGCATAATGAATCAAGTAAGAGAGAGAAATAGAGAGAGGAAACGAGAAAGAGGGAGGGTGAAGGGGAAGAAGGGATGGAGAAAACCATTTTCCGTCTGTTGTTTTCCCCCAGTCTCTGCATCCAACCCCCGTGGTGTTATTTCCTTCTAGTCTGCATTTTCCTTTTTCCCTTTTGCCCCTTTTTTCTCTCTTTGCTTGACCTGATGAGAGGGCTGGTCTCTCCTGCAGCACAGCATCAACAACAAGATATCAGACATTGTAAGTTGGACTGGACAGTCACTCATGTGCTTATTTGACACTCTGTGTTTGTTTGAACCAGTCTCTATGTGTGCTCTGGACATATGATCATAAACCACCAAACGACAATGGGAACATTGAACATTTATACAATCTACCGGACACAAATTGTAAGCTGGTATCACGCATCATTTAATATTGAGCCACTATTCTTGCATGCATGCTGCTGTATAAGATTGGCATCAACCATGCCAGCTGAATCACCAATGGAATTATAATAACACATGTGCATGGAATCAACTGGACCCCTCGTTCGTTTCTGGGCAGGGGAGACAGACTGGTGTGCACACACACCCACACACATATGTACGTGCACACACATACACACACATGTACTCACACACACTAAGACACATACACAGCCTCAATATGCAAAGCTCCCCAGTGCTGGGTTAAGGGAGAGAGCGTGCTGCTGTGAATACTCATCTGAGCCTGGCAGAGGGAGCTGTGTGTATCCCCCCATAACCTCAGGGCGAGGGGCTGGGGAGGGCGTTCCATTTACGTGGGACACACATACACAAGTAGAAACACACGATCTGACAACACATTTTTGCACAAACACACACACACAGACACCCACACAGGAAAGTCAGACACACACATCCTCATACTCTAACAGTCATAAAATCACATGCATACACACATTCCCACATGCGGGCGATAAGTAAAGGAGCACTATGGGGAGGGGGTACCGTGACCAAAAGTAAAGTTTTAATTCGGTCCTCGGGGACACTGCTTACTCATCCAACTCCCTGAAGGACTGACTTCCTCTGAAATCTATTCAAATCACATCTCTCCTCCGCCTTTTATTGCATTTCTCATATCCCCCATCACAAAGTGACAAATCACCACACACTTCACAGAGCCAACATCACTTTCTCTCCATTTTGGGGGACAGATATATTTGGGGGATTTTTACTTTTAAAGTGATTACAGAAAATCACTTCCAACTGTTTTCTCCATTATTTTTCACGAGCATTACTGTACATGAGTATTCATGCCGGAGTCCGGAGAAACTTTCACCTAACAAAAAACACGCAGCTAGAAAGGCCAGAATAAGTTTGTCTGAAAAGTAAAAGACAATTTATCTAACAATTTTGTAACTTAATATCCTCACTACTATATGCAAACACAAAAATGTACATTATAACGTTTCAAGTCTTACTGCATCAGCCAAAAAAAAAAACACACTTTCAGTCTCCTTCTCAAACACAACTCTGCACTAATTCCACTGAAAGCTCCCTCTCAAATATACAAACACACAAGTGTAGGAACACACTCTGCTACTCGAGGCCCACATTGTGTCCCCCCTTCCATTCTCAATAAAGCAGGTGATGAGAGCGTCAAGGTCTAATTAGTTTATGCAGACGTATGAAGCTGGCGGGACAGGCAGCATTGTTATTATTTCCCTGCCAGGCCACTGCAGAAACTCACGCACACACAACTACAGTGACACTTACAACGTTGCCTGCCGCATCCCCAACCACGCTCATCTAAGATGGTTAGGGGGGGGTGAAATGGTGGGGCGGGTGAGACTGGATGAGAAAGGGGGTGTCAGGAGGAGGAGAGCTGGTGTGCGAGTGTGAGACGAGAGGGAGAGAAGCGCCACTTGATATATTCGTAATGTTCCTTAATATTTTCATTTTGATGTAATTTGTGGCCCCGGTTTTTTAAATATCCGCTCTGTAATAATGTTTAATTTCAAGGGTCAGTCTGCCAAGGAGTATATTAAAGCTGATAAAACTCATTTTCCACAGGCCCAATATCGTGCCCAGATCAGGTTAGGAGGCCAGCCTCCCTGAATATTTCATCTTTTATCATGCCGATAATGGGAAGATGACAGAGGCGCATTATTACAATGAGAGAATTGCTCATTTTCCTGACGGGGAGGGCTGCCTGGCTTCTTGGCTGCCTGCTTCGCTGACTGCTTGCATCAATGACTTGCTGTGGCTGCCGAAAGCTGAGGGCTCCACAGAGTGTTTGTCGCAATAAAAGAAATTCTTCCCTAGGAGAGGAGAGGTGACGAGTGGAGAGGAGGAGGAGGAGAGGGGGAGGGGACAGAGGTAGAGAAAATGAGAGAGAGGGGTAAGAAAGAAGGTGAGAGAGAGAAAAGCAACTTTCTTCAACCACCTCACTTATTTGATTGCGATGAATAATAAATGTGTGGGCTTGCAGTTAGGGGGGGGGGGGGGGGGGGGGGCAAGAGAGTCATAGCAGTGTGTGTGTGTGTGTGTGTGTGTGTTGGTGGTGTTGATGTGGCAGGGTAGGGGGCTAGGTGATAATCAAAGCTTTAAAGAGGGTTGCCATTCCAAATTAACCCATCTAATTGAGCCATTAGGAAATAACAAAGTTTGGCTAGGGCCGGGAGTGGGGGGGTTGAGGGCAGTCCATCAACAGTCTTGTGAATGGAAACCTGCCCCACACGCAAATGACTAGCAGGACCATCTCTGGCACCACAGCAGCTTAATAAATGGACCCAATCAAGGCCATTCTGGGGACCACCTGTGTCCCGTACAGGTCAGAACCATTAGACCCACATTAGGGCCATGATAAACGCGGGCGCCACTCCAGCCACCCCAATAATGAGGATAATAAGAGTACCATAATGGCATATTTATGGGCTGGCTAGGAAGGAGGAGACTGGCTGCTCTGTTTGGGTTCTTCTGGATGGCTGGCAAGGAAGGGAAAGAAGTCTGAATCAGAGAAAGGTGACCGTGTGACACTGTATGACTTCAAGCAATCTACAATATCAGAGCCTGCAATTTCAATTACCAACATGATTACAGCACTTTATCCTTCCTATTTAAAGCCTGTATTAAAAGAAGCCTCACACGGGTAAACTGGGAGTGATCAGAATAAAATTACTCACAAGAGACCTAGATACATTTCCATTTCCACTTGCAGCGCTGTGTGAAAGATCTGTCACACACCAGGTGGGCCTATCGTGGCATTTAATATGTTAATCTGTAATCTTCCTCTTCATTCAACTATTCTACGACAGGCAGAGTATTGAAGGAATCCTCTCCTTTTCTGTCTTTCTCTCCTCTACCTTAATCTTGACATTCCTCACTTTGCCACAGGCGCTGCCTACAAGAATGATAGGAGATAGAGGAAAGGTTCTGGTCGACTTGAAAAATAGTAATCATGTAAAGTAAACTATATAATTATTAGTTTATGAGTTAAATGACTGCTCTCTCCAAATTAGCGAAGATCTGTGTGTGGTGGTGGAAGTGGAGTGAGGATTTAGCTGTTATGTCTCTTACTACGCGTCCATAAAAATGTGTTGATCTATAATGTGCTGTAAAAACTCAAAATCTTATGAAGAGTATTTTTCTAATTATTGCACTTGATTTAAGATAATCAGTGAAAATAGGAACTTGTTTTTAGGGAGTTGAGCATCTTGTTTGTTCAAAGAATCTTGAAAGTTTTTCAAATGCACAGAAACAGTATTACCAGCAAACTTAGAGAGAAATTTAATCTAAAAATGCTTAAATATTACTCTCTAATGTTCAAAGTCATAATGGTATTTAATGTAGAACAGTGTGACTAGTAAATAGATTGAAACTTTCTAAATCTTCACAGAAGAAATTTATGAGGTAGTTAAGGAGACATAATTAAGACAAAAACAAAAAAACATGCAAAAAAGCACATATTACAATAAAACTGAATCAACACATAATTCCCCCCGAACTGGCATCTCAGTAGTTCATGTAATGACTCTGTGAGTCCTTGTACGACGAGAGGAAATCATTTCCCAAATAAATCCCGGTTCAAAACTGAGCCATTTGCTCACACAGCAAAAGGTCTAAATAATTAGTACTCTTCACTCGCTGTATTTGCTCTAAACATTGAGCTCCAATTGTCGATTATCTTATCAGTGGAATAGTGTATTGATTAGTCCAACAATTAATTAGGCAACTTAGCAATTGGAAAAGTATTAAGATCTTTTAAAATAAACATTTAATTGCTCATTGATGCCAAGATGCTGAGAAGGGTCGGTTGGTGCGTGACAATCCTTCAGTGTTGTAAACTGAAGGATTGTCAGTATAGATTGTCATTGTATAAAAACTACTTCATCATGTTATGCATCCATGCCATTATAGTGATATGTAAGTAATATGATTATCATTTTAGCCACTTACGTTAGCAATGGTTGACTTTCCTTATAATTGAATTGTCACGCTCACAACAAAGCTATTGATAGATGCTGTCCTCTACCTGTGCAGACCTGGGCAGAAATATCCAGCAGGATGCATATCATTCTCCTGTAGTAACATTTATGCCAGCTGTCTTGTATGGTGATGGCCTTTCTTTTGCTGTCAGAACAGTTTTGCAAGGCCCTGTGTGAAACTGAACCAACGAGATATTTTTCAGCTATTTGTGCTGGAGTATAGCTCTTCACTTCCCACACACATCAATTGACACCTATGATCATGTCACGGGTCCACCAGCTGTCCCCCCTTTGACCTCTGAGGTAGGCACTAAAACCTACAGGCCATGAACACCCTAAAAGTCCTGCAGTTCTGGAAATGCGCTGATCCAGTATCCAAGCGATCACAATTTGACCCTCTCTTCACTTACTGTCAAAAATGACCCGCCCACTAACTGGAGTAATTGTAACAATATATTCACTCTCTGACTTTAACTGACAGTGGTTATAATGTTATGGCTGAAAAGCTCAACACAACGTTCTTTTGTGTCTTTTGACTAACAGTGTTCATTTATACTCCACTTGACCTTGAGTACACATCTGTCTATTGCTATTTGTAATTCAGAGGATGTTTTTGTCTGCTGATCTTGGACAACTGCTAGAGGACATTAAAGCTTCTTCAGCCTCCTTTCCATCATGATCGCTTTTCCATATGTTACAAAAAGTATGTACAGGTGAGGGAATGGCAATATGCCCTTTACAGAATGAAAGAAAAAATGATCAAGATGTTAATATCCTGGCAAACTAGTCATTATTCAGAGCCAACATCTCCAGCCAGGTTTGGGCTCTCTGAGTCCTAACAATGCAGCTTAGAGAAAAAGTCCATTGATAGACTGGACCCTCATTATATTGCTCCTTGACCATGAAAACTGGATTAGGAATCAAACTGATAGCTTTACTGGTATGACAGATAGAAACACAATATCCCTCTTATGATTTTTTTCGGGGTCTAGCTCAGTAAATCTTGCAAATGTGACAAATTGGACTCAGCACTGAATCTGTACAGATTCAGACACAGTTTGATCTTAGCTGCAAGTCTGTAGTACTAATATACGTTATCTCACAGTAGGGAAATTTCCACCAGCGCCAATCAGATCCTGAATATTACTTTGCTCCAGACCATACTCAGATGTGTGGCCATTGTATAATTAATGCCAAAGCATTTTATCATTATCTATGAAATGACTGCCCCTATCCCATAATGGTAAAGAATCCTTTAAAAAAAAAATCACATATCAAGATGATGATCCGAATCACCCCAAAATCTAATGGATTATACCTTCGGCAATATCCTAGCTCCCCGAAAAAGGTACTTAATTTAAATTTGTAATCCTGCATATAGATATATTTGGGAAAACAAACAAATCCTGTAAACAATACGAAACAATGCACGTAAACACCTTTCATCGTCTTTGGTGGAGGTAATGAATGAACACTTGCTACCACCGAGCACTTTGTTTAATGAGGGGGGGTGAGAATGGGGTCTGGTCGACAACAAGGGTTAGGCCGAAATACATTTTTTACAAGCTTGTCGTTTATCTTAGCAGCTTTAAAAAGGCTTGTGCTCAACTCATCCATCCTTTGCCATCCTACAGAAAGGTGCTAGACATTTTAGGTGCAACCCTGTTGAGAGGAAGAGGAAGTGATGAGTACCCCAAAGGGCAACAGAGGTCACAGCTGACCAGCATGACTGCCAATGACCCCAGGGAAGGTTGGGAGGGATTCAATGTGTCTGTACCCCCGACCCAATCACGAAAAAGAAGCAAAATCTGCCACTGTGTCATGGGGGTGAGTAGGAGTTGGTGGTTTAGGCCAGAGTGGGGGTAAGGGGGAGTGGGTGATGGTGGGTACCAGACTGGGGCACCTCAGGGGACTTTTTGAGAGGAAGAGCCATGCACCATGTCTCCTGCTACCAACCGTAGTTCCCTCATTTGATTGTGAAACCATGAATAATGCATGGCGGATGGGACTGAAGGGGGGGGAGGATGGAGGGTTGGGGGGGACCTCAACCTTAAAGGGGCCCTGCCACAGTGGGAGTCATTACCGATGAACAACCACACTGATGAGCCGTGGAGAGAGAGAAGGATAAGAGAACGAGGGAAAGAGAGGTGGGGAAAGGATGGAGAACAAAAACAAACAAGATATAAAAAAAGACGGATGCCCATGAAACCAGGCTTCTCAAACATTTCTAGCATGCCACTTACTGAGTGTTTTTCCCCTCTCTGTTTTCATCACTCTGTAGATGTTTTGTTGTTGTTTTCATCTGTTCATTCATCTATCAATAATTCAAATCTGGAAAACACTCAACATCTTTTTGCCGCTTGTTTGTATTTGTTGCCGAGGTTCTTTGTACAAGTTTTATCTGTTCAGGAAAGTCGTAAACAGATGGTATAAACGTGCAGTAAAAACTTTAACTACTCTGGTGACACTGTCCACAGTCAACCACTGGTCACAGAGTGAGGGATGGTCAATTAGTCAGAAAGCGATGAGACTGGGGGATAGAATATCTATTTATTTGACTGATGATACATCCACATTTGGTGGATCAGTTTTTCATCCCTGAGCATTATTTCCAAATATGTGTTTTCCAAAAAACAGGACCTGCTAAAACGTTTTTACCTTCATGACGTACTCGAGTTTTTGGGATTCTCTTGTGCGGTTACTGCGTAACACCTAAAACTCCAATTCTGACCATCTCAGAGTAACTGTTCCTTTTTGAAAGTTTTTTAATTCCTTAATTGCAAATGATCTACTAGATTTTTCCCACACAGATTTACAGAGCAGGACAACCGTCTGACTCCACGTCAGATAGAAATAATAGTCAGGTGATGTAAGTTGTCACTAAACTGATGTTGTCTAGAGGCTCATGTCACTTAATGTCACTTAACTGACATTACTAATTTCACTAAATGTTTGATACAAATAATGATTTGTTACATTTGTATAATAAATGACTGTAAATTGAGAATTTGGTGAGGGCTAATCATCAAGATGTAGTTTTCAAATCTAAAGTCCAGTCTCAGGTGTTTTTGTACTTTTTATCATTGGATATTTGAAGAGTTAAATATTAAATAAATAGATGATTCAGTTATAAAAATACACATGGAGCTTCATAATAAGATATTTAATTGTGTGAACCAAACAATGACTGATGCACACACTTACATCCATCCCAGCACAACACAGTGCAGCATGCTCACATTTGGACAATGACTAGAAGTAAAATTAGAGACTCATGCTTCATAATCCATGGAAATGCAATTTCCTTCTGCTTTTTAAGTTGGTGGAGCAGGAGGCGGGTTGGCAAGGGAAACTAGTGGAGCCATTCTGCAGTATTACTGCTGCTAGCAATGTTTTCACGTGTGTGCTGTTCAGGTGTGTATGTTATCTAATATGTGTGCGCTTGAAAGACATTCCTGCGGCAGCAGCTAAAGCTCTGTAACGGGACTAGGTGTTATCACTCATTCTGATTCCGTATTACAGCATGACGGATGGGCCCCCGCGGGCCGGTGAGCGTCGCCACACGCTTATTACCGCAGTTCTTAAGTGGGAGTTGATTTAGCTTAAATAGGTTGTTTCATAAAGAGAAGACTCCAGCGCTGTCACCACTGCTCTGCTGCCTGCTACAGCAAACTGCCACTCTAATTGAATAATGCCCCCTCTACATAGCTATTAGGGTGCTTAGGTACATAGTGTGCCACAATAATTGCTTATACAACCTGGCTAATTTGGCCTTCACCCTCTGCTCAGACACACACAGTCCTCTTCCCAATGTGTGATATTCATGTTAACCTAATCCATATTATCTATGCTCTATATGGAATAGTATTTCACAGCATTCCGTGTTTAAAGATACCATTATCTAGTCACCATATGAGAAAAAACAAACCCAATAAGCATCCATGCGGGTCATAAATTCAGGATTTGATACTGCATATCTAATTTGATATTACTTTAACATGGATCCAATGGAATCGCTGGATTCTAAATGCTATAAAATTGCAAATAAACCTACACTTTAAAGGATTAGTGCAACATTAGCATATACAAGTGTCACGGTGCTTTAGCATGGAGGTGGTTCCGATGGTGAGGAGGTTCTCATAACAGCCTTTCGATTAGCGCAACACTGATCCGTTTCCCTGTATCTTTTAGTTATAGAGATTATTACTGATGCAACGGTGCAATGACGTGAACGGAGCGGAGTGAAACCTGTGCCAGCACTCTGTAAATGAACAAGGTGCCATGGATTCATGCCAGCAACAACATACTCCTGGGAAAAACGAAGTTGGCCATCAAGCATGGGCCATAAAAAAGAAATGGACCCATTTCTCACTAGAATCAATTCACTCACGGACACACATATATCCAAGCATAAACACACAGATAGAAAGGGAAACTGAAAGTAAAACAACGGGTGGGTAGTATATTTAGAGTGAGATTTTATTCTTATTTAACAAATACCACTAAACTATTGCACTTATTATATTTTTCACTTTGTAGGTGTCGTTTGTGTTGTGACAAAATTTTACTAATGCGTTCACGATACGTGAAGTTCTAATCTGTGAATGTTTTTCTATGAAACTTTATGAAAAAAAGTTGGACAAAAGATTTTGATTGACATATAAGGTTAGCAACAATGTTTGTGTTGATTCATTCATCCAGGTCATATAATAATATATAATCATAATAATAATCTTCGACGGTGGAGTCAAAAGCGACTGACCGTGGGGTTTTCTTTTTCCAGCATCAATCACTTCCTGCATATACAGTAGTGTCTCCCGTAATGAAGTAATGAATACGTGATGGAAACTTTTTCCAATGCACCTGCATTACAAAAAATAGTTCTTAGAAAGTTGTTTCAAGGAACTTTCTCGACATTTAGTTTAGAGTCAGTAACCTTCAAAAACAAGAGAAACCTCGAGTTGAGATGCTAAGTGTCCAATAATGTTCCCAAAGGGCTCTTCCTCCCAAAGTGCCGTGTGTTCATGAATGTATCTGTTATTATTAGTTTCTAAGGCCAAAATGTCCTGGATCTTTATTTGCTCTTCGTTTTGTAAAATAAAACTGACACTGTGGAAACCGCAGAGGCGATGCAAAATTTATCCTGATGGGTTGTTGTTAAAAATAATGACACCAACGTCTGACCACTGGAGTAAACAACAGAAAAACAAATACCACTCAAATATGTGACCCATTAAGATCTTTCTTGAACTTGCGAATGTCATGTCATTTAATTCAACTCCACATCCAGACTCTTATATGCCCAGACACAACACTCATAACCCAACATTTGTACACCTTCACACACACACACACTTTATGGTCAGCTCAGAGACACATGATTGAACAACCTCATATTTCAACCAGAAAACTCATTCACTCATGTGTATTCACGCACACACAAACATCAACACATTATACATTTGTACAAAATATGTGCACACATGCCCACACATAAATAGCCCTGTGGGTGCATTGCTGTGCCACTCCGCTCTCTTTCCCATGCGTGCTTGCTGTGCCCTCTGGTTGGTGGTGATTGATGATGGCCATGGCGAGGCAGATCATTTGGGTGGCCCCCTCTACACAGAACGTAAATCAAATCAGCTTTGCTAATGATACTCAGACGCTCATCTGGCAGCAGCGGCCGGAACGCTATCGGGTCTTTCACAGAGGGACAAAGGAAACATCAATAAGTCCCACAACTCTTCATTTGACCATCCATTTTGGGGATTTATGTCCATTTCTTGAAGAGTTCTAGATGAAAGAGAGGCACTTTAAGGCCTCATCATCTCAAATGCTGCATCCCCGAAATACCTCTATTTATTTGTGATGCAAGGTTAAGTAATGCTGCTGAACATGAAAATAATTGCTTCACTGGAACATCTACTATCACCTCTGTCAGGTAGATACCCTCAAATACGAGAAAGCAAGCAGGTTCTCGTGTTGAAAAGACTCCAAGGATAAAAGCAAAGTCTACAGAATGTCCACACTGTCTCTGAAGCTGTCGGTGGATCTTATCCTGTTTCTAGCTGTGATCTGATGAATAACCCAGGCGGGTGAGAGGACCTCAGGCCTCCAGGGTTGACCCATTACAACTTTTCATTAAAACGTCTGTCCAAAGAACCGCCTTGATTTGTCTGTAATTGATGAAGCCATTACAGGGTAATTAGTGCCAGGATTGCTCTACCCTGCTCAGGATGCCAGGCCCTTGGCAGTTAAGAGCATGGCACAAACCACGGGCTGTAGTTACCTGTGTACTGGATATCACTGCTGTTACCATCGTCATCCTTGGAAAATTTACACTTTGATTTGTGCCATAAATGCAAAGAGAGCTTTTTTTACATTTTACTTTGATGGATGGATGTCTCAAGGGCCACTTTGAATGCAAAACTGTGGCTGGGGAAGGATTTCTACCTCCGATTTTCATTTTCTTAAAAAAAAAAAAAAAAAGACTTACATTTCCTGATTTAAGTTTATTTTTCTTCTTTTCTTTACGTGTTCCTATCAAATTGCAACACCTATAGATACAACTACAGCAGCAGCTCCAGCAGCTACTAGAGAGAAAAATCATTCTAGGTCTCTAAATGAACCGTAAATATTAACCTGGAATGTTTTGTCCTTAAGTTTTTGACCCAGCAGAGGCCAAGTGTCTGTAATTTATAAACAGTACAAATATTTAGCAGTAGCCTAGCAGAGCAGACTGACTGACTGTCCTCGGCACATTGTCTATAAAATTGCCAGGGTGTCTAACCAAGGCAGTGAACCAATGCCTGCATACATGCCTTGTGTGTTTTATTTATTCATTAGTGACACACATCTAGAAAAGGATGATTTAAAAAAACAACAACAAGATAGTTCCATTCAAATAAGCATGGCATCCCGGGAGCAAGACTGTAAGAGAGAAACAAGGGGCGAGAGATAAAAGTGTGTGGGTGTGTATGTGGGTTGAAAAAAAGGTGGTGGGAGGAGAGTCAGATGAGGGAGGAGTAGACTTCTTTTAATTTGGGGAACCCCTCAAGGGAAATCGAGTCCGTGAACACGCAATTACGACAGTCATCAGTGAAGCGCGTACGTGAGGAAGTGAGGCATCGAGCGTAAAGAGAAAATATCAGGTTGGAGAAGGAGGAAATGAGTTGAAGTATTATTATCTCAAGTCTCTGCCTGCCCTCCCCCACTGATAATCAATCACATGCAAACATAAATGCACACACGCACACACGTGCCTGCATCTCCACGTGCTGGATTTCAGAAATGATAGATGTAACTAATACACAGGTAATCCATTACAATTAAATGACTCTGCTGAGATTGAAGGGAGGGGCAAGGCCATCATCATTGGGCAATTATCATCTTATTATGGGCGTTAAGTGGCCTCATATTAGGGTCAGTACCCCTCATTTTAAGAGGGAAAATAATTGTTAACCTCTGTAATACCGAAACTATTTAACACACCCCAGGGCAATCTTCCTCACCTCGTGTGCACAAAAGCAGTCAATTCATTGGCCAGAGGTTCAATGAATTCTCCGCAAGAACGCTGCACTTCAAACCTGCTGTGGCAGGTCCGAGGTTTTAGGTTGACCAGGCCGTAGATTCATCCAACAAATCAGATGCATTAGAGTTTAGATTAAACCAAGTATCACATTCGGAGATCTAATGTCAAGCAGCAAACGCATAAAGATTGAAACAATCATCCACACAATCAAAACAAGAGATGCATCAGTATGATAGGCATTTTTCACGATCTTGTAACATTTTTACAGACCAAATGTTTAATAATGTTCTGATGAATTATCAGAAATTTAATCAACATATTAATCAATAACCTAGATAAGTCTGTTTTCTTGTCATGCTTAGCACAGCAGTCGCGCAATTCTGGCACTAAAACTGAAACTCCACTTGTCTTTCAATAAAGTAATTACTTCTATATTTTTATTAGTTTTAACAAAAAAATAAAGGTATCAATAAAACCCTGGTCAAACCAAGTCAAGTTTAGTTTTCGCTATTTTCACTCTCATAACTGTATTTTGTGTCCAAAAGATGTCGAGTTTATTCATGGAAACTGTACTTGAAAGATTGGCCTTGAGACAGACAATTATTTAACACTCAATAATCCCTTTTCACTGCATAAATGCTGCATTCAGCCTTTAATCTGACACAATCAACAGAGACATATTGTCAATAGGAAGGGAGAACTTGTTGGGCGGTGAATTCAATGTTGCTGAACGCAACACTATGGTAAAATTGGGATTAGAATGTTATTTATATAATCAATTTTTTTTTTCGTCTAATAGTAGATTAAATATTTTCATAGGAAACCTGAGATCTGAACTGATTCCATTTCAAAACAATGAAAGTCATGAAAATATAAAATCTATAAGTCTATATCTAGTGCCGCACTTCATTGCAACAGTCCACAGGAAGAGACAGGAGACTCGGTAAAGTGAGTTTTCCAATAACTTTTTCCTTTGAGTCAGGTAAAACCAAATCCGTTTAGCTTGTAGATAACAGTCAATTTTATATGAATGCTCCTCCTAAGTCAACCTGGGGTATATTTTAGGAAATCAACGTTTGCAAATAACTTTCAATTCCTATACGACTTAAATTGAGTTTTTCAGGAAATTCTCTTTGTGGTATATTGCATCTGGCTGAGTGGCCTTTATTGTGCCGGCTCTCAGGTGGGCTGTTATATGGGAGGGTCGGACCCTGGGGTCCTGTGTCGCCTCCGGCTTATATTGAGACAGACACCAAAGTGACGATCTCCCTCGCTCCCTCTTTCAGCAAATCCTCTAAGTGTGTTACCTGTCTAGGAGGCTGGCTTAGATAAAATGAAACGCTCACTTGTCACTTTTATTAACCCCATTTTCCATCCACAAACCCTCACTACACCCCCACCAAACCCCACTACCTCCAACAGTAGCTCTAACCCTCTCTTCCCAGCCAACAAATCCCCATCTTTCTTTTCTTTTCTCCCCTACATTAACCCGCAATTCTGCCTATCACCCCCCTGAAGCCAAAATCATCTCCGTTTTGCATAATGCTCCATTTAAACTGATAGTGGTGACATGAGCAGGACGGCACTCAGATAGAAATGGCAAAAAATGGGGAAGTGATGAAGCTCTCCCTTTGCGGCTGGGTGTGACTCCTGGTGGCAGTTATTATCCACAAGGTCACAGTTGGTCCCTTGTCCCATGAGTGGGACACAACCCCTTCCTAATGTAGTCCCCCACTAGGACTGCTCTTGTGAGGCCTTATACTTATTGCGGCGCACACACTGACAAACACACACACACACACACACACACACACACACACACACACAGGATGTGTAATATACTCCAGCCTGCCCATCCATCTAGAAAGCTTTACTCCCCTCTGCCACTGCCTTGTGCTAGTGGAGTGTGGTTCCTGAAGGCGAAGGAGATGTGATGTAAGGCCGGAGGTCTATTATGTCGTCAACATGAAGCTGATTCATGACTAAGGGCATTATGCACGTGTCAGAAGGTAGTGTTTCATTTTTATTGAATACTTAAGGGTTATTTCAACCAAGAACAGCACTGACTGTGCTGAAAGCTAAAACAGTTCTGTTGACAGAGAGACTGTTAACTGATTTAATAATATCAATTGACAGAAAATCCATTAAACCTTTCCTGATAATTAATTTAAAGAAGTAATTCATTGACATAAATAACCCCTTTTTACCTTTTAGGTGGAATATTATTAATCAATTTTAAACAATAATTACAGTTTAAAAGTCATATTTTTACTTTTGTTTTAATGCTTTCATTGTGTTGCATTGATTATAAATATTAAACATTTAATTTTTCTAATAAAGAGAATATCCATGTATTGTAAGATTAGATATAGTAAATATTTTTGATCTATAAGCTCTTCACAAAGCTGCATAATTTTACACGTGTTAAAAACAAACTCTTGATTGTGATCTAACTGAGCCTCACTGCAAAAAACAAAAGAGTGGAGCGAACCCAAAAAAGAGATTTTCAGACAGACACAATGATACAAACAAGCTCCGTCCACATCTCTATCTTTTCTGTGTGGTGCATTCTTAAATATTCCAATCGGGATGTGGGCTGAGACACAACCTCATGAATTCAAATGGGCGATGCCTAGAATTCCAATGGTTTCAGTCTTTCCTGCTGCTGCCAATTTATATTTTCCATATGGGTCCTGAAATGGCAAATAGAAGTCAGTCCCTGCCCTTCTATAACTCCCTGCCTCCCCCCTGGGGACAAAGGCGGTCAGAAGTCAAGGAAATTTCTGATTCCTCAGCACAGTACACCAAGGGCACCTAAACACAAACCAAACAGCTCCCACAATGCCTCACTGCTGGCAAACTCCGTGTTTGTTCCCTCAGAGATCTATACTAGTATTCTAAATGGTAATTATTACTTATAAACACACACACTCGCAGGCATGAATACACACTACCTGAACTGTACGGATGAAATGCAAAAGACATAGAGAAGGGGGAGGAGTTCAGAGATACGTGGAGAAGAAAATTAGGTGTAGTGAGAGAAAAAAATGGAGGACACGTAGCAAACCAGAAAAAAAAGAGATTGTAGGACAAAAAAGTGGTGGATATGTTAATGTGGAGTCAGAGAGTTCAAGAGGAGAGAGGAGGTATAATGTGCTGAGGTGACCTGGGGGCCACGGGGCTGAGTGTCCAGGGGACAGTGGGGGACAATGGCCAGATCTCAGTGGTTATCATTATGTTAAGGGGGAGGTGTTCTCCATCCAGTCTCCACCCCTCCCGTCTTCTATGTTCAGAATCCATTTCTCTCCCGGGGCAAAGGTGAGACGGCCTGGGGAGCAGCAGAAGGTGAAGGGTAACGCAGGGCGATCTCGGGGTCGACGGCTGTCGTTAGCGATGCAACTTGACCTGTTCACCTATAACTTGAAGTTTAACTCCTGGAGGGTTTTTTCTGACGGATTCTTTTTCGCCACGCATTGTCTTGTTCTCTCGCCACTGCCAGACCAAGTGAGATAGATGAGAGGAACCTTCCTGAATCTCAATCAAATCAAATGTTTCACTGAGGGAATATGCTGAGGGGGTGTTTGCCAAAAGTTCTGTGACAGCAAAATTATTTCACTCAAAGGAATTCTTAAATGGGCAAATGATGACTTTGATGAGATCAATTTGGATCAGCAATGGTTTGCATGTTTATTTATGAATCTCTGTGCACACACCAGAATTTGAATAAGAACGAGAATTTGCTTTAAATTCAAGAGTCAAAACTTTATTGCCATATTAACATAGTTGACAGGAATTTGTCTTGTAAGCTAAACTAAACACGGACAAGAAATGGAGGACGACGCCGCAAAGCAAATTCACAAATGCTACAATGGCGACACCTTGACAAACGCTACTCTGTCTCTGATTGGCTCGACATGATGGTTCATGGCATCGACATAATAGGATTTAAGACAGGTTGCGGCCTTTCTATAGTAGTATTTCTGATGGGTCAGGACAGTGGGGTAGTAGGATTTGTGAAAAAATGAATCTGACAAATAAGCCTCAAAATCAGTCGCCTGTTTTCCTCTGAAAGGCCAAACTTTTCATGTACGTTTAGTGAAATTCATTTAAAACTTTTTGAAACAATGCCCCAAATCACATGACCTCCCCAGACTCTTGTGGATGGCGAAAGAAAATATAAATAAAGTACACTACGGGTATATAACTGAGAAATAATGTTTTTCAAGTGTTAAAGTCTGAGCGTACTTATACTTTACACAACATGTGATGCATAAGAGATGATCTATGTTGTCACTTGTCTTGCAACGGTGGTTAACTATCTTATTTGAGAAAAAACTTATCTCCTTATACAACATTTGATCTAGTTTCTGGTGCTCGCTCTATAGACTCGATAAATGGTTTAACAAAAAGAAAAAAGGACGAGAGGAGGGAACAAAGCAGTTCCTGATGGAGATGAGAGGCTAGAAGGACCCTTACACCTCAGATCTAAGGGATCAAACAGACACTCATGTACACACATCTGTCTAAAACACATGGCACTTTCCACAGATTACAAATCATCTCAGTTTACAAAACCTCGCTCCTCAAAAGGTGTTCTTTTCACAGAGACGAGGCCATTGGCAGAAAGAAGAGGCCTGGACCCTTTCTTTGTCATGCTCTCTTCTTTGTCGCCAACAACACCGCCCTCTTTATCAGTGCAATTACAGCACAAACAGACTCATCATTGGCCCGACTGTCCTCTCCTATTGCCTCCATTTCCACATGCAACCTAATTAGTCCTAAAGAGAGAGAAGACGACGAGCGGAGGCGAGCTGAGCGGCAGAGAGAGAAAAGACCAGCTATCATGTCCATTTGTGGGGGTTTGGAACAGCAATTGTATGTGTTTGTGTGTGTGTACCGATGTGTTTTCCCTCTGTTTTCTTTTCTGTTTGTTGCTGTTGTCCTCACTCTTTCTATCTCCTTTTTTCCACAGAAAGAAAGCCTTCAAAGGAGCGATTGTGCGGGGCAGCTGAAGTGGTCTGTTGGTGAGCGGACAGCAGAGCCACACAACAAACATGGCTGGCACTAATCAGGGCCCAGGCTAATGTAAACAATGTCATTTTTTTGCCCTTAATGAGCCAATTTTCCACAGATATGAGAGGGCTAACAATTGGGGCAGCGCCTTTGATGTGATTCATTTGAAGGTTTGTTTGTGATCGCTTGGCACTTTTTGTTGGAAGCCCTGCGCCCAGCTGCTTTCATCTACCCCTGAAAAGAGAGAACCTCGACTCACATGGGCACGGATGGAGGAGGGGGGCATAAAAATAATAATTTTCATTTCTTTCCCATTTTTTTTATTTTAAACACAACCACCCTAGCTCCTTCATTATAAATTAGTCCTAATCAGCTGACCAACCCCCTCTTTTTTGTCTCCTTCCCCTCAAGCCTCACAAACAGACACACACACACACACACACACACACATAATACAACATCGAAGGAGCATCGTCCAAGGAGGGTAAAAGAAAAAAAGAGAAAAAAGGAGCATCGTTCGTGCTGAGTGTCTATAGCGATCAAATAGTGAACTCATTAAAAGGCGCCCAAGTGTGCGAGTGGCGGACACTGACAGAGCCTTCATTAACATGGTGCTGACAAAAGGTGAGGCAGACCAAAGAGAGAGCCGGCGGGCCAGGTGTGTGTGCCGCAGCGGCTTTCAAGACGGCACAATAGCCAGAGGCGAGCGCATGGCAAGAACCCTCCATTGGCGAACTGACCAAGAACAGTCTGGTCCTATGAGGGAAATGAAGAGTCAGATACTGCTGTGAAAGAGTATTTGACTTCCTCCTGGTTTCTTCTTTTTTGGTACGCATCTGATACTAAACTGTTTCATATCTTAAAACAAAGGTTAAGATTAAACAAGGAAAATTGTAATAAATTGGGAAAGTGTTTTTTTTTTTTTAGATTTATTTATTTAATCAGTGAATCTTATTGATATCAAGATTTCATTTGTGTTTGAGTATGTACACATCAACAGCGACAATAGACAATTCACTCACAAACCACACAGAGACAGAGACGCATATAGCATCCCTAGTTAGAACAGCCAGTCACAAGTGTGGATGACACTGGACATTTACAGAACTTTGATGTCTTTTGGATTAAGGCTTCACATCCACAGTGAGACACATTATCCACAAATTTGACTTGAGAGAGAAGCGAACCTTCCCAAAAGAATCAGACTTTTCAAAGTCTCTCCATTATAATCGTAAAGACATATTCAGGAAGTCACAAAAGGTTAAATAGACATCCACAGAACTGCAGGCCTCTCAACCTAATGAAAGGTCAGTCTAGGTCATATATTGGAATTAGGCAAAAATGGCATCCTTGGGAGAGTGGTGAGGGAAAGCCACAGCTTACGGAATATATCCCAGTGACACACCTGAATGTGTTTGGTAGAATATTCTGTGGAATTCATAAAGAATGTGTGAGACAGCGGTCTCGTCACACCTGGTGGAAAGCAAACACAGCATTCCACAAAAACAACATTATAGCTACGTTGATGGATGGAAGGATGGATGGATAGATGGATATTTTATTAATAGATATGGAGATGGCAGTGTAATGTTGTTGGGATGCTGTGTTGCTTATAAACACAGTTCTAAATAATTAAGTGAAACTTAATTATTTAAATTACAGGCCATGCCTGTAATTTGTAAAATAACAATTCCACCACAAATCAGGAGTGGGTTCCATGACATTACCTTTTTTTTTCACTTTTACTTTGACATAAAAAAAGTTTTTTTCCCACTTCACACTAAATCAAGGTCGATTAAATCCTGTCATTTCATTTTATGACGATTCATTTTATTAAACAAATCTGACAAAAATGTGTTGGGCATGAAGTTCTTGAACCAGGGAAACCTGTCCAGGGCTCATTATCATAATAACGTAAACTCTTCTAAGTTCAGTAAAAGGCCAAAAGTAAGAACACAAATAAGAAAGCAAATAAATGTGGAAAGAGAAAGGTATTGATGTAATGAAGGTAGTCAAAGGTAGTGACCAAAGGCAATACATCGCTCCGTGTCTAGGCGAATTCCAATCAATCACTAGAGTTGAAGTGAAGTCAACTCCAGGCTAGTCAGTCAGCCAAGCCCCCATTACATTCAAACACACCTCTGCCTGCCTCTCTGGCCATGAGTCAGGGGCCCTCTGGGGCCAACTACACACACTTTGCACCTGCTTGGCCCTGCAGTTACCAGCTGTCCACTCCCTCAGTTTTGTGCCGTCTGTTTAGTTTGTGTGTGTGTGTGTGTGTGTGTGTGTGTGTGTGTGTGTGTGTGTGTGTGTGTGTGTGTGTGTGTGTGTGTGTGTCGTCCGTTTAGTTTGTGCGTGTGTATGTGAGCGCCGTCTGTTTCGTTTGTGCGTGTGTCATCTGTTTACTGTGTGTGTGTGCGTCATCTGTTTAGTGTGTGTGTGTGTGTGTGTGTGTGTGTGTGTGTGTGTGTGTGTGTGTGTGTGTGTGTGTGTGTGTGTGTGTGTAAGGGGTTGCAGCAATGCTACACGGCTCAGCTGGACCATGAACAGAGGGAGAAAGTCACGAGGGAAATTCAAGGACATTTACGAGCATTCAACAAATGTTCAAACAAAATCAATTTTTATAAAGTCTTGAAAAAAATTAAAGACAGGGAAAAGGTTTCTAAGGCGATAAATACATGCAGATTCTGTGTGTCAGTTCAGACCTTTGTAAATGAGTGTTTTTTGACTGACAGTTTTTAGCACCACCTGAGACACTAGGAGATTTTTCAAAGATCAGGGCCGGATATTAAACTACCTTCAAAGAGTTCAGCTCTTCACATATTGATGAATCAATCAGTGGACTAAATGACTTCTTTGCCTGTTCAACAGAAACTGTCAATAATACGGATGTCCCATTAATTACCTCCACCAAGGAGGTAATGTTTTCACCGATATCTACCCGTCTGTTTATTGCTGTTAGCAGGAGCAAACATCAGGAGCCACTTGATGGAACTTCACGAATCTTGGTGAGAGGGAAGAGGAAGAGTCAAGGAAGAAACTGTTGAATTAACAGTAGTAATCTTTTTCACTTTCTTTTACACGATGAGTTAGGGCTATTTTATTATTATTATTTACCCCTTGAAATGTAATAAATAACTTATGCTGTGTAATGCTGTCTGAAAGATGCAAAACTGTGTGACATACAAAGACTGTGATCATTTCAGTCAGTCTCAATATCATGAAAGCACCATGCCAAATTGTCTATCGTGAATAAACCAGACATCAACTATCCTGACGCGACTGAAGCTGACTTGAACCTGAACATAATTTTCTAAATATTTGTCTGAACACAGCCCGGCCCATCAGGTTTCGTTTGGTTATCTACAAGCCAAGACCAGACCAGAAATGTTTTGATTCCAATGGAGGCTTTAAAATCCAGGAGCAGCACCTGTCAGTAGGGCTGCAACGAATAATCGACATAAACGACAAATGTATGTTTATTTGTTTGCTGTTTATTTGTGACTCAGATTACAGAAAGACTACTGGATGGATGTGCTTGAAGTTTTAACCATATACAGGTTTGGCATATCCTACAGGTCATTAAGGCTCAGTTTCAAGTGTTCCTTTGATTCTTTTGATGTTCCTTTGGGCGTGATGCTGGGGGCTCAGTGTGCTGAACAGAGACACTGAATTAACATGAACTGTTTTGTCTTTTTAATAGATGTGGGGACCTCATCCAAGTCTGTGCTGCTTGATGATGTGTCTTCTTAATGATTTTTGAGGCATTTAACTGATGAAATTATTAATTAAAAAAATAACCAGGGGGTGTTAGTTCTTAAATGGTATGCAACATGCAAGTGCAAACTAAAAAGTCACGAACACAATAACTGCAGACAAACCATTAAACAGTGAAATGGATAGGTTTCTTGGAATAATAAGACACATTACAGTTTTTACCTCTAGGGCATGACCTTAATCCGGGGCTCCCTCCCCACCTCTGTAAGGGACATAAAGATAGGAAACCAGGCTCAGGCAACAATGAATTACATGTCTGTTTTTGGAAGGGGAAAATCAATAATGTGTTGTGATGTGAAACTGATTCCCCACTGGATTTGGCTGTGCTCTGTGCAAGCCTATTCTCTGTGTGGCCCAGAGGTAAATAGTGTACTTTGTTACATTGTGTAGCTGTAAGCCTTGGAGACTTGTGGAGCGATTAAGCCATACTGGATCACATTAGCCCAGACCATGTCATGGCAGGCTAAAACAAGCCTGGCATGGAAGGGAAAGGGCCGAAGGGAAGGAGGCACCAAAGGGAAGAAAAGGAAAAAAATTGGATAGAAGCGAGATGAATGAGGGGGAAAAAAGAAAAGCGTGAGCTTGAGATAAATGTGAGGGAAGAGTTAAAGGGAGAGAGATAAAACAAGCAAGATAGAAAATGTGTCAGAGAGAAAAAAGTTCAGCAGAGAAATGAAATTTGTGTGACTTAACGTCACACAGCTTATACATGGATCGTCCACAGATGCATTTCTATTTCCAGAAAAGATGAGCCATACCAAGACATCTTGTGGTGTCAGTAGAGAAAAGAGAGAGACAGTAAGGATGGCTAGGAAAAACATCTGGAACAAGAATAAATAGGAAAACAGAGATAGGACAGGAGTGGAGAGAGTGACCAGCTGATTGCTATATACAAGCTATTCCTCCTCACCAAAGAAACTAAGACCTCAAGCCTTCTTCTCATTTTCTCCCCTTTATTTATACCTCTCCTCTCCCTCTGTTGTAAATATATCATTTTTACATAGCGGTGTGATACACTGGTGTGGATCGGTGAGAGGCCCTGGTGAAAGCGGGATGGCCAGATGGGGTAGCCCTCGGAGTGATGGAGAAGGTGGGGAGAGTAATGGAAGGGCAGATAGAAAGGATTTGATAGCAGCAATTCTCTCCTCAATCTCCAGAAGAGAAAAAAATCTCTGACCACCTTCTCAACACCCCCCCGCCGCCGCCGCCCCCCGTATCTCTTGTTCTGTCCCCCTTTGCCCCTGTCACCAACCTCTCCCCTCCATTTCTCCTTCTTGTACACCACCCCTCGTCTCATTCTCCACTCTCCTTTCTCTCCTCTGCCCAACCCTCCACCCCCTGTCTCTCCAGGAGGCAGTTGTCAATCAAGTGCGTCTCCAACAATCCCTCTGGAGCTCATTGTGCCCGCGGTCGCTGGCGGAGGCAGGCGTTGTGAGGCGGCAGAGAGCCGCAGATGGAGGGAGCGCTGTCAATCATTGTCACTAATTATTAATTTCTGTCACTCAGGCCCCCGTGGCAGCCATGTAGCAGGGGCCTCTCGCTCTCTCTGTCTCTACCTCCTTTCCTTCTCCACCCTGCTCCTTCTCCGCTCATTTACCGAGAAGGTCTGCATTCTTCTGTCCGTCCGATGTTAAGTCCCTCTCTACCTCCCTCGTCCTTCGTTAAAATCCCTGCCTGTCCTTTGCCCTTGCTTCTTTCGTTTTTTCGCCTGTTTTCACCATTTCGTCTTCATCTCTCTCACCCTGCAGTCCACTTTCTCTAACCTCTTTCTCCACTTTCTCACTCTCAATACTTCCAGGGTGAGTTAATTTGGTATGCCACCCCACCACAAAAAGTTCAACCTTTCATTATGTGGTGCACGTGCACGAAGAGCTGCCCCCTCTCTCCGCTCCACCCCTCCCCATTCACCAGGTCATTCCCCTTGACTCTTTGCTCCCTTTTAAATGTATTTGCACTCCCCCCTTCATAGCTTCTCACTTTCCCCATTTGACCCGCCTCCTAACACATCATGTCCAACTCCTGTAATTCTTTAAGAATCCCAAAAAGACAGGAATAGACCTGCTTAGTTTTTTTGTCTTTCTCTAAGACTCAGCAGGTCTCGGCAGAGGATCTGATTTGATTCTGTGAACTTTTCAATTTACACACAAACGCTTTTACCTGTGATGTCACTGTGATTCGGACTAATGAGGGAGGCCTGACCCGCATGTAGTTGAGACAGAGGACAGGGCAAGTCCACTCCACAAAGGTTCTGATCCGATACCACCCTCATCTCATTACCAGAGGTATTGGGTGGGAAGGCAAAGTACAGAGAGAGAGCGAGAGAGAGGGGGCGAGAGAGAGCGAGAGAGAGAGAGAGAGAGAGAGAGAGATAATGCACACACCCATCCTAAAACAGTCATTCACAAATATTCATGATACATACTTCACACAAATTGAATATTTTCATACCAAAAACAGGTATTTTGCACCGGAGTCTATCTATTCACACATTTACATTATCACACCGGCCAATCATTTTAGTCTCTTTCAGTCACACAATATTTTTATAACCAGTCAATTAGACTAATCTAAACATAATAAGTAACACATATAGCCCAAAAACGGTTTTACAGTTGCATAAATCCATGCACACACACAAGTCCATTCATCCTTACAAAATGTGCACAACATGGTCATCTTTCCCCCCATATCTCCACCAGGATTACTATTCGCGACAGACCTGTGCTGCTTTAATGAGAGGCCGAGGAAGAAGCCAGCTGGACATCACTGAACCTTCAAATCGCTCCCTTCGCTCCGTCCATACCTCTCTCTATCCATCCACCCACACACCGATCCTTCAACCCCCACAACACTGCATGCCCCACTGTCCTGCTCTGCATACAGCCATTAGCACCTCTCTATCCCTAATCTTCAGTCTCTCTTCACCTACCACCACCATCCACCTCCTTCCTCCCCTCCCACTGCCTGCCTGCTTCTTTTCCTCCTCACTTGCCTGTCGCTCCGTTTTCATCGGCACCTGTCACTTTCCTCTGTCTTTCTATCTCTGTTGTTTTTTTTTCTCTTTCTCCATCTTCTCTTTATCTCCTCTTAGCTGTCACTGTCTTTCTCTTGCCATCTGATTGTCTCTTTACTCCCTTTATCTATCCATCCAAACCTCTCTGTCGCCAACCTCCTTTTGCTCCCTTCCCCAATGCCTCTGTGTGTGTGTGTGTGTTTGTGTGTGTATGTGTGTGTTTTTGTGCGAGCGTGCGTGCGTGTCAGCATTCAGCAACTCATTGGATACAGAGTTTATTGGGGTAATGCATTTATCACTGCTGCAAGCCAGGGCCTCACCTTCTTCTTTGAGCCAGTGAGTAATGAAAATGGGATCACTTCTGACAACACACACACGGACTCGAGCAGATGCACCATTGCGCACACACAAAACACAAAACACAAAAACGCATAATCCTGTTTGTTGCATGTTCAGATTTTAACACCCAAGCTGAAATACAACCAATGCACAAATGCAACCTAAACCTGCAATGAAAACAAGGTCTGAGTTTTCATGCAGTCTTGAAACGGCATTTTATACCGGTTGCTTTGCAGTCAACTTATTTCTATGAGCAGTTAATTAAGAAATATTAAAAGCGGTTGACTCTCATCAGAGGGCAGTATTAAACATATATTATACATGCTGTATATATAGCTCTTAATTGTATGGATTTGTGTGGTAGCATTTGAATTAAGAATATTTTCAGCATATTTAAAGTGATACATGATCATTATGTAGGGGCTACATTATGGTGAACTAAGCAAAGGCAATATGTACTGAGTCCAAAAATATGAATACTGATTAAGCATAATTCGATGTCCAACACGACACCACAGCAATTAAGAAGTAATAAGTGTTGCTGGTATGTGAATGCAACCACTGTATGTGAGGATTTATGATTATGTCAGCATTATCTCTGAATCATCACTTCTGACACTCTCCAAATGTGAGGCAGCATCTGGAGAGATCCTCAGATGAGCCTGTATTTTGTTCTTGTTATAATCATAGTTTTGCTTTGTAAGGGATATTTTTGCACAACTTTCTTGAGATAGTGGGCCTATGGTCTCAGCCAATATCAATGTAAAAACAGTGATGTTAATCTCCAGGCTAAAATGTAGTGACCACGTTAGATCACTGCGTCTCTCCTCTCATCTGTCCTAGCTGCAGGCATCAGGCATGCGTGCTTGTTTAACTTCATCTGAATGTACACAAACAAAGCAAAACAAGCATCACAACTTCCTGCAGGATTGTGCAGACGTGAGGACGTGTGCTTACAAACATAACTGCTGAGAAACAACCTAATTTATCCCTGTTTGTTGTCTCTTATAACGCCCGTTTTTCATCCAACGTCTACCTCGCTGAGACGGGTTCTTCCCTGCCTCCTACTACAACAAGTCAAATGAAAATCAGATCAGTAATTCTTCTGTAATATTGTTGATGACCTAAACATTTTAGGAGAACGGCATTACATATTATAAGCATATTATTTTTAAATATGCATCGACAATCGGCTCAATGCACACACCATGCTGTTTTGTGCAGTCTGGACAAAACAGCAGTGATACCTCGATCACATGGTTTAGGATCAAGGTTTGAATTTTTTCTTGTATCAAAAGTATTTTTAGTTTTCTATCCTTGTTTCAAAATGTTTCGTAGTAAAATATATTATTGTACAGTCACCTTCAAAAATGTGTGGATATAAAATGACAGGATGGGCAAACTTAAAATAAAGCTTAAATAGCCCCCAGTAAAAGATGCACAACATCTTTACTTATCTCTATGAATTGCATTTAACTAAGTTAAAAACTACTACTACTATTTCTACTGTATCTCAAGTGGGAAAAACAGGTCCAACTATCACTGCCGAGGTGTTCTAGGGATAGAGACAGCAGGTAAATATCAAGTGTTAATGGCCAGGGGTGCCTGTCTAATCCCATTTGGTCTGCCAGTGTCAGGATGGTGGGGGAGGTATTCACCAGTTTAAAACGATACCATCACCACAAATATTCCAGCTGGGCTCTGATTGGCCTTGACAGAACAAAACATCACCGCAGCCAACCACTGAAGTACCTCCCACAACATCAAACTTAGGAAGACAAGGTCAGCTAAGCAGTATCATAAAGTTTAATCTTAGAAAACAAACTTCTCTTTAAACTGCAGACTTAAACGCAGGAGTAGGGCATTGCTAATACACCAAGTGGAGCGTGGAGGGTTTTAGTCAAAGGACTGCTGACTAATGTGCCGAAATGGTTGGAAATACTCTGCGGTACTGCAGATGGCAGAGGTATTTGTTATTCATATGGCCCTCAAGGTGCATCCACAAGGCTTGCGTGAAAGTGTGCATCCGCACATGCATGTGCGGGGTCTATGTGTGTGTGCCTTTGTGTGTGAGAGTGTGTGTGTCTTGTGCTTCATCAACAGTGCTGAGGACTATTAATGCTTGCTGCTGATCGCCCTCCCACATTTAAATAACAATAGTGCAGTCAGAGAAAGCATCGGTGTGAATCCAACCTGCAAAACACCCAGGAGCAGCAGGCCCCACTACTGCTCTCTGTGTGCGTGACTGTTTGTGTATATGTGTGAGTTTCGGCGCACTCATTTTTGCTCAAACATCCACATACATGCAAGTATTGTAAGATTGAGCCAGGGGAAAGAGGCACGGAGACAAGGAGAAAAAGGACTTTATACTCCAGTCGCATCAAAAAAACACTTAATCATAGCGTTTTGTAGTTTCATGATGAAGGGCTGCATCTCGGTAAACCACGTCACAGGTAACTACGTCAAAGGACAGCACAGGTAACCACGTCACAGGACACCACGTCACAGGTAACCACCACATTAAGAATTCACTAGTGACCCTAGATCCCTCAAAGGATGCCTGTATATTAATTTAAGCATAACGCTGGGCCAGAGGTGACTAGAGTAATGACTATAGGGTTTCAGTCTTCTGTTCCACCTGATAAATATAATAGAAATCTCATGTTTTACTCTTATTGTGTAGTGTTTCATCAAACTGCCAACATCAACATGGTGTTATAGCAATGGAAACATGTCTGTCCTTATAAAATCTTTCATGGCGCTGATTCTGAGCATCACCAAAACAAGACAATATCAGAGATTTTGCATGTGACCTGGAATATAGCATTTCTTTAATCAAGAAACCGTGGCAAATTTGCGGTTTTCCTCAAATAAAAACTGGTAGTCAATGAAAAGTAAGATCTACGATAGCTGCAGTGACAAAAAAAAGAAAAGGCTGGCCCCGTCATACAGGCTTTAAGGATAAAGATGGATAAATCCATAGATACTGTTACATGATGGACATTCCATTTAAGCATTATGTACATTTCTCCAACCTCAGTAAATTTAACAATATAGTTTTATTCTGTACTCATTAACTATTATCGTCCTACATCAGTATGTGTATAATCGTCTGTACGCTCTAGCAGTACCTACATTTGCAGTAAGTGCATGAAGGTCTTACTCAGGGAAAAAGAAAAACTTCGTCACGACATTGGCGAACACTTCAGGGGACGATACAATTGCCACTTTTCCAAGTCCCTGCTTCAACTTGGTACCGATCGTCTTGTCCCAGACAAATTCTGGGGGAAATTCTGATCCAATTTTATGTGCATACTATCCTAAACAACAGTGATGTAAAATTTCCTTATAGAATTGTAGCTTGGTGGCCTTTGAAAAGAATCAACTATACAAAAAAATATAACAATAGTTAATGGCTGGCACAGTTCAACCTTTGACAGATCGCATTATTTCCTCCAGTTGTTTCCCTCCACTTATTTTCCCACTGTCCACCCTGGACATTCATGTAGTAAAATATATTTTACCTCAAGTCAGAGGTGGACAAGAACGAACAGTGAATAATAAAAGTGCATTACAGCTGACAGTGGAGAGCGGTACCTCTCTGGCTTGCTGCTGCAGACACATTAGGAGTGGTGGTGGGAATCAGAGTAGCTCCAGGGATATCCCTTACATTCATTTATTTGTGGCGGTCTGCAACAGTATGAACAGTACCTGCCACACAATCATTCTCTATATTCTGGAGATGTTCATCCCCCTTCTGTTTCTTTCTGACAAGGAGACATTCTCTCATATAAACATCATGTGTTACCCACACACTGACAGAGCTGGGCAGGCATATTAATGTATCGGTGATAGATTAACTGGTGGACAAGCTCCTCTTCCTCAACCCTTCCAATCTATGGATAATCACATATTCTGTGCAGAGAAACACAGTCGTAAAGAAAGAAAGAAAGAAAGAAAGAGAGAGCGAGAGAGCAAGATTAATGTAAATGCACCTGGTGGAGGCCGATGTCATAAGGCCTCATCATTTACGACAATTCTCCTCCGCACTCAGCTCACTACTAACGTAGTGTTTTCAATAGAAAAATATTAGAGATGCACTGATTGCAATTTTCCTGGCTCATCACCGATTTCTATTAATTCTGACCAGTCGATACCGATATCATAAGGTGGCCAACAGGGGTAAATGACTGCAACCATCAATTTGACATCATGTGCATGCTGTAAAAGCCACAACACAACCAAATTAGCCGTGTTATCTTCGCCTTATTTCGGGGTAATGCAGTCATGTGACTGACAATAAAACTTTCATTGACGTCGCAAAAACAACAAATACAGTTAATACTGAGGCTAACATTCACACAGTGCCCAAAGCTGCAGTAAACAGTGTGTATTGTCCTTGATGAAAACTCTTAACCAGCCAATAATAGCTTTTGTATGTGACATTCTGACATTTGTTTCCAAACTCCGCTCGCTTACCTTAAGTGATGCTGAAAAGCTGGTCCACGCGTTTGTCTCCTCCATGCTGGACTACCATAACACCCTTCTCATCAGGATCCCTGATAAAAGTCTTCAAAGAACTCAGTATGATCGGAAAAAATTCTGCAAGGATCCTGATGAGAGTGCGTAAACACGAACAAATCACCCCCGTTCTTCATTCACTTCACTAGCTTCCTGTCTCCAGCAGGATTGATTATAAAATCTCTCACCTCACTCACCAGTGCATCCATGGCAAAAGCACCCCCCTATCTGAAAGAACTACCAATCCCAGCACCATGGCTGATCGGGCCTTCTGTTCTGCTGCCCCTTGTCTGTGGAACCTCCCCGACCATCTGAGGGCTCCACAGACGACAGACTTTCAAAAAAGGACGAAATAAGTTTTTATTAACACTGCTGCTTTTTGGTAATATTTTTTATATTATTATTATTTAAATTTTTTTATTAATGTTTTTAACTGCTTTTACCTAGCAGCACTTTGAGATTTGATCCAAATGTAAAATGCGTTTAAAATAAAATGTATTATTATCATTATTAGTTGTGTACATATTGCCATGGCGACAACTGAAGTCGGTAGGCCACCATACTTTACACCTATTTACACTTTGTTACCATGACCGGTCAATGTGTCATTCATGTATGTATGTATGTATGTATGTATGTATGTATGTATATATATATATATATATATATATATATATATATATATATATAAATAAATAAATAACAAAAGTGACCACATCATTCCATGACAGCACTTGCTTTGCCTCAAATTTATTGGGCAAAGCCTGACTAATTAACTAAATAACATGGTTAAAGTATGAAAAAGTGTGAGGGTACTTACTCCAGGTGAATTAGGTCTTCCTCATCTCCCCTTCAACTGACATCATCTTCACTGATGGAGAAAACTAACATAGAAAAGACAAAACCGTTATCCTGCTTAACTGTTAGCAGGTTTCTCAAGCAAGCTAGCAGTTTCTTCTACCTGATTTCACACATACAAATATATACATTATATTATATTATTATTATATAATACTATTATATTATAGTTAGTTGATAACGTCAAAATTGCCGTACCGACATTAGCATAAAAGATAAAACCGTTTCCGGACTATTTCTCTGCTTAGCAGTACCCAAGTTAGCTAGCAACTCTGATTTTACTGATCATTAAACGTTTATTTATAGTTTGTTAATAATGCCCAAATGACACCCCCTCCAAAAATAACAATTTGGAGTTGGTACCTTACCAGAGAAACATATCAGGAGAATCCAGCTTCATATCAGTCATAAAAAAAAATTCCCAAATCAAGTTTCTTTGAGATCAGGTGCTGCGGTCAACTCGATGACGTCACGGATTAGGGGCGGGGCCAGACGTTGTCTCCTGATTCCTGCCACAAAATTATAACCACTGGCAGGTGAAGTAAAACTACATGTACTATAAACTATAAACTACATGATGGATTTATGAGAAACTTTTGAATAGAGCCAGATAAATAGTTTCATTCATGATTATTTTCATACATACATCAACAGAACCCTGAGACCAGATATCTTGTTTGGTATTTGGAGAAGGGTGTAATTTCAGAAAAAAGACATAGTTGGGCCTCGGTGAAGGTATTCACTCTACAGTGTCCTTGTGTGACTACAAAGTGACGTCCAACAGCAGACACAGGAACAGAGAAGTAATTAAAGAAACACAGAAAAGAGAGCGGCACAGAACAAAAGAGGTGATGTCAGATATAGAGAGTAGAGGGAGACTTTAAGACGGAGACAAAGAGAGAGAGGCTGGGTCTAATAAGAACCAGGAGAAGACGTTCTGGTGTCGTGCAGTGCAGCAGCTGGAGTTTGTGTCGAACTGGCTCTGAACTTCACACAGCATCGCCATCAGGAGAAGATAGCAGTGATGGTTCTCTGTTGGGAGTCTTACGCTGCTTCACACACCTCCACGGACCCACCTGTGTGAGCGTGTGTGTGTGTGTGTGCGTATGCATGAATGTGGGAATGACTTACAGCTCCGTGCCCCTCATTACTCAGCCATTCTAATGCGCTCGCCTTTCTAGCTCTCTGCATTGGATCGGGTGTTCCCACTGTTGGCTCACAGAGGAGGAGAGAACCGGCCTCACCTGTGTTCTGAATGCATTAGCACACATCACATTTTCAATCTGGACCTCGGCACCGGTTCCCAGCAAGTCGGCTGAATAGTAGCAGAGTGTATTCCTGCAAGTGTGCGTGTGCATGTGTGTGTGTGTGTTTGTGTGCAAAAGAGATAGAGGGGTTGCAGCAGAGTTTAAAAATATACTCTTGGGTGCAGATAAGTTGGTTTTTTGAGAAACTGCTGGGGCAGACAGGAGTGTCATTAGCATGAATTCCAAAGTGAGAGGTGGAGGGGAAGCAGGCAGCGAAGGAAGGAGGGAATGAAGAAGGAAGCAAGGGAAGAAAGAAATTAAAAACAAAAGTTTCACAGTTTTTGTGGGAGGGTATAATCGGAAGAAGAAACATAACCCTTGTATTTCCTTTTTTCTGTCACTTCCACACTTGATGATTGAGCCTCTACAGTCGAAATCATCTTCCCGACTTAATCTGTCATCTCCAAAATGCACAGATGCCGTTTGGTACATAAAGGTAATGTTTCTTTTATGTTATCATGGCATCATATTTACTTTACTGCTACTTTAAGGTACTCTAAACTTGTACTTTATTGCATTCTTGAAATGATATTTATATTGTTTACTGTCTCAGCTAAGAGTCAACATTGTTTTCCTCTACAAATTCATTTATACTCAATATTAAAGACAAATACAAATCCATTAAGTAGTTTAAGTGTAATTAACAAAAACTCTCTTCAAAAGAATGATTTTTCAACGTTCAAAAAAAACGTTTAACGGGTAAAAACTCCTTATATAAATCCTCTTTCGGCCTCCACATGTCCAGCCTTTATAACTATTTTAATCAACGTTCATTAAGTAACAACTGTGTTATAGACAGGAAAGTTGGGAAAATAAATCCTAAAACTTCTTTATGTAATCCTGTGAAATTGTGTCTTTGAATGGATTTGATAGGTGGATGTTTTATACCAGAGGATGTCTCTGTGAGCATCTGATGAATCTGAAGCATGTTGGACGCACAAAGAAGTCAGATTATTCAATATCCACCCTCAAAATCGCATAATAAAGTTTTGTATTCCCTTCTCCATGAAACATCTCAGAACTCCTCAGAATTGTCTCGAGACCTGACTTCATGTTTGGGAGTCCCTTTATTTAGCGACAGATTTATACAGATGGCATTTACATATTTGCATATAGTCATAATTAAGATTTTGAATTCAGGAATCTTATGTCTAATCAAGTATTTTACACTTTTATATTTGTACATTGACTTTATTTTGACGCTTCTGTCTATTGATTTTTCTTCTAATTTTAAATCTACTTACACTAACCTTTACATTTCCTGTTCACGCCGGCGGAGGATTACATAAGAGCCGGGATTCAATGTTCCCAAAGTCCTGTTTTATTACAACCCCCTCAGTCTCTTTGCACAAGTCCACTCCATCATCTTTAAGTCCACTTCAGCACCAAAACATTCTCAGAGGCCTTTTCGGCAGCTAGTACTACACCAATCCTCTGCCTTCAGCTATTCAACACCACAGAGCCTGTTTATTGTTTTAATAGCAGCTGCTTGAGTATTCTTTGTGCCGCCGTAGCTCCCTTTAGGAACAACAAACCAAGGAAAATAAAACCTCCATCGCTAAAGGACGACCGTGGGCTCTAAAGGGAAGAACGTAAAAAAAAAAAAAAAAAAAGGCAAACATTCATGGAATGGCTAATAAAGTCTGGGTGTCCTACAACGTTATCAAGGGCTTAATGCTGAACTAGTTAGCGGTGCAGATGTGGGTTTTTCTTCATTTTAATCACTCAGTTTCTGACCCCTTCTTCTGCAGATGGGATTAAAGCCTCTCCATAAAAGATGAGAAGATTTTTAATGACCTTTGACCCAGAAAAGTAGCAGACCCTAGACCTCCCGTCTCTGACAAGGACGTATTATATTTAAAAACTGGAAAACTGGATTGTACAAGTACAGGAATAATAAGGGGTTACTGCAAGAAACACTATGAGTCAGCCACAACATTATAACCACTGACAGGTAAAGTCGGAGTATCATATATTATGCAGGTGTTGAAACATGTTTTCTCCTTCAACGGGTTGGATTTAGTGATTGGGACTCCTTTGTGTGTAAGAATCTGAGTATCTTTGACAGGGTCCAAATTTTCATTCATGTCAAGAACTGAGGGCCCCTTTAAGGCCTGGCTGGTCTGAAGAAGTTAGTACCAAAGGAAGTCTAACTGGAGGAGAAAAAAGTGAACTGGTAGAAAGGGTTTGCATGACTTGTTTGTCATAAATAAATAACTTTCGAATAATGTGAATGGTCTGGTTTCAAATGTCTGTGACTATGTGACCAGCAGCCACACTGTAAAAACTGTCCTCTGAAATCACAATAAAATACTGTTAAATGGCAACAGCAAAAGACTGTCAAATTAAAATAAGTATAGCAGCATAGTAGATACACCTAATGATCTTAAATAAAGAAACAGTAAATACGTTTATTAATTTTAGTCAGAATATGTGGAAAACCGGGAATTTAACTCTGAAAATACCAAATTTGGGAAAAATTAACAGAAAAATATCCTAATGTTACAAGCAAGCCATTACCTTTAAAGTATTACTTTGTTTAAATCAAAGACTTTGCTGGTATGACAACTTAAATAACAGAATGTTACCATTTAGCAAGAGGATACCGTCATTTCCACAGGAATAATACGCTAAAAGTATAATATGTATCAGTGAAAAAAACATGTCTGATTGTATTGTAATTTACGATACATGATTTACTGTCGTCAACTATATGTAAGTCTTAAAAAGGTTGATATTATATCGTTTATGTATGGTATTTTACCGTAATGTCTTGAACATGGTGACCGGTAAAGTTCTTGCAACCACAGCTGCCGGTATTTTTACCGTAAATTGTGCAGAAAGTTTTTTATAGTGCAGATCAAACTGCCTTGATGGACGGTTAACAGTTAGTGTTGGTTTTTTCACCCTTCAGAGGAATGAATTACTTCATGTTTCATCAATGGCATTAACTACTACAGAGTTCCTGGGGCGCCTCATGCTGAGGCATCATTGCTGGGGATGATCTGTATGGAGCCACGGTAACTCTTCACACCTGGCTGTTCCACACATGTTATACACCTGACTTGGACCGTCATTTTCTCGTTTTTGATCCTAATTCATACTAAGACTTTATCAACTATCCATAATTTCTGATAGGGAGCCAGGAAATATTCCGGATCTGAGTGCGATGACTCCTTGGGGACACGGAGGGGAAACTGAGCTGAAGAGGTTTGAGTTCTTCCTTTTCATAATTCCATCCACATTTAAAGAAAGAAATTAGTTTATTTTTTCTTTAGATGGCGTTGACAGGGAACTTGGCCCGCCTCCAAGCAGCTAGCTTCCAGTACTTCATTCCAAACTGGTCTTTACGACATGACAGGTGACCTCTGCTGCAGCCAGGATTTTATTAATCTGCTCTTTTAACGGTCTTCATTGAATCCTTGTTTTTTTATTTAACGTATGGAAGATAGTTCATTTGGAGGAGAATTCGTACTTCCTTCGACGTTCACAAAGATGCGATTATTGCTCTTTGTGTCACGTGGAGAATCATTAAAATGAGGACACCGACCGGTTTGGGGTTATTCAAAAACTCCAGTCTTTCATGCTGAACAGCAAGACACGCCGTCATGACGTCACAAGCGTCTGGTTTCCTCTCTAGCACTAATGAGCAAGTGAGAGGGAGAGAGAAAATACTCTGATTAGTCTGCCAGCATCCGTGTCAGACACTCGGTGGGGCGTCCACAGCTCTGTGTGCGTCTGTCTGTGTGTTATGTGTATATTCAAACATTTGTAAGGCTGCCAGTTTCTGCTCCCTTCCTTTTTTGCTCGCCATTCCTCTCGTTCGCACTTTTGTCGTCTTTTCTCTCTTGTTCTCTAAGCTCCACAAACTTTGATCCCTGCTCAGTCTGGCAAATGACTGCAGGGGCTGACAATCCACTGTCAGCATGCGCCGCCACAGTCAATAACACTGTCCCATGTCGCCGCACTACACTGGGTAAAGCTCACATTTCTCATCCCTCCACAAAACCGCTGCTTAACAGCCCTGCTCTGCCTTTTACCAAAAAAAACGGCTCAATGCATCACCATACCCCCCCCCCCCCCCCCCCCCCCCATCCCCTTTCCAAAACTCCACCGTGAAGGGGTTTTTTTTGGTTCTCCAAATGACCCGAACATCCTTGGGTGAAGTGAAAGCTGCATATTTTAAGGTCAAGAGCAGCACCCGGTGAAAAATGGGACCAAATATGATGTGGTTTTCATGATTCTCCTGAATTCTAAGCAAGTGATGGGTGACTGATCTGGCTTTCTCACACTAACAAGACGGCATTATGTAGACCACACCCAACTAGCCAGATACATGCTGCGGATGGCGTACACGCATATGCATGCATGGGGCGCAGAGGAGCTCAGACAAGTGTTACCAAAAAATTGTAGGCTACACCGTAATCCACTTCCTCTCTATCGGTTTCTATTAACCTCTCAGTGTATAAACACATGCTGCTCATGGCCCACATAGACCCTCCACACACACACACACACACACACACACACACACACACACACACACACACTCATGCACGTCTGTCAGTGTCAGGGCCTGTGATGTCCAGCTCTTTTGTATCTGCATGAGGCTGAGATAATGGATTCTGTCGCTGTTCCTTTTGTCAGCGCTGTCCCGGGCCCCTTCTCGCTGTTGGTCCCCATTAGCTGGCTGCAGCCCGCTGGCCCTGCGCGCCACGCTCTGCTGCCTGAGCGAGAAAATACAGCAGACGCCTGTCCCTTCATCTGACTCACACTTTCCCCCCGCCGTCCCTCTCTGGGTCTTCTCCTGCTACTGCCACCCCTGAAGATGAAGGGTAGTAGAGTGGTTGGGTAAACTGGAAAGGTGTGGACATTCATAAAAAACATGAAATGTTTGATAAAATGCCTTTAAAATCAATAACAACTTAAATAAACAAGTAGAAGACAGCAAACGTGTGTGTGTGTGTTTTAGTCACATATAGGAAGAAACGTGTCCTGAGGATCCTGAGGTGTAGAAGAGACATGTGGTCAACAATCCCTACAATAGATAATAAGAGCAGGGTCATAATTAAAACAAGGACAAGGCAAAAATGTGTGGATAAAGTCCCTTAAAGGGGGTCACAGACATAACTTTAATGTGTTTTTGTTTCATAACTTAGTATCAGAAACCTCAAACTTTTATTAAGTATATCAGCTGGGAATAGGATTTTTTTGATGAGTAAGATTTTCTGGACTAAATCATTTTTCTGATGCCTCGCTCTCACTCTTTTGTTTTATCCGCCATTTTTCAAAAGAGGTATGTAAATGTTGCACTGCAGATGGATGGAGCTCATGCATTCGAGCTGCAGCAAACACTTACTTCCAGTGTTGAATAATCTGGAAAAAGATTTTTTTTCTCAGTTGATATTGGCTCCAATACATTTTAGAAAGTGGTTAAAACAAGAAAAATGGTTAACATGATGATATTAATGACGTTTTCAGATGTCATTCAAGACAAAAATAGAAATAAATGAAAAGCACAAAGCGGTTTGGCTGAAAAAAATATATACATTTAAGACTTAGTTGCTTTTTATTCAACATCTAAATCTGAATACCTGGACTGCATTATCTATTAAAATTACATATTTACACCTGTGGTAATATTACTGGTTACCTGAAACCCACTACAAATATCTGTTGATGTCAATTCAGAGTGTGTGATCATTCCATTAGGCTCCTTCGTGAACAAGTGGAAACTTCATCATCAGACAATCTTGGAGCTGTCCATCTCAGTCCGCTCGTCTGTGCTGAATAATTACCCTGACTGGGGCTGCAGTACCTCGCCATTTAACAAATGAAGTCTGTATTACATCTGTCACCTATCTGAGACATCTCACTCGCATCATTTCCCCCCCTGTCCCTCATAAGCATGGCTAATAAAATGTAAAGATGGGAGATAGTGGCTGACAGAGTTTTATTAAGGACGTTATAGTAATATCATTGTTGTAATGATACCAAGACATCTGAGGAAAAAGGGGGCTGACCGGCATACGGCAGTGAGTGTGACATCACAGGCTAAAGTGAGACCTGCCGGCTTTAATTCATCACTGCCGAGAATTCCTCAATGGTGACAAGGGGGCAAAGCTGCATTGTTGTTGATAAAGCAAGGTAGTTCCAGCAGCTGCTGCTATGATGCCAAAATACAGTTGTACATCATGAAGCTCTCTCTCTCTCTCTCTCTCTTACTCTGGCTGAAGCTCCTGGAACTTCTCCTGAGTCCTGAGTCTTCTCCAGCTCTCCTCTGTTGCAGGGCCTTCTTGGGTTGATCTCCATGTTGGGGCTCCAACGAGCAGACAACAGCCCCACCTAGAGGTCACGCTCACTCACTGGATGGTTGAGAGGATGTTAAAGGATCCAAACGTCCTAAAAATCCCCACATGGTCACAATCAGTTACCAATCTAACACCATGACTTGATAAGTATACCATCGGATGTTTTTACTTATCAGTGCATGATAATGGTCATTTAAATAAGTATGACTCACACCTGAGGAAAGTGTAAAAGCAGACAGAATATTCATATTTAAAGGAGACTGTCATCTGCAATCTTTTCATTTTTAATATTACTTAATATGTTACCCATGTTACACAAGGTTACCACAATTTATAAACTGTTACTATTTACTGGTGCTGTGTGTTTTTTCTTCTTCTTCTTCTTTCTTTTAATTTAGAATTAAATCAAATCAATTCATAAGAGTGGGTTAACTCAACTTTTTTTCCTTGTGGGGTTTTAAGTATATCTGAAATTATAATTTTACACACTTGATGTGCAAAGTTTGAATTCATCAAAAAAAAAAGAATTAGATATCAGAAGTGTAAATAAATATTAAGTTATCTCAATTCATTCCAATTAACTGTTTTGAGCGCTGGAGAAAAACTAATTCTTTTCGTCATGGACGTCGTTCTGACAGAACTCCTCAAAAACTGCATGAGCAATCTTCATGTGAGGGAGAGTGGGAGAGTTGGGCATGTAGAGAGGAAGAGGAAGAGTGAGGGATTATTCACACAGATTGTTGTTTTTTAACGGCTTCTGTCAAACTTTTTTTCCGATAGGATGTTCAAGAAAGTTGGTTTCGTTATTTAAACATAATAAAGTGAAAAAGCGTTTATTCAACCGTTTCTGTCAGTTATAAATCAACTACTTGGAGACACAGTTGGAGGATTAGACCTGAAGCAGGAAGAAGAATCCATCAGATTTTGGGATTGGATCTGAATAAATGCACAGATGATTTCTTTCCATTTTCATTTATTAGTATTTTCCCTTGTTTTGCTACTTGTTAAGTATTCCTTAAACTCACTGAGAGAGTGGAGTAGGGAAGTTGACTGATTCTAATTAGACTTGTTAGTTTAATAATAATATTATTATTATTATATTAATGATAATTTCAATCGGGTTTTTTTTCAACTGCTATCTCCAACAAATTTCCATTTCTTTGCAATATTATTGTCTTTCTATAGATTTTCCATTAAATACTACTTAAAAGTTACTATTTATGCTATTCCTATTTTAGATATTAACTAAAAACTGTTTTTTTTTTTTTAACTTACTGCATCTTCTGCAGAATAACCCTGAATAAATCAATAAAATACATTTCTTTAAACCTTAAAAGCACAACAAAGGTCTCAGTTATACAGATTTTGAGTGAATTCACTGAAGACCAATTGTTTCCCGTGACTCTTATTCCCACCCATGCCCTCAAAATGACCTTCAAAACATCATAAACATGACCTCTCCCCTGATCGGAATGGGAAGTGACTCGCAGATCAACAAAGCATCCGGCTGACAGGCCTAACCTATCTGCCATTAGGCCGTCAAGATATCACACTTTGCTTTAATTCACCATCTCTCGGAGTGTCACACTTTATATTCCTTGGCATGGGTAGACTACATGCGGATGCATAATTTATCTCAAATTAGCGCCTATTTGAGTAAGCATCAAAGCAAGGCAGCTAAGGTTGGAGGAGAGCTTAAGGAACCGCGGGGAAAGCATGGCAAGGATTAATGCGGGAGATTTTTATAAGAAATTACTGGCTTAATGAAGTGGATAAAAAAGCTGTCAGTGTTTTATTGCGTCTAAATTGTGCGGAAGTGGTGTTTAGCTGTCTCGCCTGCTCCCCACATAATGGGTCGTGACAGTAGCTGTGAGGCTTATTTAACTTAACTGCTGAATAACTTGCATGGCAAAGCTATTCAGCAGTTGTTTTTATGTGCAGTAAAGCAGAGAGGGGATGTTTTCATGAACAACAGGCAAAAAAAGGGAACTAATAATAATAAGCAGCTTCGTATTTTAGGATCATCCAGAAATAATGCTTTAAACACTTTAGCAGAGGTCGAAAAGGCCATTTGCTCTGCTCACATATTGGAAAATCTGATTGAATCCCATGTTATGCTCATACTGCAGGCAGTATTAATGAAATAAGATTCCCTCTAATGTTCACTGGGTTTATAGAAGTTTCTGAAATTTATGGATCTTTAACAGGCTGTAAAACTTGGCTCTGCAAATATTGCATGCACTCTGTAAATTTAATACCAATGAAAGCAGTTATTGGGCCAGGAGAAGGGTCAACAGTGAATTACAATGGCCTCTAGGTAAAAAAGTGATGTGGTCCTATAGCGCCATCTTGTGTTTGTTTGAAAAGGAAGTTCAAGCTTGGAAAGTCAACAAAAATAAAAATAAGCATATAGAAAGTTTAATTTCAATTTTAATATCATTCTGGTTCAATTTCTTGATATTCTTTGGAATGAATTATTTTTAAAAAATTTTTTACTTGTATATATTTTCCTATTTTTTAGGTTTTATATGATTTTTTCAGTTGCAGCTTTAATGTTTTCAGTCAGATCTTATTTGTATCGGTTTCAGATTATTTTTTGTGACTCATTGCTTTCTATAAACTAGAATGTATTAACATGAACAGCAGTGAATAAAGTCAGGCTCGTGACAAAGATACCTTTAACAACGTTTGTTTTAGATCACTCTAGACAAAATCTCAATAATACAGTTTTTTTACGTGACATATATATATATATATATTTTTTTTAACGATTCAAGATCCAAAATTTTACTTTCAGTTTAAAAAAAAAAAAAAAAATTTAATTTACTCTTTTCTTTTTTTTTTTTTAATTAAAAACCTTTTGGCCTTTGATTTGGCTCCATTAAAAAAAAAAAGTATTTGCCCACCTGGACTCCATGGCGAGTTGAACCACCTTTTCTATCAACTACTGCAACTCAATGGAGTTCAGGTCCAGACTTTGAGCGGACCGCTCCAATATAATAAAATTAAGTGGTCTAATTAAGTGATGAGGATTGTAGTACTCGGGTCCGGGTGAGGCTAGTCCAGCTGGAACAAGTTATGAATGCGGCTTAGTAGCTTTTTGGATCCCATTTCTCTGGGGGCTAATACTATTTCACACTGGCCCAGATTAGATAACTTTTTTTTGATCACTAAAAACCATCCTTATTTAAAAGTTGTTATTTGTTTACACTCATTTTGCCTTTGCGCTAAATCTTTTCTTAAGATCTGACACAATTTTATATTATAGCCTAAAATAAATAAAGTAGAAGAAACCAGGAAGGCGTTATTTTAGTTTTGTTTCTTTACAGCACAGGGGATCATTTAAAAAAGAATAAGAAAAAAAATAACTTCAGCATGTTTGACTCTGTTGTTTTTTATATTATATAGTTTTAAACTGGTGAGATTGATACCAAGATTTGCATTCAACATGTTTTTATATAATTAATATATATATATATATAGGGAATTAATTTTTGCATTAATACACCGCTGGTCCAAACACTACAAAAAGCGAAACAAAAAAATGTAAATGTTCATTTATTTCACGTACTACAGCATCACAATACAACAAATCAATCATCCCTCACAGTTTTTATGTTTAAGTGTTTGTTTTCAGGTGATAGCGACTAAACTGAGAAGATATTGAGACACTTTCTAAAAGTAAGTCCACCGCATTACCTGAATAACCTTATCCAGAAAGATCCAGAAGGAGCCACGGAGAGAACGTGTTGATCCTGCTCCGTGAGTCCAGCTCCTAGCCTTCAGACACATCCAGACACCCGCCCCCCCCCCCCCCAGTGATATAAAGAAATGGCAAATGCAAACTCGGACATCTACGCGTCTTTGTAATAGCAAAAATAGTGAATTTTGGTCTTCTTCTCGTGCATCGCTTATTCCTGGTTAGCTTTATTTTCACTCTCTCACCTCTGAGCACAATGAGCAATGTGACGGCTGAGAACAACACAAGTGGAGAACACACCAAAGTCTACATGCATGCCTGGAATGAGGCCATTTTGTTCTGGTCAATCCTGCTGAACAGAACCCAACTGCGTGCAAAACATTATAACCCGCGTTTTGCACGCAGTCATTTTGTGCAGCACTGCAACTGTTGTTGGTGAAATTTTCAAATGGTACCCAAATAATCCCAAAAATGTCAGTTATGTACCTCGACCCGATTGGACGCTAAACTCAATTCTACAGCTAATCATACGATGAATAAAAAATTATAGATTTTTTAGTGGAGCGCACACAGAGAAGTAAATTCCAATGATTGAGGAGAGTTTAATCATGCTAAGCTGTTGTTATTATAGAAGAGGGGCATCGAGGATACCCTCTCTGTAAAGGTCCTTCCCCTGTACTGACAAAGTGCCCACACTGGAATCTAATCATTAGCACATACACACTCTGACACCCACATACACACACTCACACACTCACACACACCAGACGAAGATGTGGACAGCACAATCCCTTTTCAGTCTGCGGTCAAAAGCTCGTTTTCCCTTCACAAGTGAAACCAAAATGTGAGTTTTGGGCAGCATTCAGGTAGGGTGAGGTGAGTGGTATTGAGAGAAAGCTTGCGCTGCTGACAAACTTCATCTACATAAGGCCATCTCTGAACGTGTATGGAATCGGTCGAGCGCTTCAACATCCACTTTTTCTCTTTTCTTTCTTTTTTTTTTTTTAAATCAGCACAAAACGTTTGGGGTTGGGATCATCAAGAGACAGATTCCTGAAAAAGAGAGTGACATCGCACTTTGTCCATGGCAGGAGGTTTCAACAAGAGTTTGTTTTTTTTCCCTCCTCACATAGCGCGACAGTTAATCATCGCAGCCTCAGATCGCTTCAAGGAAATCCAGCCAGAGTTCTGAGCCGCTTCCTGCTCAGGTGCCGTTTCAGCGTCTTTGGCTTCCTCATAGCCAACACCGAGCGATGGCTTGAAACAAACGCTTGAATTTCCCTTCCGTCGCAGCATGGGAAGCCTTGACCCCGCTGTGCTCCAGTGCCGTATCCCAGTACTTTAGATGCTTGGAGCGAGAGACCAAGTAGTCTCTCCACTCCAGGCGCCCTGGCCCTCCATCCTCCCTAACCTCTACACTCCGTTTGCGTCTTTATTTTGCAGCAGTGGCTAGACGGTGTTGCGCGGCGTGCCGTTCAGTGTAACCACCTTGTTGCAGGGCGAGCCTATATCCTGGGGGGCCGCCGAACCCTGGCTGGACACGCCCACTTCAAAGACTTCGTGGATGGCCTTCCGGAAACAGTGGAAGTTGTAATCTATCAACCCTGAAGGGTAATAAAAATACAACAGATGATTAGATTTGATATGACGTCACCGTGGAGAAACCTGCACACGGAAAGTCAGAAAAAGTCTGTCAGAAGTCCGGAAATCAGCTCAAAGGATTACAGGTGTAATAATGTCATGACCACTTCTAACAGCTCAATCTGAGAACTTGGTGTTATGTCCACACTGGACATAGAAACCACAAACATCTGGCTTAAGTGTAAAAGTGGGAGAGGATAGCATCAGCCTTCATTGGCGGGTCATGTGACCGTGGTGGTCATGGGTGTTTTTCAGTTCCCGCTCCCACCAGCAGTGAGGTAGAGGTGACACCTGTGGAGAAAGGTGATCTCTTTTCCAGCTTGTCCTAATTAGATACATTTGCTCTAAACTTAATTTCCTTAATTAAGTTAGTTTAATTTTAACAAGTATGCATGTTGAGTTCTGTTCTGTTTAGTTCACTGAACATTTGGGCATTTTAGTTTTATTTTGGTCAAAGAAAAATATTTTTAAGTCCATTTAAGTTCATGAAACGTGACGATTTTAGACTTTTCTGAGGCATCAGGCTATTCATGATATTTCAGTCAGTCAGTCAATCTGCGGGAGACGTTTTTGTTATTTCATTCTTATTTCACATAAGAATCTCAAAGGTGTCAAGAACGCAGCTTTGCACAAAGTATCTGGTCTGATTAAGTCAGTTTCAGAAATACGTCCAGACGTGGAACCTGAGGGTTTCAGAACAGGCTGAAATTGTTTCTAATGATTTGCTTTACCGGGTAAAACTCTGACTGAGTGACAGATGTCCTGAGGGGAATTCCTACGGAACCATCTAGTAAGCTGGTTCCGTTAGTCTTGATCCCCGTACTCAGGCTGGACGACTGATTTGAACAACAGGATCACGACCACTGAGTATCCCCCTGACTCCGGCCTACCCAGGTATGCTTCACCTGGTTCGTCTTTTGGGTCCGATCATGCACCCTCACTCTCCACCTGCCCGACGGAGCGGGTGGTGGGCAGGTGTCCTCGCCTCAATTGGCGTCGCACCGATGCACAAACCAACAAGCTAACAGGAAGTTAGTTGGACACATTTTTGTGGATAAAAAAAGACTTTCTTTAAGTCTGGCTGTCTTAAAACTGCGGTTTTTGCTGAGTCACTGATTTCACTGACGGCTTACCTTTGCGCTCGAAGCTTTCTTCTCGCAGGATGCAGACAAGCGCCAGGAACTTGGTAACCTCTTTCAGGTACAGCACAGTAGTGTTGTTGAGCTTTATTATGGCCATGGACTCCTTGTCGTAGGCGCTGCCGCTGCCGTCCTCCTTCAGACTGTTGAGGCGCATCAAAAACACAATATTCTTCAGGAAAAGGTCCAATAAAAGTGGATTTGGAGCATTAAAGCAAAACAAACGCATCATAAAAGTCGGCTTCAATGGAAACATGCTTAGCAACATTTTTACGCAGCATGAAGAGAATTACAGAAAAGGACTTTTTTTTCTGTGTAGAAGATGTAAATTCACCGACTCTAATTTTAATACTTAACAATCCAACTCTGACCTCATTTATTTATGTACTCATAAATCAACACTCGCCCGTAGATACAGGAGACATCAATGACCACGTCGATCATGTCACAGCAGAGCTCGTAGGACTGCATGTCAACAGGAGAGCTGTCGGTGGCGATGTAGATCTTACTGACCACATCGAACAGGAAGGCCTTCTCGATCCCTGAATTCTGTCGGTGACAAACGTTAGAAAAGACGAGAGAGTTAGGAAATGAAAAGAAGTGGGGTACGAGTAAGTCCAGATGCCCAACATCAAGATGTCAGGGTGGGGGATGTGATGAAGACTGATGTGAATAAATACTAGAAACATTTGACTTTGTACATACACATTATCCTCAAAACAAATATCCTCAAACACGTGTTGAACTGATGAAATCTCTTTAGTTGACAAGCCAAAAGTGAAAAAAAAGAAAGCTGCTAATATTTATGTTTGAGAATTAAAGCAATATTTTACGACGGTTTTTTTTAGTTTACATTTTTTGGTCATGACTAACTCACTTTTCCTAAATCATCTAAAGAAAATACTTTTGTTTATGTAGGTAAAAACGATACAAACAAGTAAATCCACTAGAAAAGCATCATGAAGATTAAAAAAAGACACACAATAAAATACAACCCACAAAATAGGTATATATGTTAAACTCTTCTCCTCTTTTGGTTCATGTATTAATTACTCATCATTTCATCATTATACATTTCTCATGTTCACAATATTTTGTTGACATTACATTTTGTTTTGAAAAAAAAAAAAAAATGTAATTCCAAACTTTTTTCACAAAGTTTGAAAAAAAATTTTTTTAAATCTTAAAGTCACAATCTTGTATTTTAACCTCTAATATTTGTTAAACTGTTTGTTCAGGATTTGTCAACAAGCACATGGGCTACTGGAAGTGTTCTCATGGGAGCCGATGATAAAGGAGTGTTATTGGACTAAATCAGTCGACTGGTCAGGAAGTTATCTGAAAAACTCTTTTCTTAAAACATAAAAAGGCTCTCCTAGTGAGTAAAATATTATATATACAAGATATAAAACGTCTCCTCATTCTAATTCATATGCACCAAATCTGGACTAAATTGGACAAACAATTCAGAAATTATGGCCCAAAAACCTTTGAAGACAAATCTCCCCCTTATGTTTGGAAAAATATAACTGACCTTCCCCAAAATCAATCCAGTTCTACCTCGCACTAAGTCCTATGTGAGTATAAAATCTGAAAATGATCCACGAAACGTCTAGAGAACCAAATAACTATCATTAAAGCACAATGATAACAATAATAGATTTTCCTAAATTTACATGGATGTTTGATTTGATTCCAGAGAAACCGCTTTTATTTTTTATACATATCGTTTTTTTTTATATTGTTTATTTATACATTTCATTTACTTTTGTCATCAGCGGCGATGTGTAAAGTAAAGTTCATTCAAACACATATCTTGGAAACAAGAATTCGACTTTATAGTTGTCCCTGTTAGTTTACATTTAAATCAACTCAAAGCTAAATTCAAAAGCTGTTATATTCCAGGACAGAAGATGCGTGCGGTGAATCCCATCAAGCCCGCCGCCACACATGAGTCACGCTGGCCAGTGAGAAAAAAGATATAGAGTTGTTGATAAAGTGTTTGCTGTTCTTTACTCACAGAGATGAAGATGTTTAGCAAGTTCTCCAGAGTGGGAAGCTGAGGGATGAGCTTCTGCACCACTTTGCTGAAGGCCTCAAAGATGGAGTGGTCATAAATACTCGTCAAGTAAAAGCTGAACGACAAGAGGGATGGAATGAGAAGCTACTTACAGCAAATGCTTCTCACTTCCTCAAAACACACATAAAGCAGGTAAAAAGACAGACAATCACATGATCTCATGACATCACTGTAGAATAAAAGATAGATGAAGATAAACGGCAGCATTTGTGAGCAGAAACGGCTACGTGACCTCGGCTAACGCACAGAAACACACCCGACTGATGGATCTCGGTAACGGAGATATATAAATAAAAAGGTCAGACCGGGAGGAAGCCGGCAGTTTGAGCAGAATGGAGCCGTCGACAACTAATTGGCAGGAGCTCAAAGTTACAGTGAAGACGGCACCAGAGAGGGAAGAGAGAGGCTTCATATATCTCGCTCTGGATGTGTGAGCAGAGTAAAGAACAATCTCACAGCACATTAAACACGGCACAGCCAGTGTCTACAGAGGCCAGCCATCAACAGCAACGCCTCAGGAGCAGCAGTTAGCCGAGGACAAATGTAGGTCTTATTTTGATGCTCATCAGTCACAACTAAAGGGAAGAAAAGAACAACCAAAGCAACACATTTAACAAACAAATAACTACGACATTAAGATCTAATCATTTAGAGTCATACATCTTTGAAAAAAGTGTTTGACTTTGTTCGACAAGGAGTCATTTTAGCTCCAAACCAATTGGAAGAACTTCTGTTGTGGGCTCATGGAGGAAGTTCCCGATCTGTGTTTAACAATGTGATAACGAAGATAATCACCGTTTTAGAATAATCTCTTAGGTGAGAAAAAAGTGACCCACTACCCACTGACGTTGATGAAGATGAAGCACACGTCACATGATCTCTCTTTCGACATTAGCAGCGGGGCGGACCTTTGGCGTTTGAATCGTGGGTATGTGCTCTGGTATGTGAAGCAGAGGACGTTGTTCCACATTAAGAAGTAAAAGAGGAATCTGACAGACAGACTCAGAGTATGTAGGCTGATCCTCCACAATAAACATCCCACAGAGCTCACTGGGTCCGACTACGACCCGATGCCTTTTTTAACTCGCGGCCACATTTCAGCTTCTATAAAGGCGTGTGATATTTTTCCACAGCCGTGACGTTGTCTCTCCTATTGCTGCTGATGCTCAAACGTTTTTTACGAGAGGTTTCACATAATGTTGGGCTCAGCCAGATAAAAGCTTCTGGTGAAAGATTAAATAACGAGTCAGAAAATACCGATATTAAAATACAGGTCCGGACTCGACCGACATGTGAGGAGTTTTGTGAACCAGCCAGTTTTAAATAGAAGACAAAATAACAGAGGGAGGTGTGACTGACTCAGTGATGATAAGTTAATACTTACAAACACCGAGCCAAAGCAAATACTGAATTAATACGCTTAACTTAGGAACAGCAGGCACAAGAACCCGACTTCCTTCTTTCCATGTTAACATGTTTTTTTTCCATTAGATAAAGTTGGTGAGAAGCCCATTCAAATTAAAATGTTGGCCAATTCCTCACATTTATAGCATCTATATCAGGGGTACTCAAATACAAATATTAAAGGACCACAAAAATGTTTTCAACGAGTCAAAGGTCAATTTATATATATCCGGTCGAACCACAAGCAATTATAGTGTTATATTCAAAGCAAAGTGTCATTTTCATTCAAAACAACAAAAATATATAGTGAAACAAATAAAATGCCATTTCCATTTTGTCATAAACTCAAATAAATACTCCGATAAAAACAAATAGAATAGAATGCTTTGGTAAACAAATAAATCAAGATCTCAGGAATCAAAGTGCAGTGAAAAAGTATTTTACATTGTGTCAAACTCGGCTGCTTAATGAGAGAAAAGTGTTTACCCAACACCCACGCCACTCTGAGTGAGCGCTCGCTTGATTTCTGTTGTTGCGTTAGTGACCCAGTAACAGCCTATCAGAGCATCGTTGTCATGGAGATGACAGCCTCTTTACACGTGCTGACCAAACATGGGACAATTTCTCCTCTCTGAATTCAACCTTTCCAAATTGCAATGTCTGTTGACTGTTTACAGGACCTGTGATCTTTTCCGACCCGGTGTTTACATGCATCCACTCCCCTAATCGGAAACGCTTTCACACATGCGCATCCAAACGCCCGTTCATACGGTGGATAATGCTTCTGTGAGCTGGCCGCTGACCGCCAATAAGCGCCCAGAGGAAGAATACGACAAAGAGGGCGTGTGTGGAAGTGACTTTTCGCCCATCTAACCATCCAAATATGTTAAACTCTTTCAGAGTTAAAAAGAATAAATGACTCTCCGATGCGGTCTATAAAAACTGGGCGGAGCTCTACGTCAGGACCCCGGGCATGAACAGATACAACTCAAACAGAAAGCTTTCCGATACAGCGTTCACGTGCAGCGACTGGCTATCGGAAGGGATTTAGACTACCTCCTTGTCGAGGAATGAAGTCTAATTTGGAAAGGGGTGTTACATGCAGCCTTTTCTTTCCGATCGGACGTCTTTTACGAATCTAATCGGAATTAGGCTGTCCATGTAAAACCTCCTGTTACACGTTCAGCTCAGGGTCCGCAGATAGGCAGCTTGCGGGTCGAATGCGGGCCGCGGGCCGCCTATTGAGGGCCGATGATCTAGATGTATGTGAAAGAAATTAAAGGAAATCTGAAAGATTGTTCGTGCTCTTTATCTCAACTAATGAATGAAAAAATAAATTATTCGAGGAACCCTTTGATTCCTATATATGTGCTTATTTGCATGTTTCTATGCTGGTGAGTGATTCTTAAGAATTATTCTGAATTGACTTCATGCAGGTAAGACACCCTGATGTGAAATGTTCCCATTTCTTTTTAAATTTCAGTGAATTTAAATGTATTTTACCAGCAAACAATGGCTATTTTGTATTTTTATATTCAGATATCAGTAGGAGAAATAATGTCCTTTTATAGCTGCAGTAAAGAAAGTGAAAAAAAATAATGTAAGTGTGAACCAATATAACTGGAAACCATGTTTCTGCATGAGAAATTGTATTCAAGACCCCAAAAATCAACGAGACTCTACACCTCATTCTGAAAAACATGTCTTCTTTACCCAAGCATAGACATCGGAGTAAAATATTAAAAAGTACCTGAGGTGCAGCTTTTCTAAGCTAGCATCTGCCAGGTCGTCGTTGGCTCTCTGGTGGATGTCTCTCTGGGTCTCGATCTTGTGATCGTCCGAGAGGCCGTCCACTTTGTGGATGAACACCTCAAAGTTGATCTCTGGATTGACTCTGTAGGCTCGCGACACAGTGAGGTGGAGCCGGCCCAACGCCTCCACGTAATCGTCCTGGGAGTGAGAAAGCAGCACCTTCAAATCTCCACGTACGTTTAGAGACCCTGAAAGATTGTGACCTGGATGAGCTTTAAAGTATTTTAATGCAGATGAGGATTTGTGCCGTAGCTAGCTAAGTCAAGACGCCGTGCTCGTAAAGGGGCTACACAGACCGTATTGCTGCGTTTTCGTCCAGAACAGAAAGACGTCAACAAGTCCACTCAGAGATGACTGTGTGGTACCCACTGGTGAAATAATTGAATCTGAAGCACCTGCTTGAGTGCAAATAAAGCCTCAAATCAGATCAGCTGTGGCCTGATTATTGCCTGAGATTACTTATTGAAAGCACTTTGGGTCATGTGGAAGGCAGAGGCAGAAAAGCCATGCCATGTAATTGGTCTTTTATAATGGAGGCTCAGGCAGTTCATCAGCGGGTTTATACTGGAGGGTCTCCAAAGTACCCTTGTTGTTTTTGTGCGTGTGTGTCGTGTCTCCTTCACGAGCAGGAAAACACATCGAGTCCAAGTGTGAACAGATTCTGTATTTGTTAAATGATGTGTCCTGTCGGGAGGCACACGCAGAGAGGATGTGCAAAAATCCATTACTCAGAGTTTTCGACTGCAGGCGTTTGCACATTTCCTCACCTGAGCGTCAATGACAAATATTAAAGCCCCCGTTCCTCTGAAGATCATTTCATAGTCAAAGGTCGGGTCGAAGAAGTCCACCTGCCCCGGGAAGTCCCAGATCTGGAAGTTGACAAAGGAGCTGCTGGAGATGTCGTCCTTGTAGATCTTGTTGGTGCTCTCCAGGAACAAAGTCTCATTGGGAGACATTTTGTGGAACACCACCTGTAATTAAAGTTGTGATAATATTATTACTTTTCAGTGGAAACTTTAGTTCCCAATACTGCTGGTGGTTGTAACATCATTATCAACTTAAAAAAATATATATTATGACGAGTGGGTGCAGCTAGAAAAAAAAAACACGTTAGAGGAAATATCAACCCAACTCTGCAATGGACGTTTGAGGTTGGAGAAGTTATTAACAAGTAAATGGTGGAGTAGATAAGGGTGGGGGTAGCACTATGACCACCGACCCATTCTATCAAAGAGTGACTCATTCCTTGATGGGTCGTCGCTGTCACTGCGTACTGCTTCTCTGAGCGGATGAAGTTGAGCTTTCCATCTGGGTCCCTCTGGGTTAGTACGACAGGAAATCATGAAAGCTTGAGTTCTGTCCAGGTTTGATGGCAGCAAATGACAGAGACGTTGATATCTGGCCTGTCGGACCTGCTTATCTGTAGCTGTTCTGCAGGTCTGTGTCCTGTGACTTAAGATGGAAGATATTTATTTTCTGGATAAATGCCAACGAGCGATGTTGTTTTTGAGTTGCAGCCCTCAGGAAAACCTCCTGTGAACATGTGTTCATACGCTTCTGCACTAAATAAAACCAGCAGCAGCCTCTGTGGGATCCAGACAATAGATGAGTGCGATAGCACTCCCCATAGGTGCTCCAGACATTAAACAAATGTTATCTAGTGTCTCGGGCAAAGATCAGGTCCACCTCTGGACTAACAAACAGATATCTTATTCACACTACTGACTAAAGCACATGGGCTTCTGTTGACGTTGTTTACAAAACGCCAGCGTAGAGCCAAGACTCTAATTTTATTATTTTGGATTCTGGTTTTATTTATGATCTCAACTCTAAATCCTGCTCATGAAGATATACTAATGCTTTTTCATAATGTATAATGTATTCAAGCAGAAAGGCATTATTCAGCAGTCACATGCTGAGCAAAAAGGAAGAAGTCAAAACATTACAAACTCATACTCATATGATGCAAAATACGTCACTCCGCAATCAGCAATTTTTATGTTGCCGGCTCTCAAACAGCAGAGAGTAGGACGGCAACGGGGGAGTGAAGATAAGGGCTGAAAAAGGGGTTGGTAATCGGATTACTTGAACAGGTAGAGAATGAGTAGCAGCAGGTGATGGTAGAGGACGTGAAAGTGTTATCTCCCCCTATACATTATTGAATAACTTTGTGGGCCACGGAGGTCACAGGTCAACGAACCAGCAAATATCCAAATCACATGATTTTGAGTCCATACTAAAAATCATGTGCTTAAAGGAGCGCACTAATCTGAGACTTAACTGTGTTTGAATTGTAGTGAAAGCAAACTGCAGTTCTTTACTTTTGTTCCTTTGTGTATGAATCTGGGGGATAGGCTCCTGGTAAATCACGCTCCAACCTGCCTGATGGAATTTCAACATGAATTATAAAACAATAGAGGGCATAACCGCATCCATAATTCAACCACAATGCCAGTCTGAAAGCCTCAGACCTGAAGAACATAACGGAGATGACCAACCTTGCCGGACAAAGTGAACACTATCTACCAGAGGTCCTGAGTCCACGGTTCAATACTGATCCATTTCACAGTGTGATGGGATTAATTTAAGTTCAAGAATTTGCCCCACTAAAGTAATCTAATTTTGTTGCCATGTTTTGAAATAGAATTTGCATCAAAGTCTAATTCTTAAGAGCGTTAATAGCATATGTTATGTTCATGCGATAATTAAGTTGCAATCAAATGTCCACAAACAAAAATCAGATATTAGGAGTGAAGGAGTGAGATTTCTTACAATACCAAATCATCTGTAGAGTCCAAAATTTCAAAAAGCAAAAGAAATGACTAAACATGTGTATTTCAAATAACATTTGGCTTATTTAGTTGGCAATATGACAAACAGTGGTGAGACTCGGATGAAGGTAGTATGTTATAAGGCTTCAGCATTCTTTTTACGGGGTGAACCAAATAAATAAGCTGGCTGGAATTCGTCTTTGAGATGTGCTACATTTTTTTCTTCTTTTTGTATATTGAAATATTAAATTCAGGTAAAGTCAAGGTGGACAATCTCACATGGAATAAAAACCAAAGATAAATCATGTGGCAGGGAAAAAACACATGTGATATTTCCCACAGCAAAAATCCTACAGGGGATACATGTGGAATAATTTTTAAGTTAATTGATCACAAGACCTGTAATATAGGGGAAGTTGTGACTCTAAATTGGCCGAAGGAACGTATGTGAATGTGAATAGTTGTCGGTCTCTATATGTCGGCCTTGTGATGATGACTTCTCCAGGGTGCAACCCAACTCTTTCCTAACCTCATATGGGACAGGCTAAAGCCCGCCTCACAACCGCGTACAGGACAAGGGGTTACAGAAAATGTATGGATGTGTTTCCACATATTCTCACGTTAAGAAATGGATTTCAAGTCATCGGTCTTGTGAGCATCGCTTCTGCTTCTTGACAGCTTGTATTTCAACCTTGTCGAATGTATAAATATATTTTTAAATATGAATGGAGTTACGGTGTGTGTTTTGTTCATCTGCCAAGGGACTACATATGGAAATTTGCCAATCACTAAATCTGGAGCAAAGCATCTTTTCACTCTTTTTATTTAGTTGTTAGGATCCCCACTGACTTCGCTCTAAAGCAAAGTCTTCCTGGGCTCCACAATTGAGAATGTCCATGCATACACTCAAAACATACAACATGTCTTAAACCCTCCAATCCAAACAAATAATGCATGAAAAACATACATTAAACATTACGGTCAGCACAAATGTAAGACATAACATAAATTGAAGAGTAAGAACAATATTTTATGTGTAATAAAAAACTCTTAACTCAGATTTACTATTGAAAACTACAATACCCATATGCTTGGTCCAACCAACATGATTTTCCATGGCGTTTCATTGGTTGATTTTTAAACATAGACACATTTTACAAACACACATTGAAACTAATATATTTGTGCGTGGTTTATGAACTAAATAAGTAAGACAATGAAGAAGAAGATACTAATCTAAAAACTAATCAGGATTTGGATGTTTTTTCTGCACTGCTAAAGAGAATAGTCTTGGGAATTATGCTGGGAGTACTGGCTACTCCGGACTTAATGGTTTAATCAGGGGTGACAGGTACATACATACTACACATGGGACAGTTAGCAGAATTCCAAAAACATTCTCTTTCTCCAAGATCCTCTAAAATTGCCTTATTAACTTAGAATTTATGTTGACAGAGACCAGTCTGCAGGTGCTTCGTTGCACATATTTGCAACAAAGTGACTTGCAGAATGGAAGGTGTGGCCCTCTCGCTGTCATGTGAGCGCTCAGCCACGACTTGTGCTTCACAGCTGGGTGCGATCACATTTAGCACGCTGGGCAGGTTTTTAACACAACACTCACGTGCTTTGTGTCCACATATCAGCAAAGATGCACCTAGCCTCCCAATCCTTCAGGTTAATCATTTACGTCACTGATCCAGCAACACTATCGTTAGATTAAACTGAAGGCTACCATCTAAATAAACAGCTATAGGGAAAGCTTGTTTATATGACCCCATCCCGACTAATGCAGTTCGACATTTTATTCGTCTAACGAGCTCGCTAGCTAACTGGCTAACGTCCCGTTCACTTGAATGGGGAGGCTAACAGTTTAACATCTTGTCCTACCTTCTGTATCGACGACTTGCCGCTTCTTCTCAAACCCATGAGCAGGATTCTTGGTTTGCTGTCGGACAACGCCGGGCTGCCCTCGATGTCGGCCTCATCCTCTCCATAACCGAAATCTTTGGGGAACGAGTCAGCCACCCCATAGCTGTCAGCCAGCTGTTCCACTTCGTACTGGATCGACATTTTGACCTAACGACGGTCGCTTCCCCTCTTTCCCCTGTATATTTGGTTACCACACCCGTGTTTGTATCGTCTGATCCGTGCAGGTGATGAACTGACGTCAAATAATATAGAGAGTTTGTCAATAATGCCGTGGCTACTTGCAAACACAGAGCATGATCCCACACATTTCCTTAGGATTTCCTCTTAAAAAAAACTCGCCTTAGATTCCGCCCCCTAATTCCAATTCGCTACTACAAGTACAACTCAACAAATGATTGGTCTAACCACCTGTCACTCTACTGAGCTTCGTTTCTGTCACCTGACTAGGACCCAGATTTGTGACCTATCACCCGGAGACGCAAAAGCAAAACGCGCTCCTGATAAAACAGATTAAATCTTCCGAAGTTCATAACAATAATACAAAAAATGTTATTTTATTCGCTGTTTCAAAATGACAGTTTTAAAGGGGTTGTTAAGACGTACCAAGTATATAGCAGCTCCGTCGTTTTGCCAGTAGAAGGCAGCAGATATCCACTTTAAGTGATGGCTTTCGGGACTGGGAAAAATGTCGGAAATCATCTTAAAATACTTAAATGGCTCACTTATTTCCATTTTTTTAATTAGCATGTGCTTAGACAGATATGCAGATATAAATCCAATCACGATTTTAGTAACATTTTTTTCACGTAGAAGCATAATACGCAAGTATAATTGAACAATTACACGTGTATTGTAAAGTTTTAACAATGCATCCTTTATTCAGTGACGTAGCCAAGACTTAAGAAACACCAAAAATAATGAGTCCAGTCCTAACAGGACAGGGAAACTGACACATAGGGCGATTTTTGTTTTTTCTCTGCTAACATCTTTGATCGGTACAAGTTGTTTATCCTTTCCGAGGAACACTTGAACGCAGCAGCCCTAAAAGGAAAGACGTCACAAGAGAAACTTTACTTTTCCGGCTGGCCGGAAAATTTAAGTTTCGTTTACCTGTTATACGTAGCAGTGACACAGGCGTGACACAAAGCATAACATCTACAAGAAGAAATTCAACGTTAGAACCTATATCGTTATGGCGCATTATAGAGTAAGTGTTTTTTCCTGGCCCCCGTTTCCAATGCTTTAAAGAGACAGTCTGTCGTGTGGTATCTGTAAGCTTTGCTAAGCTAATGTAGCCTCCCTGAGGTCACCATGTGTTTATTAATTAATGGCCTGACCAGCTGTCACAGCTTCAACCGGTGAATTAATGCCACCAAACCAACTTTTTTATGTATCTCTCTCCCTCTCGCAGGCACCAGACCCCAAAAGGGAGCAGTTCCGGAGATATTTAGAGAAAGCTGGCGTTGTTGACAGTCTTACAAGTGGTATGGATTATTTTTTTTCTGGCACTAAATGTAAACTTTATTGGTGTTTTGATGCAAAGTATATTAATTAACTAAGGAGTTTAACTAAGTTAAGAAATATATATCATGTATGGTTATGAGAGTCTCTTCTGACACGGTTGAACTGAAAAAGATCTAAAAATTCACCATTGAGTTGATGAATATAATCCAGATTTTGTTCCTTCTCAAGTCACGTACATATCAAAACTATTAGCACCACATATGGTACACAAATATAAACAGTTTAAATATACATTTTAATCAGTAATTAGTTAGTCCCCCATCAGAATTGATTTCAGCTGTAATCCTCCTCATGGACTGCCAGAACCTTTCAGTGTCCTCCAGGGGCATTCCAGTCCACTCTTCAGTCAGAACTTCTGGAGTTGTTATGATTCTTAGGAGGATTTTCTCAATGCCACAATCTCAATGACGTTGTCACAGTTTAGAAGTTCTTGCTGGTGTCCTTCCTTGCAAAATTATGTATTTTCATATTTGTTAGGTTGACCAGAAAGATATAATTTTGGATTTGTTGTTTCTCTAAAGAAAATATATATTTGTATGTTCTCAGACTCAAGACTACTCACATAATATTAAAACCTTCCCTACGTATAAACTTATAACCGATTTTGAATTACAGGAAATGAATATCATTTTTGCCAAAAAAAACAAGTGGTCACTTTTTACACATTATTAGTAAAGTATTTAATAACTGTTAAATAAAAAATCTCGAGTTATCATTTATTGGGAAGCCTACTAATTCCATCACAATAGCTGATTAACAGAAGTAATGTAATAACATTATAATGCCTCATTCAGAGGAATGTTCTATGTCAAACAAATAACACTTTTAAGTGAATCTTCTCAGATGCATCAGTTTTATTTACTTTTTTACCTAACAAAAAGCAGCAGTATAAGGATTTTTAGCTAAATACAACAAGACATTGTTATTTAACTGATGCCAAACAACAAGTAAACAAGACATTTGCTACCGTCTTGTCAGCTTCAGCATCAGTTTTTGTTGGTGTCCTAAAACTATACATATTTGGTATACTATTACTGTATTTGTATTTGCCACATTTGCTGTGCGATATTTTTTTTAATGCATTTCTGTTTTTTCCTCCTGGATTCTAGTCTTGGTGGCTTTGTATGAACAACAAGAAAAGCCCAACAATGCCCTGGAGTATCCTTCTATATGCATCAACATGACTATCTCAACCCGTTGAGTGGTAGTAGTAGTAGTAGTAGAAATTGTCTCTAGGTTTGGTAGTGAATTGAGTTTTGGACTCAATGTCAGCAAAAAAGAGGAATATTCAGAATTCCGTTTATTAAGGGGGGGTCACCTGCTGTAGAATCTTTAACCAGCTCCTCCCAGATTTGTGAAGGAGCATCTCTGTGCTGCTGGCCAGAATGTATCAGAGATTGAGACTCTGCATCAGGAGGTGATGGACCTGAGGCAGAGGTGTGCGAGTCTGGCAGAGGAAAACAAAGACCTCAGAACAAGGGTAAGCTTCTGCTGGTTCTTGTTGTTGGTGTGCCGTTTCAGACTGTTTTAAGATCCTAATTTAAATGTAATGAATAAATACAGCCGTTTATGTTCATATTATTATTAATACAAGGTAAATATAAATAGTATTTGGGACTTACTTTGCTATGAAAATCTCCATACATTTTAATTATAGCTCTGTTTAAGATATTCTTGTGATATGATTGTTTTGTCTTAATTGGTTTTTGATCGATGATGATTTTGTAGGGCACTATGTCTGACTCTGTGCTGCGATATGCAGTCTTCTGTCTCTCTTGGAACTGTCATGTATTGTGTTTTTGTATTTGTCAGTTTGAATTCTGAAGAGATAATGACACAGGCAGGTTGTACGTTGTTCTCCGTCTCTCTAGCTGCAGCAGTTTGAATCTCAAGATGGAGCCCCCGCTGAGTAAACCTAAGAAGACCTTTGGATTGAGAAAAGCCTTTTGTTTATATTCCTGTCGACTTAAATTTAAAGAACACTATTGAGTGAAAATCAATAATTTTGAAGTGGCTGTGCGGCTTTTTGTAAAACACAGTTCCTACTTAGTTTCTTAGATTCTAACTTATTCTTTAATGTAAGTATTTTATTTTTATTTTCTTCTTGTATATTCAGTCTTTATATAGAGAATGTTTGTAAAAGTATAACCTGAGTTTGGTTATACTGATTTTTATATACTTATTCTGCTGGTATAGTAGAAATTACACCCACTCAGTTCAGGGTCACGTGACAACGTGGATCATGTGACTCATCTTTAATTTTCCATAGGTCTAACGTAAGTAAAGAGTGTTGTAAAAAGGCTCCAACCTGTAATGTGCTGTTAAAATAAAGCAGTCTTGTCATTGTGTGATCAGATGTGTATCTTCTATATCTGAAAACATTTTCGTTTCTTGACACTGTACTCTGACAGCAATTTAAAAAAAGTAAAGAAAAATAAACAAACCAGGTATAATTCTAACTGCTCCAATCGGGCCGACTAACTTCCAGTTTATTTCCTTTATAATTAAAATGATGATTTATCAGACAATAACATTGGTAATGGGGGCAAAGCTGCTGCTTTAGCTACTTATTGATTGATATGCTCCAGACTGATTTATACCCAAGACGTACAGATGGCACAGATTTGACATTGTTGAATTAAAACGGTTAATGCTAATCTTGCTGATGCCCGCAATTATATAGTGATACAATCAAAAATATCTGAATATTTTGTGTATTAATGTTTTGTGTTACAGATGTTTACAGGTCTGCTTGTTTGGCATCCAAGAACGAGCTGTGTATCCAGAAATAAAGAAGATTAAATGTAGCTCAGTACAAACCTTTACCATGTACCTTTTATGCGACATAGCCATTAACTACAATACTGGTTATATCAATAATTTGGTAGTAATACATGCAGTTAGTCACAACTCAAACCAAATTTTTATCCACAAAACAAAGTTTTTGTTCCCTACTTTGTCACCAAATGCAATTATATTAAGCATCACTGATTAAATTATTTATTAAAAACATGCCACATTACTTAAACTGAAATGTTAGAGATTTACAACAAATACACAAACGACTAAGTCTCACCGGTATGGAGGCAGTTCAGATTGCAGTGAAGTCCGTGAGTGAATATATAAAGAATGTCTCTTCACATAGTTTGCTGAGTAATAACGCTGCAAACACGGACAGTTTTCACGCGTTTGATCAGATTTGCAGGTCTGGAGCGCGTCTGCTCCCAGAACTCGCCACCGATGTTTTGCAAGTGGAGGAAGGTGGTCTGGGGTTTTGTGTTGATTCTGAGCCGGAGTCATCCAGTGTTTCAGGGCTGGAAGGACGACTTGGATGTCTGGCACCTGATTTTCCCTGTTCACCACCAACGACCTTTGCCTCCCCACACGAATCTGTCTCAGAGCCTTTGCCCTCCAGCACTGTGGAGCATTTGAGCGAGGCGTGAACCCTCCAAGGCCTCTTCAACGCGCTAACTGGCAGCGTGGGGAAGGAGGAGGCGTGATGGGCCTTCTGTGGGTGTTTGGAGGAGTCTGTGCATCCTCTTTCGCTGCTGTCGTCCTCGTTACTGTGTGAGGGAAGACACAAGGAGTCATCGTCCTCTGGCGTCGGTTTAATCACGGCGTCGCAACACGACCAGGGCTCACTGGTTGTCATGGTACCGTCACAATCTGGGGGGCTTTGAGCTGAACGTCTGGAATCCTCCAAACGCTGCTGGGGGGCCAGCTGGCCCTGAAGAGGTAGAGAAGTTGAAGGTTTGATAAAGTTGGGGTACATGATGGCGCCCTGCATCCTCTCCATCAGGAGGTTGTAGTCAGCAGGCGCAGACGCAGCTGTTGGCTTTCGGGATGCACTGGTGCATATTTGCACCACAGATTCTTTCTTACACTTATTCGAATAGTAGTCGTCAAGATCATCTCTTTCCTCTCTCAAGTGAGGGTAGAAATCCAAGATGCCCTTTTTGACCTTCTTGTAGCCCAGATGGATGATCTCCAAGATGTTCAGGAAGAGGGAAATGGCAGCGATGCACTGCATGAACACCATGAAGACACTTTTCTCCGTCGGCCTGGAAACATAGCAGTCCACAGCATTGGGACAAGGATCCCGCTCACACTTGAAGAGTGGGTAGAGGTGGAAGCCATAAAGGAGGTACTGTCCTATCATGAAGGCCACTTCAACAACAGAGCGGGTGACAACATGAGCCACGTAGGTACGCAGCAGGGAGCCGCTCAGAGGAGCTTTGTTCAGTTTCCCCTGATCCAGCTGTTTCATTTCCCGCTCAATCCTCTTCCTGGCTTCTGCCAACTCCACATCAACAAACTCCAGCTCCCTCCGCAGCAGAACCTTCTTCTTCTGCCTCGCCTTCTCCAGAGCACGCAGCCGGTAGAGAGCGTGGCCCATATAAACCAGCGAGGGAGAGGACACGAATATGACCTGCAGCACCCAGTAGCGGATGAGGGAGATTGGGAAAGCCAGGTCGTAGCAAACGTTTCTGCATCCTGGCTGCTCAGTGTTGCACACAAAGTCGGCCTGCTCGTCGTTCCACACGTCCTCAGCTGCCACCCCAAGGACCAGCATACGGAAGATGAACAGGATGGTGAGCCAGATCTTGCCTACCATAGTGGAATGGATATGTACCTCCTCCAAAATCCCCCCGAGGAAGTTCCAGTCCCCCATCTTCACCCTGCCATTATGACTGTTTGAGAAGTAAGTGAGAGAGAGAAAGACGATAAGGAGAGAAACTCTGCCTAAACTGCTTGAAATGAATGTCTATTAGGATAATAGAACATAAAATACACATTAACGATGAGTATAGTACACTTTGTAACACACAAGCAACCAATCAAAATGTCTGAAATTAGACAACATGTTAATAAATGTCAATAAAATTTAGAGATTGAGTTTCCAGTAACAGTAGAATTTAAAAGATAAAAAAAATACTACCTCAAATAGAAAATAGGACATTAACACGTATAGAGCTGTTAGTAAAGTACAAAAACATAAAAAAAAAAAGGTTTTAAGATAGAGAAGTTGTATTTCCGTCGATCTGTCGCCTTAGTTATCTGTGCAGCGTCTCTACACACAGTCCATCAGAGCTCTGGACTTGTCCTTTCCATTTACCTTGCGGCGGCATGGACAGACTGCCGGTGATGGCTTAAATCTCCTCGGGTCATGCAGCCCTGACAAGGTCACCAAAAAAGTTTGCAAAAATCGTTGGTTCCCTCCACATGAGTCCCTGCACATCACCCAAATCCCCTCGACCCGCCTCTGCTTCAGTGTTGCCAGAAACAAAGTGGCAGCAACTGATGTGCCGAGGGACGGTTGCCAACACTCCTCTGTGCAGAGAGAGTCAATACGGCCAACTTCAGCTGTGCATTAGATCATAGCCTCCCAGTGATTGGCTTGTCGCACAGATATTGACCTCAATATTTGCAGATGGGGGTATTATTTGTATTTATCAGGAAACAATAACGTTTGGACTGAATGGCTGAATGATGAACGATGAAGGAATTTCTGATGAAAAGGCTGCAGGAATGCTTCTTCTTTTTTGACGTTTATTAGGGTGTCCTCCTGGGGTTTACCCTGAAGAACATATGTTGTGTCCAGAATACGAGCACAGGATGTTTTAGCGCTCAATTGTTCCAGTGTTGTTGTTCCATATGCACAGAGAAGGGAAATAATCACTGGGGTAGGAATCCCCCTATTATCAATACCAGTCAGTTATCCACTCAGGCTTTGTACGATCAATAGTTTTCTGTTATATAGCTCAGTAATCATTGAGCTATCATGTCCTATTTCATTCTCTGCCGCTCTGCTCCGGATGCGATGGAAGTTTCCATGCACTTAACATTATTTTATACCATTTGAACTCTATCACAGTGGATTGATGTGTTGGACAAATGCTTCTATTCATATCCACTCCTAAAGGAGTTTGTGTAATACAAATACTCAGCAACTCATATTATTACAGCAGCTTTACGTACACAAAGTGAATCGTCATCAGTGGGGGGAGAAATAATATACTTTAACCTCAACTTTACGATTTCCCTCTGACCTAAAATCTCTAATTCTGCCCAGCAACAGGGCACTGAGGGTCACACTGGGGTAACTTACTGGGAAAAACCCAGTTTTATTTATATAAATTTGTTTACCTCAAATCAATTCTCAAAGTGAATTGTTCCAAAATAAAGTCACATTTTCAATCTTCAAGTAAACTAATTGAACAAATAATGCTTTAGATGGATTACATACGTTTAAATGTATTGGATTGATGACCATGAAGTTTTCAGTGATTCAACATTTTTCAATTAAAAGAGGGGAACTTATGATAATTAAAGAATTGTATTGAGTGTAACCGCTATTATTGAATTATATTTAAATCTTGATGGAGGAGCTTTACAATTTTTCTGCAGCTCCGACTCTTTGTAGACGTCCAGTATTGGATATTTAAAGACTTTTTATTCCAGTTTTTACTCAACATGTTCATGTGCTGACAAGAAACCCATCGTGTTATTTTCAGTATTTCGAGATAAACTCCTCATTTAGTCTTTATATGACTAAATGCTGCACATTTTCAATAACAAATCCTCCCAATAAAACATATTTAAGACAAAACTTGAAATTCTACTGCTAACAGTGTTTCAAATGGGACATTGATTATTTTTTCCCCGACTGCCGCAGAACATAAAACAACGTACCATTCCCCTATGCATCAGGGTCAAGGCGAGCACGTCCATGATAATTGAATATCGATGCACTAACAGATGAACTGAAACTATGGAACTTTCCGTAGTGCAGGATAAGAAAAGCACTGACGAAGCATAAAACAGCTGACTGACAGTAGTCCTCAGTGTGAACTACATATGTATATATTATATACTGATACGACAGAATGAATACTGCTGTCCTGTGTGTGCATAAGTTTCAGACGGGTTTAAAGAAAAAAATAGAATTTATTAACAACACAACATTGGAAATACAAGACCAAATGTGCAATCTTACATTTAATAACATTTAAGTTATGCTTACATTTCACAAAATAGCACCAGTTTATAGCCAGTACCCCATGTGGTATTGGAAAAAGATGCTCAAAAACACTAAAAAGTATTAACTTAAAGACCCACACAGCAGAAGAGGAGCTGTTACAGAGACTTCACCTCCACCAGTGTCCCTACAGTAGGCTGTTTGTTTTTTACAATGATGATGATGATGATAACTGCTTAACTTGACTACTTCACAAGATTGTGCTTCAAAAGTTACGTATTTCCAGGGTTAAAACCGAATGAGTCAAACTTCCAACTGTATGTGTAATTACCCATTTCCTGTCAACAGGACGTGACTGAAACAATATCAGGGTACTGATCCAAACAGCAAAAGCCTCCACATCCCCAGACCGCCTCATAAATGCCTTTAAAGTGATTATTGTTGAATTCTGTGATTGATAATAGATCATGTTTAACACACATACACACTGGAAATCTATTCGAGTGGTGAATCAGTAGAGATGAGTATGAAATAAAACACATTCATGATGAAGAAGATGAAGATCGTGTGTCCTTTCATTTCCCGATAAGCCTAAAAAGTCTGAGATCTAAAACTATAAACAAACTATCAGACAAAGAGAAGACTCCCTTTTTTAAGATTCATTTAGACAAATATCAGTTACACACAGTATCTATGATGGAATTCAGTTTTAATGTTATTATAAAATAGGCACAGTGCTCCAGAATCAACAGAAAGAGAGTCACTCAAACTCCCACATTCAGCTCTGGTAAAAATAAACAAAAATAAAAATGGACGCCTGATTCACAAAGTCCCTGAAGAGCAGTTTGGCTCTCTAAACATGTGTTTGCTTCTTATTTGACTAGGCACCTTGTATGAACTCCAGTGGTTCTAGGCTGCGGGCGACAGGAATATGTTGAAGAGCACAGCAAAGATCACAAACGCCACGTATAACCCTATACACGTCCAGAACCGGGGGTCTTTGAGGAGCTTTTTGTTGTAAGCGCTGAAGAAGACGTAGCCGATGGACATCCCCGCCAGAATTCCTCCAAAATGCGCCACAAAGGACACCTGAGAGGAGAGAAGAGTGAGCTCGGGTTCCAGAACCAATTACTCCAGTTAGTGACTGCAGACCCTCAACATGCGTCACCTGAGCTCCCTTCAAACCTGCAGGGCCAGTTTAACCGCCTAAACAAATCCACAAGTGGGCCCATAAACAGATAAAAAGGCAGAGAAATAGGAATCAGGCTCTTTGAGTTGGTAGAAATCAGTTTATAAGACAATAGTAGAATAATTAGATTCCTCAAAACAAACTATGGAGTCAAAGACGTTCATTTCTAAATAGGGTTTATTGACTAAAGCCTGATCATGTGGGCAATTAGATCGTTTTAATCCTTTGTCTGTAAGTATGTGTTCAGACAGAGAGGCATGCATCCGCACGAAAAATCAAGTCCAAGCAAGAGCGACTGATCTCATCTGCCTACAGCGGCAAATTAAATCCAACTTCAACCACCGCTGGCCCAGCGGAGGTTCACTGGATTTTCTGGATCTGGAAAGGTTTAAGCTAGAACCTTTTGTAAAAGGAAGCAAAGCCATACCTTCATACCGGCCTCGTCGCTGGCAAATCGTCTGTAGAAGGCAAATCCAAAATCTGTTCCAACTGGAGAAAGGAAACGGTGTTAGACTCAAGCCATTTTTGCAGCAGTCAGGAAACTTGGCGGGTTGAAAAGGCCCAGCAGAACTTACCAAATATCACTATGACGAGGATACGGAACACTCCAAGGAGAGGAATCATCTCTCGGTAGTTCTGTGAATTGAAAAAATTATTTATAAAGTGCCACATGTTGCCTAATAGAAGAGAAATGGAGCATTGAAGGTGTAAAACAAAAACAGATATTTATTGAGTGTTAGCTCAGCAGTTCAGGCTTTATCAAACAACCCATGTGACATTTATGCCAGAGAAAATGTGAGGGATCCAAATCAGAACGTTCACATCAGCTCCTCTTATTAAACCCTGTGTAAACTTACCACCACTGCGTTCATAAAATAGCCTCCTATTAGGGCATAAACCCCCCCGGACGCTCCCACCAAAGCGCTGTGAGGATCAAAGATGGAGCTGGACAGAGAACCTGAAGGGAAACAACAACAAAAAGATCTGCTTTAACAATCAAATAACAAATGAATGCAAGAGGACACGAGTTTGTGTCCTCTAGATTTTACTGTATCTCAGAAAGGGGCGGGGCTTCAGACGGCGCTAACCCGCTAGGACTCCTGCCAAGTAAACCATTCCCACTTCAAATCCTTTATGGACCAGTTCCAGAGGGATTCCCAGCACCAGCTGCAGAATCAGGTTGCCCACGATGTGCTCCACACTAAAGAGAGGAAACATGGGGAACAAAAACTAGATTCTTCAGCATGAAATCCTTTTTGTTTTCATTCAAATGAAGCCATACTCCAATTATAAACCTATCCACCAGGTTTATCTCTGCCGTAGGATCAACCCTCACTCAAACTTTCATCAACGTCGAGCAGTTTTTATGTCATCCTGCTAAAAAAACACTAGAAATATGAAAAGTTAAGAAGGGTTGGAACACTTTGTTCTCTTAATTATATGTATAGATAGTAAAATGTGATCATGTTATCATGCAGAAGCCAGAAAAGTAATGGAATCATCATGTTAATGTAATAACTCCAAAAATGTTTCATCTGCTCATTTTACCACATAGACCTTAGTTCTTTTAGCACTTTGAGATTTGATCCAAATGTAAAGTGCATTATAAATGCATTATTATTATAATAAATGTATTATTATTATTATTAGTGTGAGGAAGAAGCGCATTGATGTTTGGGAAAGGTCGGTTGTATATTTCCAACACTAGGGGAAGCTCTGTCTCCAAAAGAGATATTATTTTTGGTTATAAAAGAAAAACACCCATTAAGTATAAATTTGGTGCATTTGGATGGAGATTTATCTGATACATATTTTACTTTAATGGTTCATATTTTTTCTTGTTTATGTTTTTACAAAAAAAGGAAAACAGTTTTTCATTCAATCCTCAAATTAAACTCTTGTACAACGCAGGGGGATTGGGGGCTTTTTGCAGGGATATACCCTTACTGTCGGGGGCGACTGGCTTTGGCCTATTTTTAATTTTAAAAAAGCGGCTAACATGTTTTTAATCATTTTTGTCAATACCATAAGCCTCGTCTTTGAAGAAAATGAGCTTCGTCCACTTTGAGTGACTGTTTCTGTTTCTCTATGTTATTCTTGTTTTCCCATGTGCCTCTGTTTAGTCATGATTTTTGGGTCTTCCTGTGTTCCTGTGGTTTATCTACTCATGACTTCTGAGACCGCCTGCTCACCAAATCACGTGACTTTCAATTGTTTTGACAGATGTGCCAGCAATACAGGAAATGGCTGTCTGGGCTTTTCTGTACCTCAATATAAACAGTAGCAGATTTATTCTCAGAGCCGGTGGTACTGATTGTTACACGACTTGTTTTTGTTACTGCGATTGCGGTCTAACAGTTCAAAAAAATAAATAAATAAACCTCACATGAAGTGATAAGTTAATGGGAGCAGTTTCAGAATCATGACATCATCCAACCAACACAGGAACCCTATAATAAAGCAAAGAGGTGCAGATCCACAAACGACCACAGAATAGAATCCACACCTCTGACATCATCATAAACCAGACTGCTGTTTTACGCCAGAGCCGGATTAACTTTGCCCTTCACCTTGTGATTACGATACCTACGACTTGCTGCTTGATGCTCACCCGGCATGGACGAACATGTAAGTGATGAAGCGCCATGCTTCCTCTCTGCGCTCAGACTTGTATGTAAGGACGCTTTTCCAGATGCCCTCATCCAGAGTCACCCACTGCTTCTGAGGCTTCCACACAGCGTAGTAGATAAACACAGCCAACTGAGGAAGAGCAGAAAACGTACACAACAGTCTTTGAGTCGGCGGCCCAAAACATCAAATCGCCCCTGCTTGCTCTATTAAACAGTATAGAGGGTCTGCGGGGGGGATGAGAGAAACAGAATATCCCACACAGCTGAAAAAATAAAGATGGGAAAAAGGAAAATCAGAAATACAGATGTTGTACTGTGTAAAAACAAGCGCAGAAAATCCCCAGAGAAGCCGTTGTGTATAAAGCAAAGCTTTCGCTGCCGCTCCATCAACATCCCCAGGGTAAATAAACAAACAGGACCCTTGAACACATCATTGGACACGTGAGCTGACTGTGGGCGATCCGCATTAACCGAACGTCTGTAGGACAGTAGAAGCCCTCAGAGTACTCTGACAGAAAACCACAGCAATCGTTTTTCTGATTCAAATTTCTCGGTATAGTTTCACTTAAATTAAACTTAAACGCTAAATGTGGTAAAACGTGCACACTGCTAACACTGCTAACACTGCTTACAACGACTTTATATTGTGTTATAAGCCCTTTTCTGACATCTTTTCTGCCCATGCATGAAAAATTTTAATCCAAAATTGTAAGGGTTAATGACTACAGCCAATCAGTAACCAGCAAACAATATCCAACACGGCAGAAAGAAAGCGTTTCATGTCAACAAGGGTGTTCATCAAACTATTGTTATATACTTTGTGTCGATTGGTAACTATGAATCTGAGGAAAGAAATGTTACATGTGGCGTTCCCCAAGGACCGATGTTCGGACCTTTTCTATTCAATCTCGCTCACATTTTTTTTTTTTTGTGGAACACTGGTAAAACCTCTATGCAGATGACAGACAATTGTACGTTACAGTGTCAGAATGTTCCTTTACATCCAGTGATGATGCAAATTAACATGTTAAAAAAGTCAAATAAATGTTTATCATGAATTCATTGAGGGAGTCCGCAACACAAAAATCTTAACTTTTAGCCGTTAGACTAAATATCGACAGCCGTAAAAAAGACAATGACAAAAATGGTCTAAACCTTAAAGACATAAGAAGAATTATAGAATTTGGGTTTGAACAACATACAAAAAGATACTTGTTCGGGCATTTCCACTAATCTACAGCAGATGTTTTTAATGGTGTTCTCGCAGGTCTGATAAGAAAATCAGTCGGACCGCTGGAGTTCATCCAGAGTGCTGTCAGCAGAGTCCTCCCCCACACCGGAGAAGTAGAGCACCTTACATGATACTCACCTCACTCCTGTGTGCCTAAGGGGCCACACCCACTTCTGGTCAGAATACATATCTGATTAACTTGAACGTCATGTGACATCCAGACCCGACAGGTCCTGTGGGACATGTTCCTTTAAGTGTCCCAGAATCAGCAAAGTGAAGCAGGGTTTAATTTCTACGATCTCAGACAACCAGCACCTGCGTTCTGCCCATTTACAGCGGGTCTCAAACCTTTACTGTTTACAGCAGCTGTCTCATCAATTCACAACACCTTCTTATCTACTTTTATTCAGACACAGGTACTTAAGACGCTTTTATAGGCTTTTATAGGCTTTTATGTGCGGTAAATTGTGTTCTAATGTATTGTCCGTTTTTTCGAATTACTTACTTTCAACGTTCTTCGTGTTTCATTTTAACTTCAATCTATGTCTCTGTAAAGCACTTTGAATAGCGCAGCGTCTAAATGATTCTATAAATATAAACTTGCCCGGCCCTGCCGAGCATACGGGGCCATTTTTAATGCATTCCTGTATAATTGACTCTGTACACATCCCTTCCAGCCATACTTTTATGGAAACATGAGGCCACAGCATCCAGCATCTCATTTTTGTCTTGAGAGACGCACTCAGAGGAAAAGCATCGGCTGCACTTCATGAATCCGGACATTCAGAGGAAGTGACTCAAACGAGAAGAGAGAGAGGACGAGAGATGATAGAAATAAACTTAACTAGAGTTTAGAGCGTCGCTATTTCCTGCCATCCATTGTCTATTACTGCCCAAGCTGACATTGTCCTTAACAGGACTGACACCGAGAGACAGAAACGGCGAAGGACAATTATGTGACACCGGTTCACACCGCCAGTCTTAATGCTCAGTATAGTTGTTTAAATTACTCTTAATCTGTCCTATGTCAGACTCCAGCCACTACATTTAGTTTGAACGCTATTCTCTAATAGTCAAACTGTCAGGAAGTCCAATGTGACGGTTCGGACTGAGGTCGCAGACCCGTGTCTGATTTCGGACCACATATAGGAGTAGGCCTATTGGAAACTGGAATAGATGAGATTCCATTTGGTTTGGGCGGTTCACACTGTTCACACTGTTCACATATGAACAAAAAATGAGACCTGGGGCCACGTTGTTCCTGCGGTGTGAACGTAGCCGATGACTTCAGGTCTCTGGACTATGACAGGCGGCCAGGGAACCTGCAGGTAACAAGAAAACTGCACAGAGAAAATCTCTGATCTGGATTTGAACTCGTAACCCTCTGGCTCTGAGCTAAAGCGGTCGAATATGAAGAATCGTTTCCCTGCAGTTCTTGATTTAATGAGTCAACCTAAGAAAATCTGCTCCACTAAATAAGAGTTAATGCCAATCTGTGATGTCATTAACTTCCTGGCAGCAGCCAAATACAAAAGAAAAAGGCAGGATGTTTACATTCAGGGTGGAGCTACCTCAGCGATACTGATGAAGATGATGAAGATGGGAGGCGGGCAGCAGTTGGCCCGCTCCAGGTACTTGCTGCGATGGTCCTCTGGAAGCATCCATCTGGAGACGGAGCGCTGGAACTTCTCACAACATCCCAACTTCCTAGAACCATCTGGCTGGTCTCCACCGGCCTTGAAGGGTCTTCCTTCTCGGTCCACAGGAAACGGCTCCTGCTGCTCAAGGTCGATGTCTTCCATCACGGCTCCAGTCCTGCCCGGCAGATCACACAATCAGATTCAGGATTACATACACTTCTTTAAAAGATCAGAGGGTTGTTTGTATATATATACGCGTAGCAATAACATATGTTATATATTATATTTTGTAAGTTCGGTTGCGTTTTAGGATGAAGTTGAATTTTAATATGATTTTTGACATCAGTGTGATACCAGTACATCTGCATCATGCGGATTTAAATTAAAATATTATATCCAACCTATTCATGTCATCACCAAGAAAAATGAAATAGAGAGAAATGATTTTTGTGCATGTTTTATTTCTTTGGGGCATTTATTGATGTAATATCTTAGACGCTTTAAATGACAAATCATTTTATCAAGCAGGATTTTAAACATTAACAAATAAAAAATAAAGATTGAGACCTCCCATGCAAAATAATCCACTCTAATCAGATTAGTTCAACCCTTATTGTAAAGCATGTTTGCTATGACGTCAGCTCTGGGGACCCCCATGAAGGCCGGGGCAGAACCCAACAGTTATACTTTAACTGAACGATGTATAAGAACAAATAAATGGATTACAAGCCTTAATTCAAATGTGTGACCACCAACACGTTTCACGTGTAGCTTCTTTGTTGGGACTCTCTCCATTTTGGAAACACACAATGACAAACTGAACAAAAGCTGAAGTAACGCAAAAGTACTTGAGACACAAAATTGTATTGCCTCCACTTTTCGAACTTGAGTGACGTGTTGATGATTTAAACGGTGTCTCCCTGCCTGGACAGAATCTGACAGAAGTTACAGCAGATTAAGTTACTCTGAGTTAATTACGGTATCCAGTGTTCTGGGCGTTGCTGATCCTAGATCCTAGAAAAGAATTAAAGGTTCTCTCCTTGGATAAGTATTCTAACAGGATATTTGTTTTTTGGAATATAACTTGGGATCTTGCCCACTCACCCAAACCTTCGACAGGAAGTGTTTAGATTCCTCCAGCCACTCCAGAAAGACGCATAAAGATTGATTCAACTACTTCATGCAGGTCGCTGCGGGGGGAGATGAAAAGACACCAGCGAGCTCGGTTTCAACACTCGACCATCACATGTTCGGCATCAGTCCTCCCTGCTCCGTGTGCACACACAGCCTGGAGAGTCCCGGTTCAAGACGACAGAAGACCCGGAGCTCGGAGGAACCAGAAAGGAGATAATTATAGCCCTCTCATTGCTCTTCCTGCAGCAAACTTCCTTCCTTGGCACAAACAAAACAATGATCTACCCTTTTCCCACTCCACGGCAGCACAGTTTCTCGGATCTGCTGTAAAAAAAAAAAAAAAAACACTGCTCAGATACTCGCAAGGCTCAAAAACAGCTTACCTGTTCTCCCAGTGCCACACCTGCGCTCGGTGACGTCACAGCCCCGCCCTTCCCTCACTCACTCACTCCACCCACACATCCGCGGGAAAAGCAAACACCAACCACCATCTTTCTCACACATTCAAACAAATGACACAGTATTTAATGAAATGGGCAGAGTTAAATTCCCAGTGTAAATATCATCGACCTCGCATTTCCACTAGGTGGCGCCAGAGGCCACAACTAACGACCTCCTGTATGCTGATAGAACATGAACCATTGGCTTCAGTCATTAGAGACGATTCCCTGAAATGATAACCAATGTGTTTTTATGTGGTAACCATGGTGACGCAAGTCTCACAAACTTTTGACAGGCGAGGAAAAGTTCCTTATGCAGCTTTATCCCTGATTTTTGACGAAATGTTCAGCCTTTTGATTACATCACGTAAAGTTCAGCCCACTAATCAATTCTATTTATTTAATATACATTTCCTGACAACGTTATTTTGAACAATTTCATGAAACACGTCTTAGTTTAGTTATTTAATATTGTTTTATTTCAATTTTGTAAAATATATCTATTAGTAATGTTATTCATCTGACTTTGTTCTAAAGAAATTCTGACGTAAAACGTAGAATTCTGGCTTCATTCTCACAACTCTGACTTTAATTTCTGGATTCTGGGAGTAGTCAAAATCCCCCCCACCCTACAAAATAAAATGTTTCACATATACCCTATGTGGACTTAATCCTCTTCCGTAAAATATATATGCTGAGGATTTGCTAAATTCAAAAAAAGCGTTAAATTTTCTTAATTTATTAAAAATGATTTTCGGATGAGGAAATCATCTTTAAAGTAACATTACGGATGTTTGACAAAGGGCAGCATTTTACAAATAATTTCAGAAATGTGGTCCATTTTTATATCCCAGATGATTTTAATTGTAGGACATTTACGTCTGCCTTCTCGCAGGTTCATCAAAATCCCATGTCAAATAATAATGAACCATCAGATGTGACAACACGGGCCAGACTTTATTTGGCTTTTCTTCACGAAACCATTACCCCCCAAAAATGACTGTATGGACCTTCTGGTAAGATCAGGGTTGCAACCAACAACTAATCTCACTATAATACGATTAATGAAATAACTTGTTCTGATTAATTTTGGTTTGGGGCAGCTGCTCCGGGGTTAGAGAAGTTACCCCCTCATCTTCAAGCAGCAGACTGAATCTGCTCCCATTGGTTGTTCCATTGGTTCCATTCTGAGCCGGTGGGTCTCTATCCATCTCCAAATATGTTGATTTCTGGTGTTTGCAACTAACATTGTGGGTTTAGAAAGTTGTCCTACTTCTTATAGGAGCTGAAATAAACTTTTTGATAATCTGTAGAATACCACAAAACATGAAGACTGATGACATGAAACAGATTGATTGATTACAACTACTCATCTTCAAGTAGTTAGATTACCTCCAGTTTAAACATCCACAGCAGTAACATATAGTAACTATTGATGCAGCATACTTGTACTTTTACTTCAGTCAGGGTTTGAGTGGGTCACGATGTGTCTTAAGGCCTTTAACCCGAGCAGATGGTCTGAATACTTTGTCAATTATGAGTTCTGTTACAGTTATGAGTGGTGGTCAGACCAGAGAGGGACCACATAAACGGGTCATGACAGAATAAGCACAAAACTTGAAGTTATTCTTACACAAGACAGGTAAATAATGGCCGTACTGACGGGATCACATTTATATCGAAAACAATGACGAAAATGTAATGGATCACCTGCTTCAGCTCAAGGTGAGACTAACGTTCAAGCGTGTTTAAGACAACATGGACGCGTACGTTCTTTCGTCCCATGAAAGCAGGAGACGTTTGTGACATACAACAAATAGTTCCAGAGCCGCTGTCACTCCTTCTAATGAGGGCATTAACCCCGTTAGTCTTCCCTTTAAACAAACAGACAGCAGCTTTTGATCACAGTACTTTTATTAATTTTTTTCAAAAGGGAGAAAAATCCACATTCTCAGGTAGAGTTTTGAGGGAGGGGGGAGGGAGGGGGGGAAAGAAAAGTGGGAGGACGTGAGAAGCAGGAGCCTTTACATACAGCTGCTGGGAGGTTATACAGGAGGATGATAACATGAGCCAACAAGCTTTTTCTACAGCGCCGGCAAGATATTGGACACAGATCTGCTTTAGTCAGGATTTCCAGAGAGTATATCAACGAGAAGAAAGGGGGAAAGAGGGTGGGCTTCATACATAGTTTATCCTTCGGGGTCTCCTAACTTTTGGCCAGCAGCAATCGCTTCAACGTAAGAAATCAGCTTTTGGATTAAAAAGAGGATAAACCATGGCACCCAGACAGTTTCAGCTGGGGGGCGGGGGTAAAAAAGGTAAATAAAATGAAGTCGAGGGAAGAGGGCAGGAGAAGAGCAGCCATCTTGTAAGAGGAAGCTGGGAGCTCATTGGTGCGAGTTCAGGAGACATCTGAAATACAAAATGGTTGATAGTGTGGATGAGAGCTGGATCAGATGATAAGAAAACTACTAAACATAATACACCAATACTTTAACCAAAGTCTGAAGAAACTTCTAGTTTGAAACACTTACAACTCGCTGGCCGAGCTCCGTATCTTCGCATGATCTGGTCTTGTGTGAATTTCACAAAAGATTCGTATTGTTCTGAAAGAGAGGCAGACGAAGGTGAGGATGCGTGTCTGTAGACACAAACACCAGATGGAGCAGAGAACCAACTACATCCTGCAGTCGTTGTCTAGTTAACATGTGAAAGTGATTAGCATCAGCATTAGCCTCTTTGTCTTCACGTCTCTTTGAGTCCGAATCACAAAACAGGAAGTGGCTAAAACTCTTCTTGTGTGTTCTCCATTCAAAGCTGCACGCCTCAGTCCACATTTGGTGGGGCTACATAGTTGGGAGCTTATTGAGAATAAAGGTAGGTAGTCCATAAAACGTTAACCATCTCCCTTAAATGACACTGGTTTCCCGTCGTTCACTCTGAGGCTACGGTAGATTCCAGCTCTGGAGAGGTTATATGATAGAAAAACCCTGGAGAGGGAGGGTGCAGGAGGTTTCCTAATACACTAGGTGGGCTGGATGGATACGGAGAGACTTATTCTGAATGGATTAGGAGAGACACTTGATCAGAAAAGAAACCAGCATGTAAACGCACCTTTTCGTAAGAGAAGGCCCTTTACAATTGAGATTCCATTTTTTTTGCAGGGGTGTAGAGTAAGTTCTTTTGGAAAGACGTTTCGAAAGCAAGCGATGCATGTAAACGGTGTTTCGGATAATAACTGGTGAGAGCGTGTCGGCATTTAATGATCTAGACAACAGCACAACAAATGTGACTCTGGTGACAGAGTAACATATCTGGTGAATTTACCACACAACGCGTCCTCACTAATAAGGTAATATTTGATATCAGTAGAACCTCTCAGAGGTCAGGCAATGCTGTTTCCTCTCTCCCTCTCTCCCTCTCTCATCTCTACATTATAGGAGTCAAGTTTTTAGTAAAGAATAATTATTACCAGCTGTTCATTCAAAAAAGGACAAATGAGTCCATGTCGAGCCGCCAAATGTCCCAATTTCAGTTCTTCTCTGCCAGAATCCAATAAGTGCTTTTGAGATTCATTCTGAATATTGTTTGTATTTATGGAGGACTGTTTATTACCTGCGAGTTTTGTGTTTAGGATCTGTTCGTACTCCTCCCGAATCTTCTCCTCGTGGTCTTTCAGCAGCCGCTCACACAGGTAGCTCACTTGCTTCAGTGTAAACGAGGGTTGGTCCTTCCTTGAGGCGCCTGAGGAACACAACATCAGATGAGCTATGAGAAGGCCCAATCAGTAAGTTATGCTGCACAGCCATAAGTCACAATGACAGCAATGCTCCCTCTCCAGAAATAGGTGCCCGGCCAGGTGCAAGTTTACAGCTCTGCTCGCCGTTGTCCCTCACCTCCGCCCGCCAACAAGGTCACGCAAAACTGACGTGAGCTCTTCCTCTGATGCTCTCCTGCCTTTGTCTCGCTGTGACTGCAAGCAGCTTTGGTTGGGTCATTCTTTACCCAGAGGTCTGTTTGTAAATCACCGACAAAGATGGCAGAGAATGGAAGTTTAACAGCCGTGTCAGAGACAGAAAGAGGCCGCGTTCAGAACAGCGGGGTCTGTGTGATCTATGAGATGCAGAGTGAAGGGGGGGGGGGCAGAGCCCTGAGGCTGAGGGCTTGGATTACATCTAGCACCCTAACTGCCAATTTGTGCTTAACACATCAGACTGCACCACTTCTGCTGCAGCAAAAGTCTGTTTTCAAAGCGGGGCAGAAGGAAAAGGGAAATGTTCCATAGATGTAAATATGTGTGTGTGTGTGTGTGTGTGCGTGTATGAACAGGGACGGACACACGACACCACCATTTACACACACTTCAGGTGTGAAACCACGTTGCGTGACTGACCTTTAAGCGTATAATTAGGTTGTTAAATAAGAACGCCATGCCAATAATGTGTGCATTTGAGAAAAAACAGAAACACATCATCATTCATTCCAATTATGATTCATTTTCCAGATCTTCTCTTCTGTGATTTTGACTTAACTGCATGACACCTGGATTTTTTTCAACTGGTTGAATCATGAGTCATCATCCAACTTTGACTCATGCATCCGCGGGTTAAAGACATCATTGAAGTGAATGTCCTAATCTGGAGTAACATCTGAAATACAAATTTAACATGTAACCTGACTCTAAGAGGAGGATCATCAAGGTACGCTTCTCCTGCATTCCAGACGGATTAGACTGTGTGGACTGGAACAACTAAAACTCTGTGCGCCTGATGAGCAGCAGGAGCCCTTCTAGAATCAATGACCTCATCATTTCATCTGTGATATTGGAGCAACAGCACCGGCATAAACATGCTTTGCAAATATTTGATTCTGGGCACATTATATCACCTGCAAAAAGTACAGTACTGTCCTGCAGCTCTCCGAAAGACAATAAGACCTTCATACCTGAGGAGTGGAATGATCTTTATCTGGAGAGTCAGACCTAGAAAAACACTGTAACACTGCAGCAGCCTGTCGGCATGAAGAACAGGAATAATACGCTGCTCCTACATTGGTACGGTGTCTGACTACATGAGCTAGGACCATAAACAGCAGTTTGTTAGTGTAAAGCCAATAGTAAATTCCCTAACCTGGTGGGGAGCTGGGAGCGTTGAGGGAGGAACTGGGACTTGGGGCGTCACTGGAGCTACAGGCCTCCGTCTGGTTGAAGGCCCCTTCCAGCTGCCGCCGCCTTTGGATCCGGCTGTACTCCTGACGGAGGTTCTGGAAGATCTGCTCTGTAGGGAGCAAACAGAAACAAACACACAAAATGTTAAAAGTAGAATATTGTACTCAAAAAAAAAAAAGAGAATGAAAAAAGGCAAGCTGGACCTTCTATAATATTTCAAGCAGCAGAGTTTTCTTAATTACGGTTGGAAATATCAGGTGACTGCTAGACTAGAAGTGAAAGTATTCTTCCACAACACCAGAGAGCTTGATCTTCAAAACATCTGCTCTCAGATAATGCCCTCCCTCTCTCTCATACAGTTTCAGGAGACCATCAGAAGGATCTTGTTGATGAGTGAAAGCCTGAATTCAGTGAACACCACCTGCATCTGTGGCCCAACACACAGCTGACTTAAGACTCATTCTAATCCCGTGACTGTATCACTTTCACATCTCCTCTCAAGTTCTTCATCATGTCTGCATCGTGTCACACTACAGCTGGTCAGATTGCTTATATTAAGGCTTGGACATAAATCAGAGCTGCTCTGGAACAGAGGTAAGAGGTAAGAGGTATGGGGTTGCTAGGGAATGTTCCTCAAAAACATTGATCATGACAATGATGATGATAAAAACACAGCATTACCTTCATCAAGTCAGGCCTGACTGAAAGGTGTTGGACATGGCTACGTGTTATCTAGCCCAAATAGCCTTTACATTACTTACATTATAGGCAACATCTGACTGTTTTGCAGCAATGGGTGACGTCAAACTAATCAAACATAAGTTTATCACTTACTCCGTTTATTGCAAATTAATTTCCGTCTTCTTCAACTTAGGTCAACATAAATTACTGTTCACAAATTAAAACAGATCATCATCTTAATATCTTATTCCAACACAACTGAATGGAAATCAATATTTACATTTCAAAATGAATTTCCATTTGTGAATGAATAAACACCAAAACGAACAACTTAATGTAGGCTCACTATTTCATAAAAGGTTATGTATTCAAATATATTTCCAATTTCTAATAGGTTAAGTAAAGAATCCCTCATGAGCTTCATGTCTGCTCACTGGGAACATGACAGGTGGTGTGTGAATGGTGCAGCAAATTATTCCTGCTGATGAGCAAAAGCTGTTAGAATCCTTTTAATGGATACACACATACTTCGGTTTCCTGTTGAGCAGTGTATTACAAGTGCTTTTGTTTTGAAGGATCTAAGCGGAAGTTACACTTGTCAGCATTGTATATGTGTTTAACTTGATGAAATTAGCATACTATTGGACTTCCCCACATTGTTTCATAAACCTATTTGTATGACAGTCAGCTCATCATATGTTCTGTGGAGGTTTTGTTCATCAAGAGACGCATATGGATTAACAGTAGTGTATCTTGCGCGCACAAGGTAGTTAAAGAGAAGTGCCAGGAGTTCACCCGTCTTTATCAGTAAAAATATTCACACCAACATCTCTTTGACAAACACTATCTCAAGTTTAACCATATGTAAAGTCAAATATTTTCACATGTTCGTTTGATTATGGTTGTCCCATCAATGCTAACTGTGTTAGCACGTAGACGGCAATTTCCATTATATGTTAGCATTAAGCTATCGGTCCCAGCGCTAATTATTTTCCCACATTGTTGCGCGGCAATAAACAATCAGCCTGCACCTTGAAGCCTGTGTCTCTCGTTCTGAGAAGTGTTTATCTGCCAAAGTGAACGCTAACGTTCAGGGAGAGCAGAATAAAAGGACAAAATTGGCCCACAGATCTATATGCAACTCCCCGTAGGACTTAACCTGGGCCGATCTTAATATACCTGGGCGAGCCGCCCAAGTAGAGCCTGTAAATGGGAAACACTGATGCAACAAAAATAAAAACAAATGTAAAAACACCCCATCAAAAACTGTACAGGTTTTGTCATACTGCACTGCAAACACAACATCTGTTTCCCATGTGTCATGTGAAAAATGAAAGATCCCCATGAGAAAATCTGTGTTCACTTTAAACTATATAAATTCACTAACAGATTTGAGATTTCTTATGATGGATTTCCGATCAGAGTGCAAAGATTTGTACATCAAGAATAAATACACTGAATTACAAATTTGCCTGCAACTTCAGCCCAAGGCCCATCGATTTGTGTGGGCAGGAAAGGCTAGTCGATGTGGTCAGATCCCACAATAGAGCTACTGTAGCACAAACGTCTGAAATAGTTAGTACTGGTTATTATAGACAGGTGACAGGACAAAAAGTGCATGTCAGTGTGTTTCATATGGGGTAGTAGTAATGGAGCCACAGACTACTCAGAGATCCCATGATGCTCCGCTTCACTGCCTAAAGTGCCTCAGATGTGGACAAAACAACAATGAATGAAAATGTCTTGTTGAGATAAATCACGTTTTCTCTTACATCATATTGACGGCTGCATGTCATTTACCAGGGTAGCAGATGGAATTTAACGAGCACATGATGTCCTCGACCCTGATACTAGGTGGCGGAGTACAAACCTTTAGGTTGGTTAGGATAAAAACTTGTGTAAGATATAAGTAATTGTAAATAAGTCTGGCTATGTAAGACTAGTGCGCTGGTCACACAAAGCCTCTCGATCAGACACATGATAGATAACCTCTCATGAGAAGCTACTGCAGTGCACCAAGGCATTAATCATTTTGCTTTCTTCCTTAAAGATGAGCTTGTTTTAGTTCACATGCGTCCATTTCATCGAAAGCGAATTAAATCACCACTGCAGTTTATTCATAGATGATGTATATCACGGCACCACTTCAAAAGTATTTACTCTCATTGTAGATCAGGCAAATCAATACTGATATTTATGTGGAGTACTGGAGTCTTCATCCGCATCCCCGGATACTCAAATGTGGCTCGGTTATTTCCAATAAGCAGTTGTTGATGAAATAGAAATGTTCAGCTTACAGTCCAAACAGGTAGTGATAAAAACATGCTTGAAGGTTCCGTGGTCGGTTCAATTACTTCTGCTTCGAGGACTCCGCATGAGAATTGGAGCAGAAATACTAGACATACGGCTACATTGTCTCGGGTGGAGAAAGCCTGTCTGCTAGAGTTGTTGCTCACTCCCAAGCTGGGACCAAGAAACTGGGTGATATCCAGTTAGAGATAACCGAACAAAGGCTTTCCCTCTCCTAGTTCTATCTGAGCATTACATCATTGCAAAAACGTGAAATTCTGTTTTTAATTGACATTTAACATCAAAAATGGTTTTCGTAATAAATGTTAAAGATAATGTTGCTGTAGAACAACCTGAAGCATATACTGCAGGGCTCCAGACAAAAAGAATGTAAAATATCGGTATCTGTCTTTTATATAACACTGTTTCCCAAAGAATTTTAAAAAATGTGGGTGTGAAGGTCGGGTCCGTTCAGGGGGCACGCTCCCCTGATTATTGACTGGAGTCTGGTTTGCATTCGAGCCACCAAGAAAATTAAACAAAGTTTGTAGTCTGTGTTGAACTGGTTTATTTCTCAGAAAATAAAAGAGTGATTCAGGATTCTGATGTTTGGCTGCACCTTGATGGCATAAAAAGATGAATATTTCCCACCTACACCCAGGAACTACAGAACTCCTCTGACATACCGTCCCTTTCCATGCAGTTTAAACTCACCCACTGCCCCACTGCGCCCCCCTGCAATCCATCATCTTTAAAAGAAAAATAATTATCTGTACTACAAATCACAATTAATTATTAATATAACACCAATACAATCATTTTTTGTATAATCAAAGGAGTGATGTAGGTTCATCTCTAACAAAAAAATAATCATTATCCTACAATTTGTATTTCCTTGAAAAACAAACAAAAAACTAAAACATGTGAAATCATAGGTATGGACCCATTAACAGAAGTTCTGCAGGTACATGTACACACAGGTCAAGAAAAAGTACACAGAGGATTACTCCTCATCATCTGTAATGTTTCCACCTCAGCACGAGACCCCTACCACGAGACCCCTACCAGCCCGCTGACTGTCGTCATAATGGCTCAGGCATGGGTCACAGCAAGTACATGAGCATCGAACAGTAAGGTCAAAGTTCAAAAACGTCCAGTGAAAAACACCCTGGCCCTCAAACAGAGCTGATAACCAAATGTAGCTGGGCGGTTTTATCTTACATGATTCAAAAAGCAGCTGAAGTCTCCACACACTGAACCTCTATCTGGGGAGTCATGCCTTATTTATCTTGGGTGGAGGCAGGAGCTAGAGGCCAAATTGTCATTTTGGCCTGCTCATCAGCAGCTTTGTGTTGGATAGAGAGGATTTTGACTATTGACAGCATCAACTATAGACAACTCACCTGACCGCTTCTGTCAATGTATGTACACAGTTTCCTCATTCACTGCTAGAAGTGTACACCTTTTCAGGGCTCGTTGAAAATGGAATTTTAATAGATGGTCAAATGAACAAGATTGTTGAAAACACAAATTGTTGCTGAAGTCTATCATGGTCCAACACGAAGCTTACACAAATGTGATATGAAACTCTTGAGTGCAGGTTCACTGAGAAAGGACATGTAAGAAACTTCCTTTGCCCAGCAGTTTATCTCGTGGAAATAAAAATAAATGGTCTTTTATCTAGCTCTAAACCTGACTGGCTGTATTAGCCAGTCATATGCTTTGGCATATCAGAGCATGAGATAATTTGAGAGAGTAAGGAGAGCAGTGTGTTGAATTATGCACGTGGCAGTGTTTTGTTTGTTGTATTTAGAGAGTCTAGGAAGTCATATGGAGATGATAATGAAGGAGGAAAATAACACTATTCGTGAAATTTGACCGTCACAAGTTTAAATATTGTCTTTACCTGATAGACACTAGACGGTTTGAGTTTAGTTTTAAGTTAGACAATGACCAGTAGGATTTGAATATTAATGCTAGAGAGTGGTATCAAGTTGCAGTTTTGTGTTTGCAAGAACCACAAGTTGTGTTTCTTTATTTTGTGTCTCTATTTCACTATTAGAATGGTGCACTGGTGTTACGGATCTTACCCCATTAGTATAATTATTTCGAGAGTGAAATTCTGAATTAACAACTAGAATTGACTGATTGTCTAATAAGTTTATAAATGCAGACTTGAGACTTGATGATAGATTAATATGTGAGACTGGCAGCAGTCTCACATGGAGGGGTCCAGTTAGTGGAGAATGATGGTGGGAACTGCTGGACTTACACTGCAGGTGAATGATTATTATTCCAGGGTACATCAGGATGATGTTTGAAAACTCTCTCGCTGTCTGTCACTGCCAGATCTGCCATCTACTAGTAGCTAAAGTGTGGGTGTTGCTTGGCAACACTGACCCCTCCACAACCAGGCCAGGCAATCAATCTCAGAGACTTCCGGGACTCAGGGGAACACAGTGGAGAAAGACGCGGATAAAAGGCTTAAGCTCAGACCAAACACTGAATAGGAAAGCAAAACAGACTGGATAGATTGTACATGGTGATTGAAAGAATACAAAGCTGACTCATTTCATTTCAACCTACATAATGAACAAAATGTGGGGCCAGGAAGTAAGTTGTGATGTATTATGGGTCAGTTCAAGTTGTCCTTCCACAATCAAGAGTTCTAGTATGATTGCAGTTTATTCTTAAATAGGAAAAATGGAAAATAGAAACTACAACCTACTTAAGGACTAACAAAGCATGATATTGAGAAAAAAAAAAAACAACTCACAATATTTTTATTATTGTTGTTTCTCTCAAGAAAATACACAAAGCGTAAAAACTACTTGACATGCATCGAAAATGTTGAAGATGTTGTGCAAATAGATTCAACAAGAAATGTTCTGCTCTGTTAGCTTTTCCGTCGCTTAGCACTCTCTTCTCCTCAATTGATCAAACTCACTAGACCTGCAGTATGCTTTGGTCTAAGACCATAATTATTTTTCACTTTCTTCAGGGGTGGGTAAATATTCTATTATAACAGCTATGAAAAAAAAAATCCATACAGTCACCAATGACAGACTTCTCGGGAAGATTAGTCTTGGAAGGTGAGAACAAGTTTTTCCTTTGTGTCAACCAGCAGAAGAGGTTGTGGCATGACCAGTTTTGAGGTAATTCCCCATGAGATAACAAGTTTGACAATCCAACTATTGCACATGCAAACAATCAAATTTCAAACAAAGGTGCAAACCTAAAAACAATAATCAAGAATAGGGACGGGCGACTAAATGTAAAAAGATTGCTATCTTGATTTAGACGTATATGCAATCTCATTTCTGAGGTACAACAATCCTGCAGCATTTTAATTCATAACATAAGCAGCAGCAAAGCCAGCGAGTTTTGTGCCACGGCGTCCTCGCGAACAAGGCCCGGCCCTGTTGGAGGGTGGCTTTATGGGAGTTGTTGCTACGTTAAAGGTTGAACTATGACATAAAAAGCTTTTTTGGTATCATGTCCCAGGAAAATCACCAGCCTTTTCTGAACGAGCTGGGAATTTTACCAAAACACATGCCTAGGCTGGGAGGATGAGGAAGAGAAATACAGGTTCGGTGATCCAAAATGCGTTGTGTTCAATTACCTTAAGGATACCACGGCGGTGTAAAAGCCCTTTGTCTCATCTGCACACGCAGTCCTGCTCAACACAAACAAGCATGACTAGTGTGAAAGCATGGGTGTGTAGAGGCGTTGGGAGGGATTACAGCGGACCCTTTGCTAAATACAAAACTGTTTTCACCCGGTGAACCACATGAGAAAAGCAGGCTTATAGCACCAGTCCAAAGACTGGCATCTTTCAGATCAGATAAACCTTTATTTAATCCCACAACGGGGAAATGGCAGGGTTACAGCAGCAAAAAGCACACAAATCAATATAACAGAATAAAATGCAATATAAATATGAATATTACTCTATACTAGGGTATTACACGATAAAATAAATATAACACTATACAGGAAATGTTATACTATAATATAAATGGGTTCTGGGTTAAGGTGGGGACTCTTATCTGGAGCTCATGCCTACAGAAAAAAATCTTTCATCACCTTTTCAGCTGCTGTACTGTAATATAGATTGGCGGATAGAGAGAAATAGAATGTGCACAAGGCGCGTTGGGTTCTCAACATAAGACAGAGGCAAGGAAAACAACCTGGAACATACCAATACCAATTCATAATGCTGAACACCCGTGTAAACATAGCTGGACTATGAATACCACACTATGGAAGTATGTTTGCAGATATATTGAGAGCAATAACAGGGGTGAGAAATTGAGTCTTTACCTCAGCTCTGCAAGAAACCCTGTACCATCTCAAAAAGGTAAAGGGACAAAAAGCACTGAACTAGATAGGAAGGACTAGAGACACATATACATTTATGAAGGTGTGTACAAATATGGGAGGGGCATTCCGTCTTATCCTTACATTACACATTACAAATACATTCATTTTGCAAGCCGAGTTCACAGATAATTCCAGGACGAAGCTGTACCACCAGAAACCAGAGGGGCTGAGTAGCTATAATTCAACCAAGACACAACAAATGTTTACATGTACAATAGAGAAAAATGTTAAGAGATAAACTAAAACAAATGTCTCCTTATATGTCACAATATGTTTAATAGCCTTACAGATCACCACTGAGTAGACCCTTGCAATGTTTTAATTAAGTACGTATATACAAAATTCATCTAAGTCGCCATTTGCTTTTGTCCAAATGTTTGACTGCCATTTTGAGGATGCCTGCTATGAATATACTGATGCTTCTTGTTCCTTTGATGTTTTAAGTAAAAGAACGACAGGGAAATCTTGCAAAAACTGTCTGTTTAGTCTTTTTCTACATACAAACTAAATAACCCGCTCTAAGTCTAGGAGTGTGGAGAAGAAAATAATAATACAAAACAACACAACGTGAGTGAGAGAAGAGTTACTAAAGTAGGTTAAGAGGTAAGTTTTGGCCCTTGGCGGAGTTCTGCACTATCTGAGGGCTGTTTGTAGTTCAAAACGGTCACACAGCTAGAACCTACCATTTGCCCAATCTTTTGTTTATTCAGTTACTGTATTATCAGAAAAACTGTCTTTGTCATAAAAAAAAAGCAATAATAATATCTTGTATTTAACCACACAGAAGGAGAGGGAAAACTGGCCCAATACACAGCCACTGGGTAAATATGATGAATGGCTCATTCCAAATCATTATAGTACTTCACCAAGCATTATTTTTGAGATTTTCCACCTGTTAAGGGGAATACACGCGCTTGTTTATTTCTTCGTTGTATTTCCAGAATTGTCAGTAGTTTTCGGAAAGCTAGAGTGAATACCCTTCATAATAACAGGATGGTTAATGTCACTTATTCAATGTTATAAGCCATGCATTTTCAATTAACGGAGAATCTCAATGACTGGCATTTACAGGAACCCTGCTGGATTGCAGTGAAGGCATCTAGGTAATTATCTTGTCTATTTGAGTGCCCTACATCCATCCACCGCTGACAAGGAAGCATTCCTGGTGAATGGGAGAGTGGAGTCCAGACATAAAGGAAATGAACAATGCACACCAGGACTGTGGAGGAAAATAAATGGTTGTGGTGCATAATGGAAACCCCCACCTCGATGCAAGACAATTGTGGCACCAGAGCCAAGAAACATTACCGATGCAGCTCCTAACAGGCTGCAATAGTCAGCCTGCTGCTGCGATGCCATTTGTCTTCTCAAGAGAGCCAACAGGCTATACTGTCATCTGATGGTGAGACCTTTTGTGTAATAATGTAACATGAAAATTCGCGTTTTAAGTTTATTATTAACGGATACAATCACCGCAATGTCATATTGCAATTGCAGGGCCGCATCGGTACCCTGTAGCCATTTGAATGGTTATATTTGATGAAGCCAGTGATTTAGCTATGCAGAGACTTTTAATATCCCCTATTCCCATTAGCAATTCATCATTTGTTTAAGGGCTAACTAATTAAGAAAACAATAAAAAAGGACTTAAGAACATGTCACTAATGAATACATGTAGCTCTGCATCAACTTCTGGATATGTGCGTCTACGGAATTATTATGACTGAACAGTGAAATGGTTTTGAATCGTTAACTTAGCTGACATTAGCTCAGCTAGCCTAACGGTTAGCCTCCAACCCCCATTCTCATTTTCTCGACTAGCTAGCTAACGTTATCCATTCCACTCCACCCAAACCCCCTCCCCCATGACACCCACCCTGAAACGGAGGGGGAAAAGTCAAATATTCTTCGGTTTCATACCTGGGGTGAGCCTGTGTTCGCTCCCAATGGCCGGAGGAGACATTGAATGCGCCGGACTCTCGACTTGGGGACGGAGGTTGCATCTTTGCGGGGACGGAGTGCTGGGAGTCCCCGGTAGTGGATTGCACCTTCTCCGCTTGGGAGACTGGGGACTGAGGAGGGCCTCGAACTCCATCGATCGCTTTAACGTAGCTCCACAAGCCATGTTAGCTAAACAAAACGAAAAAATAAAATGGAGGAAAATACACCCGCTAAATGGGGTTTAAGGCCGGTGGTTCGAACGTTAAACGCTCCTCGAATTTCCCCTCCAGTCGCTCTTCCTCTCCACAACAACGGATTTTCTTCTCTGACTTGTTAGCCAACTGCCGAGCCTGCCTGCTGAATTTTTAAAACGTCACAGCAGCGGGCCCTACCATTATGGAAGCAATGGGGGTTTTAAAATATTTATTGTGTATCATTGTCCATTTCTCACTACTCCAAATCACAATATATGCCAGGATTACGTTAATATAAGTCAATCTTTGTAAGTTTTAGAATAATCAAGGTTTTGTCCCACTATTTCCCCGTTTTTACATTGTAATTTCCTATTACTCACCCCGTAGTTGTTGATTTCTCCCTGTTGAACTCAATTTGAAGGTTCACGATATGTCTCGCTGTGGGGTTGATAAAAAAAAGAGGCAGACAAAAAACAACCTTAGCCTGATGTGACACTTTAATTTCCACAGTATAAATACTATTCTTATTTTCTACTTATCCTATGTGAAAAACTAAAAGCCTTGACATTTCATTTTCACAATTTTAGCTACAAACTGAGCACAGTTTTAGTGTATACATCATTGATAACCTTTTACAGTAAGCGATGTTTTTGCATGGCTGCTAGGTGTAAATTTATCTTGCACACAATAAACTGATATCATACACATAATGGTTTCACTTCAATTTAAAATATCTTTACCGTGAATATCTTGGCTTGCAAAATGAAATTAGCAAAGGTAAATGTAAATTAACTTAAATCTTATTCAGCCATCTTTGCATTGATGGAACTAAACATAGTCATGATACTGTTAACAATAATTTATTGCAATTCTCATCCAGTGTAGTTAAGCTCTATTTCAGCCTGGTTTTCCGCTATATCAAATTTCCTTTATTCTTTTATTTATGACTTTCTATGTACTTCCATACCTAAAAAAAACAAAATTATGTTTCTCCTCGTCCATCTAAAAAAAAGTAGAGATCAATGAATAATTATAAAATAGAGAGAAATGGATGATAGGGATAAAATCACCTAAATTGTGATTGTAACATTTTATACATTGGCATAAGACATTGATTAACAATATTCTTTATTTTCCCGCCTGGTATTTCCATTAAATATGAAGGAGAAAAAAAAAGGTCTAACAAATCTATTGAGTTGTGTGGTTATTTCTCATAGCTTGTGGTATTTTAAAGAATAAAATCCACCCATTGCTAAACTTCATCATCGTCATTCTTGAAGGCTGTGATGTTTGCGATGCAGTTGAGTCATAATCCAGCAGACTGAGAGGTGATTCTATCGAACCTCTCTCGTTATAAATCTGGCATAATAAATAACACAAATGGAACATCTGTATACAGCACATCTTATCACATCTAACAGTAAAAACCTGGACAGTACAACCTTTGGATGTTACAGGAAATGATTATTATTAGACCCGGTAATAATGTGATAATTCTGGTTAATAAAATAAATAATTTTCCCACTCATTTCTACTTTTATCGGTAGCTAACAAAGTCCATCATGTCACCTCTGGCCGCAAGAAGAAGAAGTGTCACTTACAAATCATTGCAAACATCAGATTGCTGACTACTGACTTAAAACTGATGTTTGTAAAATTTACTGATAGAATTTGCATAAAAAGAGACATATAGCTGAAATGGATTCTGGCAAAGTATCATTTTTTCTTCAGTCTGTATTGTGGTAGAAACACTTGTTCTGTTATCCAGTGATGACCAACAGCCATTGCAACAATTTTGTGACTCTGTGACAATAGCAGTGTTCCTATTTCTATGCTCATTCTCATCATGGCATGTGTCCTATTTACCTTAGAAACACTGCTTTGACTCATGCAGTGAACATTGTGAAATCCTCCAATGCGAAGGGCTTTTGTGGAAAGTCATATGGTCTGAGGATAGACAACTCAAAAGGTCGTGTTTTCCTGCTCGCTCAGGGAGAATTCCTCAATTATAAACAAGCATACCAACAACAAAATCCACCTTTCTATGTGGTGAACAAACGTTAAGTCAGCACATCACGGTACACAATACGGGATAGGAGTCAAAGGTCAAAGGTTATGGGTCAGCTGACCACATTATATCATACAATCTAAACTAATGCCAACACATTCTTTCTGATCTTTCTTAATATCTGCATTTTTTCCTTTCTTTTGTTTTATAGCCTTAACTATCACATCCTTTACCCCAATATCCTCTAATCAAAAAAGATATGGTGAAGCTATTAGCCAGGACTAATAATTGAATAAGAATGAGTCTTGCTTGCATGTATTTTGATTTGATTATAAATCTAGCATTTATTTCTTATGATATCAGTTTTTAAACCCTCACCAAACTGCCACAAACACAGATACTCCTCTATCTGTACAGCTATTCCTTAATTTAAACTCATTTTCCTAATGGTCAGCTGCTGATTGTTCACATCTGCTGAGACTGAGTAAATTGGGTTGGTTGCGATCTCGGGAATCTCGTCCTCAGGAAGGCCAGTAAAGTGATCGTCTTCCGTTGAGGGCAATCCTGGGGTAAAGTCATCAGTTGATTTTTTACAATGCCCAATCACACACAGCCTCTGCAGCAGCTGCAGCAGAGCTACTCTTAGCTCACGACAGCGCAGCGCATATAGCAGTGGGTTGATTGCAGAGTTGACCAGGCAGAGGGTGCTGCAATAGGCAAAGGCCCTTTGTTGGGTACGGGTCAGGCGCACTCTGACATCCGCTAACATGAAGGAGAGTGCAGGAAGCCAGCAGCCCACTAGTATGAGTAGGATGAGGCCAAATGTACGTGCTAGCCTGATATCTATCCTCATGCGGGCATGGCCTGCCCCTGCTGTTCCCTTGAGGTTGGTCATGGAGGACTCATGGCGATGGGCCTTCCACAGGATGAGAACATAAGCTCCCAGAATGAGAGTCAGAAGCACTATGAGTAAGCTGCTCCAGCATGCCAGATAGCTAAGGCTGATGTATGGAAACAGTAGTGAACAGGTTGGAGAAAGCCCCGTGGGACACCTCCAACCCATCAGAGGCAGGAGGGAGAGGAAGAGCGTTGTGCTCCAGAGGACCAGGAGGCTCATCAACGCTCGCCGGCGGGTCAGCAGCATCTTATAGCTGGAAGCCTGGTGGATGCACAGGTAGCGGTCCAAAGCAGTCAGTAGTAAACTCCCTACTGAGCTGCTGAAGGCCATGGTGACACCACCTAATTTAAAGAGGTAGGCTGTGGGGCCGTCACATTGATGAAAGAGGTGAAAGTTGAGGAAACTGATGGTGAAGAAGCAGCTGGCGAAGACATCCGCCAGTGCAAGGCTGCCAATGAACAGATATGAGGGCCTTTTTCGCAGAGTGGCTGTGGCAGCAATCACCCCCAGCACAAGAGCGTTTCCCAGCAGTGTGATCGGACCTGCCATGAAACAGATGGAGCCAATGACTACTTTCTCTGCATGAACCAGGACCATGAAGCATTCCAGCTTCGCACAAGAATTGCCTCCTGTGAGAAAGAATACAGGTGTCAGAAAAGACTTTAGTCTTACAGGTGTACTGAGAATTGACATGTCCAATTAAATAAATAGTGCTTCAGACGAAAAAACCCAACCCTCTGAGATATTTTCTGGTTCCAAACAATGCAAAGCATACTGTACCAATTGATGACGAGACATTTTGTTTGTCTTCTGTAGCTCCTAAAGAATTCAGAACCTCCCATTCGTCCATTTCAACCATTGCTGGAAAGGTCAGTCTCTGAGTGCGAGTAGAAATCAATTCAAATCATTTTAAAATATGAATACAAAAGACCTGGAAATTCTATCTGTTTTTCTAACAAGCCGACTAGGCTGGGCGACTTACTTTCACTATGTCTTTCTATGACTTACTTCTAGAAAACTATTTTCTGTACAACTTCTGCCAAAACAGACAAAACAAATTTCATCAAAAATAACAATTTCCGTGTGATATTAAGAGAATAAGTACACAAGAAAGATATGACAGGATACAAAACAACGAGTGTCCCGTCTTATCTTCCATAACACGGTCATCATGGTTACCACATTATGATTTGACAGGTAATAAACCTCACCTGAAGAAGTTTATGTTTTTTTACATCAGGTGTGTTTGACTGGGAACTTCCTGTGGGGAAACAGATTAAGTAGAAAATGTGATGACTTTTCCTGTCTTTGTAAATATTGAACAAAGTGGTTAAAAGGAACATGGACATGTGTGACTCATGACAGAATGTCATTTAGAGGTTGGGGCAAACAAAACAGTGACAATTAACAGTATCTCTCCATGCTGATACTGAAGAGAAATATCATGTTTCATTGGAAGCCATAAACCACTTCTTAGAAAAAAGGGAATAATGGCCCTGCTTCGTGTACTAATTCCAATAGTTCATGTCCGTATATTCAGATCGTATCCTTTTCAGTGCTGTGTAAAGCAGCAGGCGAAGCCTCAAACATGTGAAATGCATTAATGTTCATCCAAAGAAGCTTATAAACTAATAAAAAGAAGGGGGGAAAAACTCTTTGATGTATCATCTCTCATTTAAGTTATTTGGACTGTGCTGGTCCAGAGAATGAATATCGTGTTCATAGCTCCTTATTTAAATTGAAAGTAATTGTATAATAGATGGGCCCTCCAAAGAAAGGGGCATAACAGGAAGAATACTGCCCCCCTCTGGTAATAAAGGGTAACTGTGTTTTAACGAGTCACTAAATCAGTGGGTGAAGGTCAACACAGACAGGAAGAATGTCCTGCAGAGAGCATTACCTGTATGCAATCAATAGATTAAAGTAAATGTGGGAAGCTGATGAGAGAGATTTAGATGAAATTAAATGATTCCGTGATAAGCGGCAGTGGCTTGCAAAGTGGAGCATATTTATACGGGCATAATTAAACCACAATAATCTTGATGGAAAGGTTTTTCATGACAGGTGAGAAATGTTGATAAAAATGACATGTTAAACGAAAAGCATTCAAACTGATGGAGGTTTATTTGATACTCTCCTCAGGAGCAGACTGTAGAGAACGCTTCGACTGCATTCATGTCATGTGATGCAGTTTCACTCTTTATTCAGTTTCCAGTCACCATTATTTCTGGTTATCCCCTAGAAATATGACACTTCCTTATGAAAGAATAGAAAATATATTTGGGCAGCGGATGTGAAAGTAAATTACGTGAGGGACAATATTTCTCAATACAGATATGGGCAATATGTGTGCACGCACTGTGGATATTACACCACCTCAGGCTTTCTCCTTCCCCTATTAAGGGGAATACTCTTGATTTACAGAGTGCCTTGAGTCTGACTGCGGCTCTTAATAATCAGTCATTTTGATCAAAATAATTGCATTTTCATGGCAAAAAATGTCCTATATAATAAAAGACTCTCTGATGTCCATTACAGTCACATCATTGATAACACATATATACACACACACTGAGAAACTATGAGCCAATAACCCTTGTGTCACTTTTATACCACATCCTTGCAAATGTTCCTTCTGCAACCATTAAAAAAAATGCATTCACTACTTGAAGTTTCTAGTTTTTTAAAAAAAGAAAAAAGAATCATTAGGCTATAAGCGGCAGTAGAACGACTGAATGCAACGGACGGTGCTGATGAAAAAGTCACTAAAAACATGCAAAAATGATAGGAACGTCACACTTTTGCAAACGTTTCATCGCAAGGACACCTCAAATACAAACAATGAGATCATTACTGAGTTATAAACGTCCAATAAAGTCACTCTCAAGAGCTTACCTTCTGTTCTCTCCTGTGAGGTGTTTCTACTTTTGCGCAGATTTGAGTACTCTCTCTCAGCAACTGATTAAGCGAGGCATGGTCACACTGACCTGCGAACCTAAGTGGTGGCAAAGTGCGAGTGTGAGGGGAGAGGAGAGGGTAAGGAGGCTGGCTGTGATGACATGAGGGAGAGGAGGAGGGGAGAGAGAGGTAGATGCAGAGAGAACGAGATGAAATAACCCAAATGATGCTCTTTAGAAGCCCTAAGGCCAGCCGGAGTTTTTGATGAACCTGTGAATGAAGTAATAATAGGAACACTCATTTTGTATTTCTAGTTTTATTATGTGGAATAGAAGAAAATAAAAAAATCACACATAGTAGAGATCATGCACTTTTGAGTGTTGGTGTCCTTCTGGAGTGTTACCTTTCCAGCAGAAAGAATCAGGATGGACTCCTGGGAGCAGAGAAGCACTTAGGCGGGGTGAAAGGGTGTTGGGTGAGGTGTGATAAAAACATGTCAATATGAAAACTTGAAGGTTGCTGTAAATCCATCAACTCCAACCCTAAGAGTGTTTTCATAAAGCATTATGAGTGTTTTCATAAAGCATTATGAGTGTTTTCATAAGGCATTATGAACCTGCGAAGAGGACCTTAGGTTCAAATGATATTTTTCCTCAAAACTTCTACTCTCAAGGTCAAGACCGAATCTTCATGCCTGATTTATTAACGTCTCTTGACACGTCTAACCCAGAGGAGGTAGCAAGAGAGATCTCGCCATTGAACTACTCGTAGTTGTGCAACAGCAGCATTTCCCACCACACCTTTTGCCAAATACTTTATACTCTTTGTGTCAAGCACAGTATCTTACATCACACATGCAAACATCGCATCCGTGCATAGTAACAAGTGTTTTAATGAAATTGTTAATTAGTTCAGTTCAGTTGTTGAAATCACGGTGCGTAAGGGGATAATAGAGGTATTTGTGTTTAACTTGTTTATTTCCATTTCCTTCTACTTTATTTTTCTTCTCCACTATAATATCTGACAGCAGTTACTTTTGCTACTTTTTACCGTATCTTTTTTCCTGAACCTTCCTTAACAATAAAACACACATCCCTCCAACTGTATATATATATATATATATATATGATAATACCTCCTTGTATATATACCTCTTGTGTTTGATAACATCGTTTTTCTATAAATTTTATTTATATTCCTACATTTTTCTCTGTCACTTTTTATTTGCTGTTATATTTTGATGCTGCTTCCAATTTTTGTTTTTTGATTTTTGCCTAAACTGGAGCTGCAAAATGGTGTTTCGTTGTTTTTAAAACAATGACAATAAAGATGTTCTATTCCCCTCCATGTTAAAATCACAACCCAAGACCCCCCTGTTCAGATCTGCTTTTTTTTAAATGTTCCACTGGAGGCAGTTAAAACAATAATAATAATAGTAATAAAAAAAATAAAGAATAACTACTATAGAATAATAGAAATAACTAAAAACTGACCGAAATACAGAAATATAAAAACATAGAATAACAGTGATAGCTGGCTGGAATGTAGAAAATACAAGATAAAACAATAATAATATTTAAAACGAGACTAAAATGTGGGCAAATAAATAACCAATACTTAAAAATAAATAAATAAATGTAGTTAAAAGCCAGAGTAAAAAGAAAAGTCTTGAGTTTCCTGCACGAGTGTAATACTCCCTGCCGCTCAAAAGGGGGCGATGTTGAGCAATCATGTCCAGAGTGGACATCATGAATATCATCATCCTCCCGCAGGTACATTTAAAAGTTTTTACTGTTCATTTTAGAACGCAAATTGAAATCGCCATGCAGTTCTCTCATAAATGAAAGCTGCTGAATTTAGATTACGTCCCCCTGGTAAAATAAATTAAAATTAGCAGTTCAATAACAATCTAATCAGGTCATGAAGTCACACACCTTAGGCATTATGAAATGAATCCTATTAAAAACTTTCACATAGGAGAAAAGTTGGCTAAATAAGAAAGTAACTGGGACTAACAAATATGTCAAATGATACGACTGGGGGTCAGAGAGAAATGTAGTATTTGTGAAACATTTACATTCTTACGGCATTCACTTAAATGCACTATAGTTTAAAAAAAAAGGTGGGTGCTGCTTCTCCTCTGAATTAGTAGAAGATGCAGCAAACCAGAGATAAGGAAATGTGATTAGGAGAAGACAGAAGAGCTCCATTATCAATTTCTAACAGACACCGACCAGGTGAAGCACAGCACAACAGGAAATAGTTAATTATCAGTAAAAGATTACCTCATCATCATACATAAGTCCTTTTTAAAAAAAGAACCGCACACAATCCTCAATAATCACATTTCCTGCCCTCACGTCCAGATTTCCAGACAATTCGAAAAGCAGAATCAAGAAATAGACAGAGAAATAGACCTTAAAAAATAAAATAAAGAACTTTTATTTGGAAATCGATGCTTAGAATATACATTTGGAATTGAAAGTTCCAGACGTCATCCTCTATATTTATATTTTAGGAAGTATCGAGGACAGGTGTTGAATTGTACTTGGAGCAGTACTTAAAACCATTTTGAGGTCATGTGGCCCATATTATTATATTATTTAGATTTTTCACATATTAATGAATGAGTTAGCTGTCAAATGTGTTTTCAATCAAAGTTAAATGAAATGGGAAACGTATTTCCTTCTGGGGAAAACATAACCAAAAATGAACCGGAAAACATCTGCTTGTAAAAAGAGGAGCCTCATAAAAATAAAAATAAAAACTCTCTGAAAGTAAATGTATTGTTTTTACTACGCACAACAGTTTTGTCCATAAATAATCTGAAAACACAGGGATTAAGTTGTCGGACAGTTTCACGCATTTACACGATTTTAACTGTACGAACGTTGGACCTTGTTGTTCTCAGTGATAAGTTCAGCCTTGCATCACTTAATAAACACAAGAGAGGGTGGAACCGAAATGGTGTATTAGATTAGAGGTTGCTTTTATTGTCATTCCTGTTTATCAGGATTTTTGGATTCAACCCTTTAATGTCACGCTCGACTGTTTGGATGGATTTTGAGTCACTATTTCTCATTGATAAAATGTGAGCAACTTGATTAAACCGGCTTCTAATATGACTCAGTGGCAGCATGAGCATGCTAAAAAGTAAGAGACCAATGATGGAGCCCTGGGGGACACCACATGTCAAACGGACCTATGAGGAGGCGTGGCTATTGAGAGAGTCTTATTCGATAAGTTGATAAGAAGATTTTTATGGCTTTTCAAAGCATGTGAGGACTTACTAAACAGAATTATGTAACTTGATTTAACAATAAAAGAAGTATAATGTGGGTCAAATACATTTATGAAAACTTTCTTCACAACAAAGGTTGACCTGATCTAATTAAGATACTCAAATAATGAAATGCTCCAAACAAATTAAATATGCACAACTCACAAGAAAATGTATCTCACGTCACTTTCCAAAAGAGAAGGTCTGGACTGTGTACACCATATTTCCCGAAAAAGCAAAAAAACACTTGTTGACAGAAATGAGGAAATGTGGTGTGTGAGTGTGTATTTGTGTGTGTGTGTGTGTGTGTGTTAAAGAGAAACAAGCATATTCTTTTTTCTATGGGAATTTTTAAAAAAACTTTTCTTCTGTTCAATGTTCTTACCACATACATGTGCAATTATATTATATTACATCATAGTTTTATTTATGAGGATCGCCCGCTTGAAACAATCCTGCCAATTTGTGTTATTCATATATCTTCAGACCTTTATTTATTTATTTATTTATTTCTAGATTTAAAAAAAACAAAAACTTTTGGTGATTTCTTTGAAATAAATAAATAAAAATAAAGAATAATAACTCAAAGTCACCTTAAAGATACAACAGTAAAGAGATATACTTTACAATTTACAACTATCCGGACATTGGTATGAAAATATGCAATTAAGAAAGCTAAAAATAATTAATAATTAATGTATTTATGCAATTTACAGTATTTTTGCTCTGCTGTTTATGTGTCTGGTGCACAGCCAGAATTAATTTTGATTAACCACCGTTACACACATTTATTTATAATATAACACACCATTTTTAGTTTGACGGTTTTTAAGTTTAATTCAGGACGACTGCAAACTGACTCAGTTTCAGCGACAATTTGATTTTGATTGATAAATTTAAACATTCGGTATCATCAGATCTGGAATGTTATTGTCATTAAAGTTCAGATGTTTGATGTGTGACATGTCTTATGGCAATGTCATTGTGTCATTTGTGTCCAAGCATTATAACTATTATCCATGAAGTTAAAAGCAATAAAAAAAAAAAATCTCATAATAGTAAAGATGGTTCTGAAAGAAATACTGGATCCAGAAGATAATCTGGATCACCACCAGAATATAATGGATTGTATCTGGGATCATAATCTACCTCTAGAGGACATTTAATCAAATTTAAATGACAACAATAACAAAAAAAGAAAGAGAATAAAGACAAAGAACGCTTTGGTTGTTAATAGTTACGCTTTTTTTGACTGTTTGGACCTCAGACTCTTTTAATCATTTATCTTTCTTTGATACTCTGTATTATATAGCAGTCTTCTGTGGAAGTTCCGCATCATGAATGTCAGTGAATGTTGTCAAATGGTTGTTATTTTGTCCAGTGTTGTTTGAATAATAAAAAAAAAAGAAGAAGTAGTAACAAAGGAAGCACGTCATGAAGAACAGAGAGAGGAATTCTGCCTGGTCCCTGTTTCGAAACCCATTTCACATTATTCACATTCATGTGAATCTCCGGTGACCGGTTCCCTATAAAAGGCCCTTGAAGCTGAGCCTGAGAGTCTTTCTGCAGATTATGAATGCAGTGTGAGGCAGAAGAAAAAACAAGCCTTTCAACCCTTTTACTTCTTTTTCCTCTGCTGTTTTGAAAATATGTCCCATTGCACTTTGCAGAATCTCCTACTTTCCATCAAATATGTGTGTTATAGCATCCAGCAACCAGATAAATATAGACATTTGTTCTCCTCCTTTGTTTTGAACGTCCTAGCAGACCAGACGTGACCTACTTTCCCTACATAGTCGACACATCCCCCCTTGTTGCTCTGCTTCGGTTAGGGGAGTGCCCTGCTGTGGCCTTCAGCGGTGAGATCAGGCTGACACATATCAAGTTGCGCAACGTTTTAAATCCAGACACTTGCAATAAGAAAGAGAAGAAAATAACGTCGACCGCAGAGCTAATCTGTTACACAAGATGCGTTTTGTGTTCTTTCGACTTCAATCGGCAAACACCATGAAATCAGCCTGGAAGAGGGTCGTCCATGAACCTGTGAGAGAGATCTCAACTGAGTCGTGTCAGAAAATGCTCCAGGAAGTTTGACTTTTTAGAAAAATGGACTGGGCTGAAATGCCCTGTAATTTCCATACCTGCTGCATTACTTGTGTAAAGTTATACGTTATGTTTCATGCAGTCCCACATCTCCACATTGTATATCAGCCTAATCTGTAAAAGGTGAGCATGCACCATAAATTTAGATTGTTTATGTCCTGAAATGAACTTACATTATTTCATAAATAGAAAATTTTGAGTTCAATATTACAAAACAATATTACAGGGTACAACAAAAAAAATCTTAGTCCACCGCTACAGCAGAAGATCACAGTAAAACTAAACTGTGTCCTGTAGAGCATGACAGTAAAGGTTTGTTTGTATTTACTTTACATTTGAAAATAGTGACAGTGTATTTATTTCAAACGTGTGTGTGTCCGTCAGCACACACATACTTCCACACCTCCTTTGGGCATTGAAACTTTCCCCTGGAGGACAGTGAAGAGGAAATGTGATGTACTGAGTGGGGGTCTTCAAAGTTTTAAAAATACATTGTATCATATAGAAAGCATGTTTGTTTTTTTTGTTTGTTTTTTTACTCATAACCTTTTTTGTACTAATATAGCTACACTTTCTAATGGTACTTATACGTTTCATTCGTTCTCAGGTATGGGAAAAATGAACATAGAGTATGGACAAAAGTCTTTTTCATATACATATATATCTATATATATCTATATATATCTATATATATATGTCTTTAATGTTGAGAATAAATAGAAATTGGGTGATCATATCCTGTAGAAAATCAAAATGGCAAATAATATACAGCAGAAAATCCCAGTGATCGTTATGGACTGTTGAATTTTACAGTAAGTGATCACATGTAGAAAATTCCATTTACTTAATTCATGTATTATTACAGTTATAACAAACTTGTAGTTGGCTACCAGTTAATAACTGAGATATTCACATTCACCTTTTTGAAAGTGTAACCATTTGGCTGAGTTAAATCAACAAACAGGACAAGAAGGACAGTTCTAAACTTTTATGAACTGCCTGATGCAGAAACTTATGACGTAGTTTTTTTTATGACTGGTTTGAATAGACTTTACATAGTAACTACTATGCTCATATTTTATTTATTAAGAAGGTACAGTGTCTGCTTCCACAACATACAAATGACAATATGTGAAAAAACGCGTTAATTTTCATTATCTGATGAGACTTGTATTCAACAAATGAAAGAAATAAGCGTAAAACGATCTTTATCTTTAAAACGGTCGGGGTGTTTTTGTGTAGCGCCACAGAGGTGGGGGATGGGCAGTTTCCGGTTGGTCGAGCTGTTGTTTTTCTTTAGCCTGTTGCAGCTGCTTCAACAAAAACACAGGTTAAACCTATAAAATCAACATTAAAACAATTTATCTCCCCGTTGGTTAAAGGTAGCGTGTGTGGACGTGATTCCAAACTGGTCATTATCGTACAGTGTATTTGATATTACATAATGCGTCTATTGATGCCTGTAACCTATACGTGTGTTGTGTAACACTGGATTTCATTCGGTCGTACGTTATTCCTCTTAATTCTCAAACATATTCGGTGTTAGAAAGTTAATTCGTCTGTTGTTTCCTCATTTTACTCAGGAAATACCCGAGTTCCAACAAAGGGAAGGAGAGGAGGGTTCGACCATTGACGTCATCAGTCTGGCAACAGGCTTGACTGCGTCTCAGTGTCTCGACGGTAATTGGTCCATCGGTTTGTGACTGGTTTCTGATTGGTCAGATTTTGTGAACGGCCGAACTACATATCTCTTCTTTCGATTCCATTTTGTTGCAAATCAGACGGAGTCAGAAGAGAGAGGTGTCATCCTCTGGCTACAACTTCGAAAGTGACGGGTTTTGTAGGAAATATAGTTCGCTGTGCTTCCTATACGGTCCGAGGAATTTCAAAGGCTAGTCGTACATATTCTCTGACGAAGGCTTCATCATCCAAGCCTGAAGAAGTCGGTAAGTGAGGCAGTTCTAACTCGTCGCCATATTGAGCTCACCATTTCTTTGTTTTGTTTTGGTGGCAAGATAGCGTTACCCGAATTGTAAAAGCGCTGTTTTCTGACACACTACTCCGTGTCATGCTGATTGAAAATGTCCCAAATAGAGATAATAGTTAATAATTGTGTATGACCGCTGAAAATCGTCAACACAAATCGATGTATTGAGAAAAAAGCTAGAATATGTCAAAGCGGCATATTCATGTCGCAGTTATTTTAATGTGTCATCTCGTTGTGTTGATCGTTTGGTAGACACTTAAAACGAAAAAAACAAAACCCTTAGTCTTCTCGGAGAAGAATCCTCAGCTACCGTCTTAAAATTAATTGTGCGTCAATCCTATTCGCATTATGGCGTCATTGTCATTTGTTGATGGCGGATATCGTTGTTTGATTTTAATATATATCTATATATATTGTTTTTTTTTTTTTTAGCTTTAAGCGTTTCTAACTAATCTTGTTGTTGCTTCTTAGGTTCTCGACTTTTTGGAGAATCGTGTGCCGAGGTGAATTAATGTTCAGCTCGGTTCCACGTAAGAACATCTATCTTTGGCACATGAAAACCTCACACCTTGCTGGACACAAAAGTACAGCGAGAAGTAGATTGAGATCTACTTCGAGGACCTGGGGACCGGTCGGAGGCGAACGATTAAAGGGAGATCTCTGCTTTGCCAACTTTTTGACAACAAGGAGGTGAGCTGGAGCTGTTTTGCTTTTGGTGGTGTGTGGGGGAGGGGCGAGGCGGCGCTTGGTGTCTGGTGTTTCTGCACGTAAGCCACTGTGCTTGTTTTCGTTGAGCAGCTTGAACTGTCTTTGCGAGTAGAACATTAGATAACATCGATTTCAATGCATTAACCCGATAGTGTGTCTCTGTCGTCTAGGTGACACGTCGTGTATCCGCATTATGGGAGGTGGAGAGAGATATGACATTCCAGTTTCACATCCTGAGCGCCCTTTGTCCAAGAAGAACCATCATCTTGGTCGGGTTAAGCAGAGGAACCGTGACCAGAACGGAATGGCTGCATCTTCAGGGGGGCTGGGAGGTCTTCACCATCATGGCCACCGCAGGAGTGACAAAGGCATAGTCTACCATAGGTCTCCAGAGACGCGGCAGGCCGTGTCTGCAGAGAAGAATGCATCAGTCCGTTTTGCCACCAATTATGATCAGAACTGGGAAGGTGCAGTGTCTCACCTCACCACGCTCCTGGCCACCCAGGGAAGTCCTAACTATGCAGGGGCAAAGTTCAGCGAGCCACCCTCACCTAGCGTGTTGCCCAAACCCCCGAGCCACTGGGTGTCTTTCCCAATGGGCTCCTGTGACAACAGAGAGGTGATGGCCTTCCAGCTCAAGAGCCTTCTCAAGGTGCAGGCGTGAGAGATACCCACATTTGATGGTTAAACATAGCCAATGAACTGGGACTCTTTTGAGGACATGCACCCACCAGGAATACTGAAGGGCTGTAATGGTTTTTAGCTGTTAATGCATTGACTTTTTGCGTGTGGGGAGACATTTACAGCATTATTTGCTGTAAATGTTTGTTCAACACTGAATTTTTATAAATTTCCATTTCAATACATTACAGCCATTGAGTGTTGCTGGTTGGTGATGTTTTTTGGATGAGTCAATTTCCGTGACTAATGACGAACTGGATATTGATATTGTACTTGTGTTTTGTTAATTTTAATGTTGGCTTTTAAAGCAGATTGGGTGTGCTTTTTCCCAAATGAGGGACATGGTTTATGTCAGATAGTTTCCCAATACTTCTATGGTCCATTTCTCTGGACAGACATTTTCATTTTCCTATGTCGATGATTCTTAGTCACCTCTAAAGCTTCAGGTGCGAAAACAAACTCATTTGTAGCACTTCCTTTTTTAATTTTACTATGGCCATTTTTGTTATTTGTATCATGTTCCTTATTTGTGTTGGAAAAGTCACACAACTGCAATTCTGCAGGGAAAAAAGCTATCTTATAGGAGGTAGTAAGCTGTAATACTTAAGGGTCAAAAGAATAACCTCAGACGGAAGAGTAACAAGACCATGGCACATGGGCCTTGGACTGTCAACTCCTGTACCTTTTTTATTGCGCTGTGCGCACATGCACTATAGGAGTTGAGATTGTCTGAGGCCCTATCACTCTATCATAGCATTATTTTATACAAGTCCTCTTTTGTTGTGGTTGACAGTTGTATGAAGTTGTTTATAACCAAAGCAAATGTTTTCACTGTTTTTTTTCCTCCATATCCTCTATGTGTGGCGGATATTGTTCCCACTGCCACTCAAACTTTCCCAGCCCGAGTGGTGAATGGACTAGAGCTCAGTGGCTACTTCAATCTGTCAAGCTGTTTCAATCTGTACTGTTATTGCTCCTCAACTCTGTCTGTTCACGGCGATGCTGCAGCTTTAACAAGCGGAAGAGGGCCATACCAATGTGGGACTAACTTTCTGAGTCCCATGGCATGGTCCTGATGACTGCAAGCAAGCTCAGGCAGAGTTGAGGAGGGTGTCAGAAGTGGCCCAAGGGACTCTACTCGAGGCAGGTGTTAATGTTTATGAACTGGCCTTAACTGGTTGACTATCCCATAATCAGCAGACACGCTGACTCTTGCTTCTTGTCCTGGATTCACCCTCTTGCACTGCAATGCCAGTTTTTAATACGTTACAGGCCAGGATACTTTTGAAATGTTTGAGGTGCACTTGACTATCTTCCTATGGATTCTCTATTTTTGTGATGCAATCCTTTATTGAGGCTCTTTGCTGTCCCTCTGCAGAATTGGAGCTGCTAATGGCCAGCCTAAAGATGACGAAACAAAGTATGAAAGCGTGTTTGTGTGTTCAAGAGCCATGTAAATAATGAAATATGTAAAGTGCTTGTAGCATATGTACATTTGCAGGCCAAGTTTGAGGCCTGTCTGACAAAAGTATTTTTAGTAATAACACTGAATGTATGAGACATGCACAAGACATGTCTTGACTTCAATACTGAAGAATATTTTTGTTAAAAAAAATAATCTGCCTTTAGCATTTGTCAGTACCCCCTGCACTGGTAAAATTTGCAGATATCTTGCACATATTTTTTTTATTGTTTTGTACTATGCAGTGCAGGATGAAGGATGCTAAATTCAAATTCAAATTAATTTGGTCCTAGTGGAGACTTGCTTATGTGTGTATGGTTTGACTTCCAGAAGTAATGCTCTTAGTCATGAGTTGACATGTTCGTGTTTAAGTTGAACCCAAGACTAAAACTGACAGTTTTATTATGTGGCAATGCCACGAACAGGTCCAATGTATTCATCAGAACCGCCTTCACTTCTCAGCTGTTCTTCCGCCAGCTGACAACTGAACACTGTACATCGTAAAAGCACTTCCCTTTATTGGTTGTTCATGTAACATTTTCTTTCATTTCCTGATTTAACTTATGCATGGCAAAGTCTCCTACTTCTAAATTGTGAACCTTTAATGAATTGGCTTTTAATTTGTCCCCCTTTCGAAACGTCACTGAAGATGAAGATGAAAATGCCCTGTTTTTTTTTAAGATTGGTATCAATTGGTTGTTTTAAAAAAAAGATGGAAAAAAAGCACTCTTGTTAATTGATGACAAAAGAAACTAAAAATAATAAATCCCTTTCCCTCCCCCCATTTTTGCCTGTGGTTGTCTTGTATTTATTGTAACACTTATACATAGTGTTGTACATGGTCACACGAATAGGTATATCAGTCATGGATTAAAGATTTGGAAACATAGTGAATAACCTTCAGAATATCATCCATTCCCACAACAGCTGCTACTGCAGTGAATAGTTGATATACAGAAAAACCTCATCTGATTAAATTCTACATGCAGACACAGTCCATTAAGTCAGGGCCTGATTTAACATTTTTATTTGCATACAGGAAACAAGGAGGCAAAACTCAGACTGAAGTACATAAACGTTTGCCAAACTAATCTGGCTTATCTCAACCAAGGATCAAATTAGCTTTCCACTTTAACTTCAGAACAAACACCCAAAGCTTTAACACTACTGAAAAATAAAAAGTTCAGCTGCTTGCTTAACTTCGGTGACAGATTCCTGCATTATATGATAAACAAATGCAAACATAGTGGATCGTTTTTGTTATGGAGTGAAAAAAAGATTAGCGGAGCCTTGGAGGAAGGGTTAGTGACCCCCAGACTTGCGTCCAGCCCAGGACCTGGAGCGAGAACGCGACCGGGACACGGATCTGGAGTTGGATCGGGATGGAGATCTTCCCTCTTTCTGGGCGCTAGAGGTTGGCTGCAAGTCTTCAGTCGGGCTGTGGGACCTGGACTGACTCTTCATATAGAGAGGCCTGGATCTGGAAGGTGAAGGGGAGCGTGAAGCAGAGCGGCCATGTAAGCCTGGGTCGTGGTGTGCCCTCTGGTGGTCACGGGTAGGACCTCTGTACCTGGTGGAACGTTCACTACTTAGGAATAAAAAAAAAAAATTAACTATTGTTTAGTCAAGAATAGCTATTCATACTCAAACGCTGCAAATACTTACTTTCCATTTTCGTGACTTCTGCTCTGTCCATGTCGACTGTAGGACCGAGAACTGGAGACACAAAAGAAAGCAGTCTAACAATGCAGCTTAGGTACATACGAGAGAACAAAGAGGTGTCATTGTATGTTCGTTGTATCAGACTGGCTCGATAGAGTTCTTCATAACACCACTATTTTCAGGTCTCAAAGATAATCTACACAAGAGTGAATATGATGACCTGGTTTGAATACAGATAAGACAATGAAAACTCAGTTCACGCGCCTCTGGAGAATTATATACATCTGTCAGTGCAGGTGCTCCAAAAGCATCCATCAGGGTCAAAAGAAACCACTTGACCCTGATGGCATTTAACAACTAGAAATGTTGTGTTATCAAAATTGCGCAATCCCAAATGTTTCCAACAATGCCGTATCCCAGATAAATCTTCTACTCAAGGTGAGTGTGTGTCTCATTTCGTCACCATGACGTCTGGGGGGAGTGAGAGTGGAGGTCCATGAACGTGTCTAAAAATGATGTGAAAGCTTTAAATCATTTAATGACATCTGTGAACGTCGCTCCAACAGTCACGACAGGTTAGGGCAGCTCCCATGATACCCAAGTCTAACGTAAACTTGGGTTGAGAGACCCTCAGTGACAGAAACTGTAAACTTCATATTTCAGAAGAATTTAGGTTTGATACCAAGCATAAAACTCAATTACCAATCTGTGACTAATTTACAGACTAAATCTTTATTAATTGAAGAATAAGCCTTTTGTATTAAATCGACTTGTTTTTATCTGAGGTCATGTAGGTGTTTAAAAAAAAAAAAGTGTCCAATCCAACAACTCACTCTCTGGGACTCTCTGACCTTCGAGGATGGCGTTCATAGGAAGGACTTGGGGACCTGTGTCGTTCATAGCTGCGGCTCCGGGACCTTCTTCGGTGGTTATCCCAGTCCCTGTCGTGGCGGGAGAATCTGTGGGGGGAGTGACGCTCCTTTGTCTTCATCTGGTTAGGAGCTTGAGAGATATCAGGAACATTTATATCAGAAGAACCTAATTATAGTGTCAATTTTTTCCAAAGAAAAGTGAATTGCGCTTGAGAAATGTTAATGTATACGGTTCAGAAAGAAGTCCAAATTGTACATACTCTTCCTGTCTCCCTGGGCAAATTGGATCTCGATCTGTCGCCCACAGACCCATTTACGGTCCAGGTTGTGAAGAGCGTCCTCCGCATCTCGCACATCTTCAAACATGCTGTATGGTTAAGGCCTTTTCATTTGAAGTTCAGTACGTGGGGACAGAAACGGCTACACACATACCAGACAATCTAAAACAAACAATCTATGATGCAAAGCCACTGGCTTAAGATCAGTGGGATAAAAGTAATTCAACGTATTTAAAGCGTGAAAAACTAAATAAAGTTTATTGTCAATATTCTGGAAATAAACAATATTCCTGAACCAGAAGACCCAGATGTGGTTTAAAATGGTGAGGACAGAACAGTAGATTGTGATCAAATTTGATAGGATACAACATGTTTGGCTTGTTACCTTTAACATGCTTGACCTTTGACCTTCAGCTTGACCTCTTGTCTTGGTGGAAGAACTTCCTGCTTGTCTTTGCCCAATAAACACTTTGCCTTTTGCTTTTCCTCCCTTTTGGTAGACAAATGGAAGCCATGGTGCTGTCTGTTCCCCTCTTTGTATCTTCACGCTTTTTTCCCCCTCTCTTTATTTTTTCCCAATTCGACTACTGCTTGTTGTCTGGGTGTCTTTGGCTTGAATCTACTCTACAACAGCCTTTCAACTCTCTCTGGTGTGGAGTCTCCAGAACTGAATCTTTAAATTTCTAAGGTAACAACAACAGAAGAAATATCTGTTAGAATTCCACTGAAAGCTGTATGCAAATGAATAAGAATCTAGATAAACAAAAATTAAAATGATACAAACATTCCCATGAGAAAAAATGATACGACTATGACAATAAAAGTAACTCCGCTGTAAAAAAAAAAGTCAGGTTAGAAATATTTGGACCGACTATCACCAAAAAGTTGAACTCAATCAATTTCCACATTTAAAATAAAAGAAGAAAGGATATTGAATGTAAGCAAATCCTCTTGTCCGCCGTGTATAGAAGTCAAGTGGAATGTAGACATCTACAACAGGCCCATAACGACCAAACTCTCGTCGTAAATCCTCTGGCCTAAAGTGTTATGAAATAAACACATTCATTCTGCTAGCTATCGTATGAACTTAGCCGGCGCCCACTGTGCAAGGTATGCACAAGAGCTTATGCCAGCACAGCATAACAATATGTATTTGTAGACATATTCAATTGAGAGGCACTTTTTCTTATTAAAATACGTGACCCAGCCAGTCAACTTCAGACATTCATAGCAGTGATAGTCACAGGCACAGGACCCCCTATTTGGCAAAATGTATTAAATGTATACGAGAAAATAACTCGTATACATTTACACATTTTTATCTCATATATTTTATCTCATATGTTTATTTTTAGAAAGTAAAAAAAAAAGAAGGAAAGGCTATGGTATGATGACTCTGGTGCTGATGGTGGAACATAAGTAGGATTGTAGAAGTGAAGACGTCTTCTCTCATGCAAATGTATTCATATCTCTAGGAACTATTTTTTCCAGCCGTAAACTCTGAATTTGCTTTCGAGTTACTGATATATATTTTTAATCAATGCATCGATACCAAACTGCTTTCATGTCCGCTGTCAATGGCGTCAACAGAAGAATTTACAGGTACAATTTCACATACATTTTAAATCCAAAAATGCCTTCTTTTTTTTTATAGCATGTACTGTATTAATATAGTAGGGTGAGAAGATAATTATTACTAAATTGATATACAAAAATAGCATTTTATGTTTTATATTAAGATATTTCCAGTAAAATCAAAATCCAACAAAGAATATTTTATGACATGAACAACAAAACCATTCAGAGTCTTGGCTTCAGCTGCTACAGACCAACTGCTGAAAAGAGCTTCAATTACATCTGAATTAGATATAGCACAGTCCATGGGTTTAAGAACCGAACAACCTCATTTATCCACAATTTCTTGAGTAGTCTTTAATATGAAAATAACTCGTATTTTGTTTCTAATTATTATGATTATTTCAATGGAATCGGTCATTTAAACCAACCAGACATGCGCAAAACAACAGCAAAAATGCGAGCACTTGTTATTTTAGGTCACAAAATATGACACACAACCAATAATTAGCGTGTCCTCCATCAGCACTTATTACTGCGTGGATCCACCTCCTCTTCATCATTCGCTACTTGGAGTTGCAGCAGAGTTTGTTTAGGATGTAACGCCGTAAAGTTTACTCAATCAACTAACCCCACAAGTGAATGGGGTTTATGTCGAGCCACATCCCGGGCAAAACCAGACATGTGAAAACATTCACTTACAGAAAGTGTACGCCCTGTCAGCCCAGCATCAGTGTAAAGAATGGATCCACCATTTGGTATTGTTTTTGCATGAACAGGCATGTTGGGGGTTCCAATGTCTCTGATGTGACAAATAAGGATCTACAGGTGGATACGCCAATGATGTTGCATTCTAGCACATATCATTTTCCTACAGGTTATATTATCTTGTGTTTTTTTATATAATTGTAGTTGAAACAGGAGTTGTCCGTTGGGATTAGCTGGATAAAATCATATGTCTTAAAATTGTGGTTTCACAGTCAGGAATGAAAAAAAATAAAAAATCACCATAAAATGTAACCAGACCTCAATCGTAAAACTTAAATAAAAAAAACAGTTACTCGTTGTAATCTGGCTAATTGATGTAAATGTACAGCCAGTTTTAAAAACAAAAGGTTTTCTTACACTAGGCCAAAACTGGATGGAATTCTTTTGATATACGGTTAGCGTTCTACTTAAAATTGGTACAGAGGATAGTTATTAAACATAAAAATACAACATTAGACTTAATACATAGTTGATTAGGTGTGTATTACGCAATTCTTAATACAAAACAGACTGGTGATGGATTTGTGATTTCTTTCATAGTGTAACAAAGGAACTAGTTAATTATAGCAAGCTGCAGAGACACAACCTTTCGGCCAATCTTGGTGAGCCATTATCGTTAAGAAATCCACGCAGAAATATGCGTCTTTCTAATAAGCTGTTCACAGAAATCTGGAGAAATAACTGGATAAAAATAACTACGACGCCTCACCCACGACGTCTCTGTTTGCCTTAACTGGCTAGCACACGGTTAGCCTCAACATGCTAATACACGCTAGAGCAGTGAAAAACAGAAACACACCTGGACTCGTCGGAGATATTCCTGACGAACAGAGATGTATTAGGTGGCCTCAGGTATCTAGCCATTTTCTTCGATCCGATGCTACAGGGGAGTCGATGAATTTATTACGTTAGTTCTATCTTCTCTCCCACCCTGGTGGTACGTGTCAAAGCACCGGCGCTTTCATATGACGTCACAGAGGAGGCGACCGCGGCCATCGTCGTGGCCAAACACGGAATAAAGAAAGACAATAAAACAGTGACAGCCCAGGTTCATAAAGTTGTCTCTATCCACCATCAGATTGAAACGGAACATTTTTATTATATATAGATTCAATCTCATGATAGGATAGGTTTATTAATAATGATAGGATATGATTATTGATATTAAATTCAGCAGTTTAAAAGATGCATGGGATTTGGGTGAAAAGATTGCACAAACCACTCTATTGGAGCAAGCATTTTTGTTTTATTTTTATTAAATAGACATTGGTTTCTTCACTGCATCCTATACCTTTTTGCTCCTCCTGATAAGAGTTGCCGAGCCCATGGTCAGAGTCTGTAAGGGGATAAGGGAAAAGGAAACACACAAAATTATTGCCTGGAGAAAAAGATCATTTTTTAAACTTCCCTTTAAACTTAAACACATTTAGGTCCAACAATCAACAGTGAGCACATTTTAATTTTATTTGATTTTGGATACAAACGCAGTGGCAGATGTGTTATTAAATTATGGCTCATAATGGATCCCATTTAGGGGCTAAGTATATATATATATATTCAACATCCACGTTCATTTCTTTATTCAGCGAGACATGTATACATTGAGGAGACATTAGCAGTTGTCTCAATAGCTTTTAACAAAGACACGTGCCAATCTTATGCTTTTCCAAACAGTGCCCTGTGCAAGCACATTGTGTACTTCAAAAATGGGAGGCAATGACGTTTCTGACACACTGCTGGTCTCTGTCTACATTACCAGGAAAGGGGTATGAATGGATTTATCGAACAACATTTATATAATGGAGAAACTAATATTATGTAGTTTTATGAATGGAACCATTTTTTCACATTGGGAAAATCAGATTTTACTGCTACGAAAGACTGATCCTACCTATTTCTTTGTAAAGAAAAAAAGAATTACTCCTTGCTTCCATATAGATTTTCTTTCCTATTCATTTTATTCATTAATTTCCTGGCTTCGTTTTCTTTTGTCTGTTATGTTTTCCATTATTTTTTCTTAAGCTTTTCGAGGAGCACTGCCCTGAGACTTTCATATTAAACCTTAATAAAAAAGGAAATTACAAAAAAGGAAATAAAAAGTCTTAACTGTCAGATCCTTTACATTTTAATTGGGTATGGATAGAACACATATAATAAATAAAATCATTTCTACACATGCATGAATGTACAAAAGTTGCACGTACCTCAACCATCTCTCCTCCCTTCAGCTCTTGAATGTGGCAGAACTTGCCGGTTTTGCAGACCATTTTGCCACCCTCCAGATTGACAGTGCACTAGAAGGACCAGAAAGAGACGGTGTACATCATGAATGCGCCAAAACGGACTTGTGTCGGAAAGAAACTGAACAAATATTCATTACTATCATCACAAACAGATATGATGGAGCTAATGAGACACATTGCACCTGAATTGTCAATACAAAAATGACATCTTACCATCCAAGAATTCATATAAAATCTAAACACTGGAACTTCTATCATTGTTGGTGACAAAAGGTAAATCGGCATGACCTACCTTGAGCTTCTTGCCGTCCATGGTGGTGATTTCGGCCTCCTTGCCGAGGGTAAAGGAGTTGGTCACAGTCTTTCCGGGGGTCTTGGAGGTAACGACAAAGTCATTGCCGTTCTGCTTGATCTCAGTAATTGGCTTGATGTCCTTGGCCATCTTGATGACGTCGGCTGGGAGTTCTGGTGAAGCAGATATCAAGTGTTGTTGGTGTTGGATTGTATATCGTCAGTGGGGTTATACTTTGGAATACCCACATTAAGCAGACACTTGTCAATATGACAATCAAATAAATTACATTCTACATATGTCATCCCCTACAGTCCCTGGTTTGCTTTCTCACCCATGGCCTTGAGGAACTCCTCATAGTTCTCCTGGGCGTAGACCTGCCATGTGCCGTTGAAGTCCATGTTTTCAAGATGATTTGGATTCTCCTTTTCCAAGCTGGGCTGGAGGCTGTGACAGCTGCGTGAATCTCAACACAATGTGGAGGATGGGACGCTAGTGGTGCAACATTTTATACTGGAAAGCAGTGTGTGTGTGTGTGTGGGGGGGGGGGGATCCTGAGTATGGTGTCTAATGAGTAACAAGCCCCTCTGAAGTAATCACTGCTCTTTGAACAGCCTTCAGGTCACTTACTCCTGCCGGGCCAAACTCAGCTCCTACCAAATATTCATTGAGGGATTTTTTTGTCATTCTCACTCGAGGGGCTTCAGTTATAAGACATATGTGAAGATTCTTTTCACAGATTTTTAATAGCTGATTTAATAAATGCATAAATCACGATTGAAAACGTATAGAAAATTGAACGTGAGCGAATCACGGACATTTATTTCTTCTATGTATTTCTTCTATGTATTTGTTTGTCAAAGTTTTTGATTTTCTGGATGGGTGGTAATGGAAAGGAATATTCAGATATTGCCACTAATGTTTTTTTGCGATAATTTAGATTTCATGTATCTGCGGGAAAAAAGTTAGATCTGAATGAAAATGATGGAAAATCGAATGAACTTATTGTCATAACTCTTAATGCTGGTAATCAGGCAGTATAACTTAATTTAGCGAGAGGTAGATCTGAGTAAAGCAATGTCAACATGATAATATCTTCTAGTGCATGTACTCTCTGTCTGATCGTCCTTACACATCATGCACGACTCCAGCCTCTCCTCAGCGAACCATTGAACTGGCTTACGTGACAGGCCGAGGTTATTGACACCACTGTTTGCTTTGAGAGCACAAGACATAACCTCTTCTTGCAAAATCACTCAAAAACGTTGTCCTCATTGTCATTCACGGATGATGATGTAACAGAATCAAAAGTTTATTGAACAATAATAAGACATCAGGTAATTCTCTGCCTGTTTGCAAGTCTGCACAGCTGAGAATCATTTCAAATTTGCTTTATTAACTCTAAACACACACGCACACGCACACGCACACACACACACACACACACACACACACACACACACACACGCACACACGCACACACACACACACACACACACACACACACACACACACACACACACACACACACACACACACACACACACACACACACACACACAACTTCACTTTTAAAGGAAAAAAAACCCGACCATGAGATCAAATGAAGATTGAAAATGAAAGTTAACCAAGTGGTTCTGTAATTCTATTTGCAATTCATTTGTATCAAATGGGTCTCATTCATTTGCAGATGTTTGCTAAAATGATCCACTAGAGGAACTCTTATGGAAGATACGTTGGCTGGCGTTGGAGGTCACAGGTTTATGGCGCTCTTAAGAGCAAAATTATTCAGGCCTTATTTTATTTATAAGTTTTAATTGAAATAGAGAATTTCTTCCGTCTGTTTGTAATAGCTACACCAAACAAGAATAGTTTAATTAGCAGTAATGACAGGTGTTTTTCCACAAATATAACACTGATTTTGCTGCTATACTCTGTCGTAAATGTGATGCATAGCTTTCATGCACGGGAATCCTGACCAACTCCTTCTCCTAGTTCTGAAAAAGTCCACAGCATACCTGCTACAACACCTTTTTCCTCAGATCCCACCAGAGATTTCCTCTAGATTGTTCCAGTTCCTCTTCTTAAACAGGGTCATGGTGGACTCTGATGACCTCTTTGGGCCCTTTTCCTGTTAGAATGTCCAGCCACGCTCAAGCTTCATCTTCCTCACGGCTGCAGATGGGAAGACGACTTTTTTCCCCCTAGGATTTTCTGATACTTAATGGAATCCATTTTTATCACATAAGCCTCCATAGAACAAGATCCCAAAAAAACCCTCTGTGACTTATCTAGATGGTTTTGAGCATTCAGCAGCCTTTCCTGTGGGTCTGCATTAGTCTTCATCTTGGATTTTGGGCTTGGAGCCGTAACATAAATTCAGGCAGGTCTACGGATGTTGGGATCAGATTCATGGTGGGAAATCGTTTTGGATCAAGTGTAGAAAGTTAAAGCAGCATTCGATGTTCAATGTGGACAAAAACATTTGAAACTTCTAGTGTGATAGAATAGTTTTTTTATTCCTGTGCAATGAGGATCGAATCATTTTCCTTCCAGCTGTAGAAAATGTTAGTTCTTCCTAAACACTTTGAACGCAACAAAGTGAGCAGGGCTGCATTTTATTCTTCCTCAATGCAGTTTTTTATTTATTTATTAGAGGGACATTTTATGTATTTTTGTATGGGATACATCCACTTTGATAATGAAATCAGTTTGAATTAAAGCATTTAAGGTTTTTCGTTACATTATATAGACAGATTAAAGAATATAGAGGTGGATTAACGTGGAATAAAATTCCCTCATGCTTAGGTTTCTTCTCTTAGGTTACATGAACATTCCAAAATCCTTCCTTCTCACTACATTCGCATATTACCTTCATTTTTCTCCCTGCATCTATATATCCCTCTATCTCATAAGTGCTGACTCAGTTTTCACTCAAAGCCCATCTCCACAGCATTGACCGGCGGCTTCTCCCCACGCTTGTAGACGCTCACAGTCACATCATCCCTCTCAGAGCCGTACTGGTTGCGCACAACAATGCTATACTTCCCCGTCGTTTCCATTCGGACATTATTGATAGTGATGGTGCTGCACTTGGATTCCTTCGTGATGGTAAACTGTGTCTCGTTTACAATCTCCTTGTCGTTTCTGAGCCAGGAGACCTCCACGGCCGGCTCGCCGTCGATGAAGCACGTCAAACACAAACACTGCAGAGAAAGAGAGGAAGGGGAAATGATGATGATGATGACAGAGGATCAAAATAAATCAAAGGACACTAATTCATCTTTGCAATTCCGCGAGATCACAATATGGAATAATTGTGCACATATGTTGTACCTTGCCCTCCTTGATGGCTACTGCATCAGGAAGTCCTCTTGTCACTTTGGCTCTTTCTGGAATAACAGGAGAGAATAAGTCCCAGTTAAAACTACTGAAATATATTTGTTGTATTTATGTTGTGGGCCGATACGACACATGACCTGTCACTCACTTTTCTCTGTGATGGCCGCTTGCCTGGGGGAGGAGAACAAAGGGTCAAACACTTTGACCTTGCACAGTCTCAGGAAACTAATAGTCCGTTACCTCTGACGGCTCAGTTTTATTTTCTGTTAGTATCACAGCAAACCATGTTAGAGGAACCATCCGCTGCATTCAGCGCAGCACTTACTTCAACCTCTGGTACTCCTTGAAGGCGTCATCGAAGGCTGTTGAAATGAAGCAGAAGGATAATCAGAACTGAGGTAGAACATCACCTCTGCGCCGGGAACCTCATGATCCGCGGCTGTTTTTTCATTCTTTCCCTCAAACGTATCACTTGTGATTTCAGCCCTACCTTGTCCGGACAGGTCCAGAGAACGTTTGTGTGTCTCGACGCCGTCGAACAGCTCCAGCGTGTATTTGCCTTTATCGTTCTCTGTTGGGTTTAATAAATCCATCCAGACTTTCTGGGAGCTGCTCCCAGTCTTTGTCCTGCTGTCATGTCCAATCCTCTTCTCCCTACATTTAAAAGAGCAGAAATACAGTTATGCCTCTGAATTCTATGAATTCTATGATTTGTTTCTCAGATGGGGGTGCTGTGTGTACCCCTTGAGGCCTTTGGGGTCCCCTAGTGGCTTATGTGACTTTTGTTTTTCTCAAGAGAGTTTTAACCATATCAGTCATTTTCCTGAAAATTAAATAATTCCTGAATTAATTTTTACTATAGTAAATAAAAAATAAATAAAATAAAATAAAATATAGAGCAAGAGTCCGCCCAGTGTAGAATAAATGTATTTAAATATGTTTATCTTCAGTGTAAAATATATTTAAATACACAAGCAGGCATGTACAGAGGTACATGATAATCCAGCTTCCACCTGTGGTCACTGTGTTATGGCTGTCAGCTGCTCAGTAGTTAGGTCCAGTCCAATGCAAAGAAAAAACACCCAGTAATATGTGCCTCATATAGCGGGGTCACAGATAAAATGTGTTTAAAGCCATCAAAGACTGAGATTTGTAAATCCTCGTGTCAGATCTGGTGGTTGTAATCCTTGAACTCTCCAGCAGGTGGTGCTACTATCCCGACTAATGAAACACACTTAACCATAATAATAATCATGTAGTATGTATACTGGACAGCATTTCAAGAGCTGCAAACTAATAAATGAATAAATCTGATCGAATTTATCGGCTGGAAGAATTTAAAACTGTATCAGCTCCGTCAACATTTAAATTGAAATTGAATCATAGTTTATACTTTATACATTAATCACAACATATTGTGTTTATTTATTATTTGGATTTATCTCATATAGAATGTTGATATTTTTACACCTTTGGGGAAAATTTAGACTGATACATTTGATATTTTAGACTGATACATTTGATATCTGGAAAAAAAACAACAACTATTCTGTATGATGATGTATCAGGTTCTGTGGGTTTCAGCAGAATTTGGCGACAGGAAACATGCAATGTGTTATTTAATTGATTATAAGTAGATGGGAGCAAGTGTCTCACTGTCACACATTTGCAGACAGTCGGCAAGATCCAGCCCTACTGTCGCATTGAGAAGTTGTCAGATGTCAAATTTTAATTTGTATTATCAAGCCTAAATGAACACACCTCTTCATCTGAGTGAATTCTGTGTGTGTTCATCTGAAGCTGTCAGGTCTCTCAGGGGCTTCTTATTTTGGCGTATGGTGAGTACATGTTGGTCACCTACGGAACCCTAGCAGCCACAGAGTGAGCTTCTATGCGGATGTTTTTGCATCTTCTTCTATTTTGACACCTCTGTGGCTTCCATTGAACGACACCACTACACTTTTACACGAAACCGAAGCCACAAAATATCAAATCTGCTTTCATGTGCGTAGGTTTCTGCATGATTCATCGTGATTTTGAATATTTGAATACGTCTGAAATAGCATAACCTTCTTGGCAGTCTGTGCTCATGGGCGTTACCGTAATTGCCCTGAAGGCCGACTCACTTGAAGAACCAGCCGGTCTTGAGCTGGTCTATGTAGTATTTGAAAGAGCAGTAGAGCCTGAAGCCCTCGGCGTTGCTCTCAATCTTCAGTGGGCCGGCTGATAAGGCTGCAGAGACAACAAGGTAGATGGGTTAGTTTTTGCCTAGATTTGGCTTTAATGTCATGTTTTGAAGACATTTCACAATTTTGAAACAAGTTCAACGCCTTAAGTGTCACATGGCTTTCCGTTGCTGGGATGACGCTGTCATTACACCTGTGTGAGAGCGACCGATGAGCGACTCACCACACTGTTTACTCAGCTGCTGCAGAAGCTTGTCATACTCTGTAAATAAAAAATGAGCAATTAAGCTTTCGGACAGTGTTTATCTTGCTTTTGTAGCTCAATAATGACTTAATACAAGATAAGAGCCAGGCAGCTAAATTGATAAGATAAAAGGGTGGAAAAATAAATGACATTAATTTTCCCGCTTCCATTGCGAATGTGACGTTTGCACACAGAAACACCGTTTGTAGATACAGGTGAAAACGTCATACCGCCGTCCTGTAACTTCAAGGTGCTGACATCCTCTCCGGTCTTATTCGACACCACGGCTTTGTATGTGCCAGCTTCTGTTTTGGAAAACTTTGGAAAAACCACAGTTCCATGATCAAATAAAATAATTTCCCAACTTATAGCATGCAATGATAATAATGTGAAATACTTTAATTCATCTTTTATCCCCAGATTAGCCTTAAATGTTACCCCGATGCGAACCTTGCAATGACGGAGAGCCAGACTCATTTTATTTCTCGCTCCCTTCTAGAATTGCTGATTAACATTTTCCTGGGCTCTTCACTCTCCTCGGCACCTCCAGTAGACAAGCAGTAAAATGAAGCAGAATAGTTGTGGGTACCTGTTTGATGCCGAGCGTGCTGACCCCTGAAGACCTGTCAAACGCAAATTTGGTCACCGTCTCGCCGTCCTTGAACCACTTCAGGGAAGTTTCCTTGTTTGTATTTGTCACCTGTGCAAACAGAGATATGAGTGGCAACAAAACGGTAAAATCTCTCCTCTTAAAATGAGTGGTTTGATATGAAGTGATACGTGTGTGCTGAATAAAAGAGTCTTATTTCCTGTAATCAATACTTTAACATCTGGTTGGTTACTGAAATGATTTAGAGCAACATTGCATTCCTGAGATAATTATATCGCCTCAGATCTTTGGTGTTTACCACGATAACTCAGAAACCGTTTCATGAGATCATTGTCAGACTTCATAATCACATTCAACTTAGTGCGAGGAAGTACTGGAGTGATTTTGAGAACGATCGGTTGTATATCTCCGACACTAGGGGGGGCTTTATCTCCAAAAGTTTAAAGGGGCCATGAAATCTTTCAGAGCCCACATTTGGTGCATATGAATCGACATGAGGAGAGCTATCTTTTTTATTTATAGCACATTTAACCGTAGTAGGTTTTTATTTAACGCGCTAGGATACAGATTTTTTTTTTAATCTTCAAAATTAAAAAAACAGTGAAAAACAGTGTTTTCTAACAAAAAAACAAACAAAAAAAAAACTTCTTTCTTTTGAAAAATAACTCTGTGTCCTGGACAAAATTCAAAAATAATTTCATGGATCATCCTCAAAACTCACACCCACAGACATTTTCGATCGTGCTGCACGGCGGCGTCTCCTGACATCACGTGACACGGTGCATTGGCGCCTCTCTCAGACACAGTGATCACCTGTGAGACCCCCTTATTCTCAAATCCTGTAACGCATGTGTGTTCGAGACTGAAAAGCAGCCAGAAGAGTTTAAACCATCTATCTAAGACAATACAGAATGTAGTTGTGTTGCAACGAGTGACATGGAGACACGATTCATACGCACGGACTTGAGCTGTCAATCATTCTGCCTCTGCACCCTGATTGATCAGTTTAGCATTTCTCTGAGATTGAATCAGACAGATGGGTCCAAATTGGCGGTAAGCGTGTCATGTCGTACCCTTCACCAGGCGTGTTTCATCTGGTAGAGCCAGACGCTTTCATCAACATCTTGTTAGACTTTCATATTAAAACACCCCGTTATTATTACACCCCCGAAAAGTCCGGGTTAGGGATCCTCGTCATTGTCCGCCAACGATCCTTCCTGTTAACGCCATAACACCAAAATTGTGTCGCGGATCCTTTTCATATTTCATACCTGCATAGACGTTAGTACGAGGAAGAAATTCTTTGATTTTGGAAAAGGTGGGTTGTTTATTTCTGGCACAATTAATTAAGGGTGAAGTTTATCTCCAAGAGTTTTCGGGTCATCATTTCTCAACCATCGATCTAATTTAGTCCAAATCTGGTGCAAATGAATCGATTCAAAAGAAATTCATCTTTTATAAATTGTGTTTTAGTCCAATAGTTAATATTTTAATCACTAGGGGGATTTTATTTTTTCTACAGAAAACACTTTTCATGGAGATAACTTCTGAACAATCGGCCCGATTTAGAACGAATGTGTTGCACATTAATTGGCTCCATATGAACCGACTTGATTACAAGTATCACGTTTATGTCATGTTTAAGTCCAATAGTTCATATTTTACTCACTCTGTGGAGATTTTCCTTTTTTTTCTTTTATTACAAAAAATGCTGTTGACATAATTTCCCAGTATTTGGGGATTTTTCGGGGATTAACCCCTGCAGTTGGGGATGACAACATAGATCTAGTTTAAAATAGAAAATACAGCTCCCAGGTAGGTCCATTCATCATGAAGCTGCATCCACAGAACATTTAACTGAACTTCCCGAAATGAAAAAAAAAGTGATTAATTATCATGTTATATCAGGAAAATGACCAAAAATGGTCTTAAGAACCCAAGAAGTTACTCAAAAAGGAGAATATCGTCCTGGCTCCTGATGACGTGTGAACTTATCGATACGTTAATACATTAATACGGGTTAGACTGAAAATGTACCTTGCACTTTATGATAACTTCACAATCCTCATTTACACTCCATGTCAGGAATTCCTCGAAATATGGTCCTTTAAAAAAAACAGAACACATAATTATCCATCAGTAGTGAGCCGCAGAAATCAGCAAAGCATCATGGTACGTCAGTTTAGCATAAATATACCACTTAATGGTTACGCGATAGACCACTGAGAGTGACAGCAGGCCGGATCAAACCTCATTAGGAATTCATACAAGAAGAAAATGCGGGTTTAATATCTTATTTGTATCACATTATTCTACATCATAAAATGTGTTGTCTGGACTTTGAATACTACACGTGGCGTGAGATGATGTATCTGCACGAGCGACCTCTGGGACGTTGACTCCTACACACCGGATGACTTCCCTTATCGTACGTTAGAGGGAATTCAGTCCCAAACGAGTCAGATTTGGTTTCAGTTGTAGGTTAATCAATGACAGAACTTTTGCCACAGAGCACAGTTGACCCGTTACACAATGAAACCGGCGTAAGAGGTCTCCTCACCGAACTTTCTCTGATAATCGCGACGTTTTGCGTCCGCCTCTGCCAGCGTCTGACGGAACCCTGATAAAGACACAAACAGCATTAGACTGCAAGAGTAGAAGCGCCCAGGTGATAGAGAAGGAAGCGGTGAGCTTCCTTCCCCATCCTTCGCTGTGGGTGAGGAAAACAAACTTCTGGGTTCATTTTGGGTTCACAGCAGCAAAGGTATCTGACGGGCCTCACAGCAGAGCAGGAAGTGCTGATTTATGCAGCGACACAAAAAAACACAAGGATAGACAAGGCAAGAAAATATATTTTATTCATCTCCCATGACATTTCCTGAAGCGGAATAGAATAAATGGAATAGTTGGGGATGAATGAAGCAGTTTTGAAGATCATATATGTGACATTCAGAAATAATTACATTATTAATGAACTTCCTGGAAAAAAGTGCTTCATGGAAAAACACAACACTTAATGCGACCTCATGCAGCGCCACTTCATTTACCTCCACCCATGAGAGCTGGAGGACGCCGTATGATTGACGGCGTTAAATCCTTTGATTTTCTGGAGGAAGAGGATTTTTGTGACATTATTTTTTTCTTTCTTTGAATGGAAAAGGACGCATCTAAACAAAGACGATGTGGATCCGCCATTAAATCACCTTTTATGTTGACAGTAATCATAAACCACTGATTATAAACAAATGATTCTAGAAGCTATAGGAGAAGTATGACAGAATGTTATGGTATCATTTTTATCTGAGGCAGATCTGAGTAAAGTGATACCATCATAATAAACCTGTGCGTGATGAAGAAGGATTCTGGTTTGGACTTAGCCTGGAAACGACCTTCAGGTTGTTCAGGTTTTAGTTGACAATGAAGACGTTTGAAGTTTCAACTGCTTTCCTGCTGCGTTCTGTTTGAAGTGGTCCAACTGTCCTGAGTTCAGCTGATCCATTATCAAATCTTCAGTTTTGAAATGAGACGTTGCAGAAGTCGTTGTGGTTCTGATACCAGACTCAGGATCAAGCTAACTCAAGCTCAGAATTGGATTATTTGTGCAGAATCTTGTTTTTCTTTTGCTTACTGAGAAAATATCTCAGATGCCCATGTCGGTGATAATATCAATGTAATAACATAGTAATAACAGTTTAATAAAACGTATAGTAACGACTCATTAATTATCGTTTTATAGAAGTATAACATGGAAAAATACCTTATTAGGATAAAGACTAAACCGAATAAAACACTTTTGGGCCTGATCTCCATTTCACCACTCCAGCAGACTGTCAACATCAAGAGTGTCAACATTCCACAGAGATGGAATCATCATGTCCTTGTAGCTACATTTGATTATTTTGATATTGTACAGATACTCCTCCCTCCATATTAAAGCCTCTTGACTTTGTGTATCACAGTGTTGCTCTTCATCATGAGTGATACATCACTCACCCTGTATAAAAGGTAGGATGGTCCTTTCAGGCAGACATTGACTTTTATTTATAATATATGTAAAAATATACAGTATTTAATGTCCTACAGCAAGAAAACTAGCAAGTTACTTCAACTCTCTTTAAACACAGTTCTCATAATACCAGAGTTACTGTGTTTGACTGGTTCCATGTCAGTACTATTGGTTCCATGTCAGTTCTACTGGTTCCATGTCAGTTCGATTGGTTCCATGTCAGTTGTATTGGTTCCATGTCAGTTGTATTGGTTCCATGTCAGTTCTACTGGTTCCATGTCAGTTGTATTGGTTCCATGTCAGTTGTATTGGTTCCATGTCAGTTCTACTGGTTCCATGTCAGTTCTATTGGTTCCATGTCAGTTCTATTGGTTCCATGTCAGTTCTACTGGTTCCATGTCAGTTCTATTGGTTCCATGTCAGTTCTACTGGTTCCATGTCAGTTCTATTGGTTCCATGTCAGTTCTACTGGTTCCATGTCAGTTCTATTGGTTCCATGTCAGTTCTACTGGTTCCATGTCAGTTCTATTGGTTCCATGTCAGTTCTACTGGTTCCATGTCAGTTCTATTGGTTCCATGTCAGTTCTACTGGTTCCAGCCGTCAGTCAAACTGACAACCACACTTTGTAGAAAACCCAGGAGGACCACATGTTTGCATCAGGTGTGACATTAGGGCGAGGAAGATTAAAAACAGTTTGGCAACTTAATCACAAGCGAGTAAAACTTGTGACTTACTCTGATCCACAAAGACCAGTGTGAACTGGTTCTTGGCACGGCCGTCCTGCAGCTGGGCCGTGTACGAGCCCTCGTCCTCCCAAGTCAGCCGATCAAATATGATCTCCACCAGACCTTTGGCCTTGTCGAAGTTGATCTTGCGGTGCTGCAGGGGAGCAAACGAGCATCGCCGCGCGTCAGCTCATACGCAGACACGTGACTCAAATGGCGAAGAGACAGACGGAGGCTGGAATGACACGTATGACCCGCATGCAGGAGGAGAAATATTCCCTTTCAAGCGTGTTAGCATGCAGACACAAACAGAAGAAGCGTTCAAGTTCATTTTCACTGCTTTCATGTTAAGCGAGATAAAGCTCACGCCTTTTCTGCATGTTGTCGGCGGTGGATGGGATTTGTGATGAACGGAAAGCCTCGGGGTCCCAATCAGCCCAAATGGTTTTTGGATTTTTTGCAAAAGTCAGATGTGATCATTTAGAAATAAGGTCTAATCAGCGCCGGTCCGATCGGGCGGTGCTGCTGAGGAATAATGGAATAAACACGAATGAAACAAGAGCGAGGAACGGAGGCGGCTGAATACAAATCTGTCACCCGCCTCAGACAAACACGAGCACAACACACACACACACACACACACACACACACACACACACACACACACACACACACACACACACACACACACACACACACACACACACACACACACACACACACACACACACACACACACACACACACATAATTTCTATCTCTATCTGAGTTGTGACACCAACAGAAATATGCTGCACTGTGTTTGTTTTTCCCTCTGTGGACACATTAGTGCACGGTTCAATAACCCCGATGGCAGCGCTGATTATTTTTAGCCTGGTGTCATAACGCATACCAGCGCCGAGGAGGATTTCTTTTTCACATTCGCTTTATGTCCCTCGATGCTTTATTTGAGGTCTGGTGAATTCGCTGCGTCATTATGTTCCGCGCTCCTTCCTGCTGTAGCGTCACATTATTTTGCCAGACGTGGGATAAGAATGTTTATGAAATCACTTTATGTTTTTTTTTGTGGCAAATAGCTTTGTCGTTCTCCGGGCTGCTTCTGTGAAAGTGAGGGGAGTTCGGAGGTCATTTGTGAGATACGTGAACCGCATAGCAACTCAAACATACACGATATCAGGAAGACGTGTGTAAACAGTATTATGCAGAAAAGTCCATATGTTTATTATTTATATGTTTGTCACAGGGCCAATAGATAAAGATAAATCATTCATGCTCACATTCAAACTTAAGGGCGATTTATAAATCTAATAAATCTAATGTCAGGTCATAACCAGATTTGGGTCAAGTTATGTTTGAATAAAGAATATTATAATTAAATGATTTTTTAAAAATTGTATTACATTGGGTAAACAAAAATGCAATTGATTCTGTATGAATTTTAACTATTTCATAATCAAATACAGAAAATATTTGACCTTATACATCAAAATAGACAGATATAAAAAAAAATCTGTTTCATAATTATTATTTTTCTCTGTTAACATTCGAAACATTTAAAAAAAATGTTGATTTTCCTTTTTCAGTGAAAATAAAACCGTAAAAACTAATTTGTATCTAAAACAGTAAAATAGTAGTTAAGACATCCAGAACTAATCTGGCAACCAGAGAAAAAACTTAACATAATAATGTGCAGTAGAGCATATTCCTACAAAGAAAGTCTCCATTAATTAATCCTAAACACTGTGTCATCATAATTACGGCTTTTACATTTTCAGAAGGTTTTTCTGATTTTACTTTTATTATCTTTTGTGAGCTTTGGTCATTATATAGCGGATCCCTATCCAACCACGGTAATGGCATAGATTCTATTAATCGACCACTCACGTTACTGTTTGTGTGAAGAAAGCTGTTCAAACAAAGAACCTGACTCCTGACACATTCTCCAGCTTTGGCTCAGATGCTCCTCGTTTCTCCCACACTTTGAACAATTAACCGCCTAAATTCTGCCTCTTATACCTGCCCCTCATCTTTGTTAGACGCTTCAATTTCCTGCCCTCTGAGGATGTTTGTCAAGTCTCTAACGGCTGTTTCTGACTCACCGTGACTTGTGGTAAACGCAGATATATGCGCCCACTCTCTAATACAAGGATTGCAGGTAATTGCATGTACAGGGACTGAGAACATGGGAAACAACGATGGAAAACAGCTGGAAGCAGCTGCAAGCATCTACGCAAACTTTGATAGAAGGACTCCACTATCACAGCTGAAAACTGAGAGCCTCCAAAACGATGGGAACAATAATATGAAGCAGTATAATTACGTGATGCCGACACATAACAACAATGCGGAGCCGCTGTAATTCTTTTTATGTTTCATTTCTTTGGGGCATTTATCTATATAATTCATTAGCTTTGAAAATTTACCATAAAATAGCAAATGGTGCAAGTAAGTCCTCACATGCTTTAATATGACCAAAAAGAGATCCTCCTTTAAAATGGGACTCTGTCTGATAAAAAGAAGTCTGTAGTTCTCAGTGATATCTCACTTAACTTGTTGAATGATTGTGTTTAATATCAGGAAACATCTGGTAAGATATCGGGCTTCAAGGCGAAAACAGCACAAGAACAAAACCCACTGAGAGAGTCTGAGCACTAGTGGAAGACCACCAAACTACCACACCAAGACTGTGGACAGAGAACGAACCGCATCCGTTCATCCACACCCTCCCGGCTGATGAATCTTACACAACCTCCACGATCACCTGACAGCACGAATAACTGAACTGCTCTCAGCCGCTCAACTCGGGACCAGACAATACTGATTACAACGGATCCATACGAGGGAACAACACTTTCCACCACCTGTCAAGAACCTGCCTCTCAACGTTATGGAAGCTCCTATCAGACGTCATCACCGATAAGTTGAAGAGGCCCAGGAGTTAGCAGACGAGCAATGTTCGGATTGATAACAGCTACTATTCTACCCATCTCCTCCCCAGAGGGGCCTTTACACATATATACGTGTAATTACTTTTAATAACGTCACATAGGAGCACAGAAACGAGTTTCTCACAGATGCTTCTAATGTCAGATTGTCAAACAATGGTTGCTATCTAACTGATGCTATGTGTTCACCCACTGGGGGTCTTGACTCACGAGGAGACCAGCTCATATCTCATATTATAGTGTCTCTTACCGGAGTGCTGGTTATTTCTTGGTCATTGAAGATGACACGCAGCTCGGCAGAGTCACTCAGACTCTCTGTCTGGAGCCAAAGTCGCACTTCGCCTTTCTCGGAGACCTCTACGTTCCAGTCGGACTTCAGAGCGATCACTGCCCAAACACAGACACAGGTGATTATAGGATGGGATGGGATTCTAATGCATTTCAAGCCAACGTATCTGTGAGAAAACACATAAAAATCACGCATGCTTACTCATACCGGCGTTCTCCACGATAAAATACAAAGTTTTTGGTACGTACACGGATTCCTGACTTGCCAGCTGCGTTCTTTGAGTCGTTCAAGGTCTGAAAACAAATTAAACAGGAGCTGAAGGTTAATTCAATTTTGATCAGGTCTCGTATTTTGTAATACCTATATATTATCGAAGTACCGGGGAGGGAAACATTGGCTTCCACGGATCTAATATTAAACTGAAAGTTGATTGAAAACTCATGCTTAGTTAGACAAGTGACTTTGTGGGATAGATGTGAGAAAAATAATCATTTGCTTGATAAGCTTTCAAATTAAAAGTCCTGCCGTTCCCGCTGCTGTCAGACTATCCGACACCATAACTCTTGTCATTGATTCTAAAATGAAGACGCGAGTCGGACAAGGCAGTTCTCATTAACTTTACCTTCAGTGGTGAAGTCGTAGCTGGCAGACAGGTTTGGGTCGTCACTCATTGCCACCGTGTAGAGACCCAGATCCTCCTCGGAGGCGTCTGTGAATGTGAGGACCGACCTGATGGACATATAGGAAGTCCAACAGATGAATCCAGACACCGTCTTCAACCACTTGTTCACACGTCCACACAGCAGAACCTAGCGGAAGCTGTTTAATCACGTCAGCCTTTTCCGGCCAATTAGCCCTGTCCTGACGCCTAGGAGTCAGCTAGATTTAAATTGAATTTCTTGTTTTAGAGACATAATAAAATAAACTTGCATTAAGTGGGGGAAATATTGCTACGTCAAACAAATTCATTATTTCCAAACCATGTCTAATTTGAATACAATCTCTGCATTTGTATTCTATTACCATGCAGCCGCAGGATAAAAACTGCTGCTAACACACTGCTGAACAAACAAGATGGCAATTGAAGTGTGAAAAGCACAGCGGTGCAGAGGGATGAGCAGGTGGAGGCGTAGAGTGTGTGTTCCATATGAACATCGGTACCCATTCTGCTTGTTTTCAGCCTGAGCTCGGCCCGGATCAAGGGGCTCTTTGTAGTCTTTGTTCCAGAGAACGTCGCTCTCGTCGTCCATCTCATCATTCTCGTACCGCAGAAATATGAAACCGTCATCATCCACTCCAATCTCAATGTCTTTGTTGCCTGGGGATGAAAGAGATAATCAGCTAATTCAGAGCGTAGCACACGAGATAAGGAAATACACACACGCACGTACTGTATCTTTAATTGTATTTTCCTCTTTAATTAATGTCTCATTAATGATGATCATCATGATGATGATGATGATGACAATAATAAATAAAAAACAGAAACATTAATAGGATAGGGTGTGATCGGATGAGACAGGACAGGACAGGGTAGGTAGGATAGTTAGGATAAGTAGGATAGGTGGGTTAGATAGGATAGGTATGATAGGTAGAATAGAATAGGATAGGTATGCTAGGTAGGTTAGGTTAGGATAGGATAGGATAGGATAGGATAGGATAGGATAGGATAGGATAGGATAGGATAGGATAGGATAGGATAGGATGGGAAGGATATGAAGGATAGGCCCATCCTATCCTTCCTTTCCTACCCAAATAGGAAAGGAAGGATAGGATAAGATGCGTAGGGTATGTTAAGATAGGATGGGTAAGATATGATAGGATAGGAAAGGAAAGGAAGGATAGGATAGGACGGAAAGGATAGGAAAGGATAGGAAAGGATAGGAAAGGATAGGAAAGGATAGGAAAGGAGGGATAGGATAGGAAGGATAGGTTTGGATAGGATAGGAAAGGATAGGAAAGGAAGGATAGGATTGGATTAGATAGGAAAGGATAGAAAAGGAAGGATAGGATAGGATAGGATAGGATAGGATAGGATAGGATAGGATAGGAAAGGAAGGATAGGATAGGATTGGATAGGATAGGATAGGAAAGGATAGGAAAGGAAGGATATGATAGGAATGATAGGATTGGATAGGATAGGAAAGGAAGGATAGGATAGGATAGGATAGGAAAGGAAGGATAGGAAAGTAAGGATAGGATTGGATAGGATAGGAAAGGATAGAAAAGGAAGGATAGGAAAGGATAGGATAGGATAGGATAGGATAGTTAGGATAAGTAGGATAGGTGGGTTAGATAGGATAGGTATGATAGGTAGAATAGAATAGGATAGGTATGCTAGGTAGGTTAGGTTAGGTTAGGATAGGATAGGATAGGATAGGATAGGATAGGATAGGATAGGATAGGATAGGATAGGATAGGATAGGATAGGATAGGATGGGAAGGATATGAAGGATAGGCCCATCCTATCCTTCCTTTCCTACCCAAATAGGAAAGGAAGGATAGGATAAGATGCGTAGGGTATGTTAAGATAGGATGGGTAGGATATGATAGGATAGGAAAGGAAAGGAAGGATAGGAAAGGATAGGAAAGGATAGGAAAGGATAGGAAAGGATAGGAAAGGAGGGATAGGATAGGAAGGATAGGTTTGGATAGGATAGGAAAGGATAGGAAAGGAAGGATAGGATTGGATTAGATAGGAAAGGATAGAAAAGGAAGGATAGGATAGGATAGGATAGGATAGGATAGGAAAGGAAGGATAGGATTGGATAGGATAGGATAGGAAAGGAAAGGAAAGGAAGGATATGATAGGAATGATAGGATTGGATAGGATAGGAAAGGAAGGATAGGATAGGAAGGATAGGATATGATAGGAAAGGAAGGATAGGATAGGATAGGATAGGAAAGGAAGGATAGGAAAGGAAGGATAGGATTGGATAGGATAGGAAAGGATAGAAAAGGAAGGATAGGAAAGGATAGGATAGGATAGGATAGGATAGTTAGGATAAGTAGGATAGGTGGGTTAGATAGGATAGGTATGATAGGTAGAATAGAATAGGATAGGTATGCTAGGTAGGTTAGGTTAGGTTAGGATAGGATAGGATAGGATAGGATAGGATAGGATAGGATAGGATAGGATAGGATGGATAGGATAGGATAGGATAGGAAGGATAGGATAGGAAGGATAGAATAGGATGGGAAGGATATGAAGGATAGGCCCATCCTATCCTTCCTTTCCTACCCAATTAGGAAAGGAAGGATAGGATAAGATGCGTAGGGTATGTTAAGATAGGATGGGTAGGATATGATAGGATAGGAAAGGAAAGGAAGGATAGGATAGGGCGGAAAGGATAGGAAAGGAGGGATAGGATAGGAAAGGATAGGAAAGGATAGGAAAGGATAGGAAAGGATAGGAAAGGATAGGAAAGGATAGGAAAGGATATGAAAGGAGGGATAGGATAGGAAAGGATAGGAAATGATAGGAAAGGATAGGAAAGGATAGGAAAGGATAGGAAGGATAGGTTTGGATAGGATAGGAAAGGATAGGAAAGGAAGGATAGGATTGGATAGGATAGGAAAGGATAGGAAGGATAGGTTTGGATAGGATAGGAAAGGATAGGAAAGGAAGGATAGGATTGGATAGGATAGGAAAGGATAGAAAAGGAAGGATAGGAAAGGAAAGGATAGGAAAGGATAGGAAAGGATAGGAAAGGAGAGATAGGATAGGAAGGATAGGTTTGGATAGGATAGGAAAGGATAGAAAAGGAAGGATAGGAAAGGATAGGATAGGATAGGATAGGATAGGAAAGGAAGGATAGGATTGGATAGGATAGGAAAGGATAGGATAGGATAGGATAGGATAGGAAAGGAAGGATAGGATAGGAAAGGATAGGAAAGGATAGGAAAGGATAGGATAGGATAGGATAGGATAGGAAGGATAGGATAGGAAAGGAAGGATAGGATAGGAAAGGAAAGGATAGGATAGGACACGATAGGATAGGAAAGGAAGGATAGGATAGGATAGGATAGGAAAGGAGAGATAGGATAGGAAGGATAGGTTTGGATAGGATAGGAAAGGATAGAAAAGGAAGGATAGGAAAGGATAGGATAGGATAGGATAGGATAGGAAAGGAAGGATAGGATTGGATAGGATAGGAAAGGATAGGATAGGATAGGATAGGATAGGAAAGGAAGGATAGGATAGGAAAGGATAGGAAAGGATAGGATAGGATAGGATAGGATAGGATAGGATAGGAAGGATAGGATAGGAAAGGAAGGATAGGATAGGAAAGGAAAGGATAGGATAGGACACGATAGGATAGGAAAGGAAGGATAGGATAGGATAGGATAGGAAAGGAAGGATGGGAAAGGAAGGATAGGAAGGATAGGAAAGGAAGTATAGGATGTGATGGGTAGGCTATGATAGGATTGGATGGGTCAGGATTGAATAGGCTGGTATTATTTCTTTCAGAACCCAAAAATGTTCATAGAGTGCGACTATCTGGATCCGTGACGTCTGACCTGGATGGTTCTGAGCCGTGACGGGCTCACTGGGCAGAGAGGGACGACCCACTCCAGCTTCATTGACCGCCGACACACGAAAACGGTACGTCTGACCCGCCTCAAGACCAGATACCTGTCATAAGAAGTAAGACACACATCAAATAATTAACCATCGCTGTCACCACTGAGAATGAGCGTTTAAACATTAACAATTATTTACCAGCACTCACATTATTACAAACACTCATATTGTACACATCCGTCTGTAAACCACTTTTTAAAAACTTTTATTTGACGTTTACGCAGGTTGTTTTTACTTTTGAACACAGCTCTTATACTGATAAGATATAAATTAAAAATATAAGAAACCATTAGGATCAAAGACATTTTTATATGTTCATTTTATTTATTTGTTTTTAACTCCACTCACCTTGTAATGTGTTCCAGAGATTGGATTTTCATTGAAAGCGATCCAGTTGTCTGGTTTTTCACCCTGGCTGACTTCCAGCAAATAGCCGGTGACAGGGCCACTTCCCTCGTACAGCGGCGCCGCCCACAGGAGCACCAGGGAGTCCTCGCTCACCTCCCTGAACTCCACATCATAGGGACAACCTGAGAGAGAGAAGATGCAGAGGGTTCCTGGGAGTAACCAATAAAGTTTGACAGTGAAACACACAAAAAAACAGCAACTACTGGTCTCATGATCTCCCAGTGACCGCATCAACACAGAATAGAACGTCGTAACAAAACAAACAAAAATAAGAGGGAAAGTTAAACGGTCTTCCCTTAATGTACCATGACTTATTTCAAATATACACATGGTGTGTAGTCAGTTGATAATTATCAGATACACACCTAGTGTGTAGTCAGTTGATAATTATCAGATACACACCTAGTGTGTAGTCAGTTGATAATCATCAGATACACACATAGTGTTTAGTCAGTTGATAATTATCAGATACACACATAGTGCTTAGTCAGTTGATAATTATCAGATACACACATTGTGTTTAGTCAGTTGATAATTTTCAGATACACACCTAGTGTGGAGTCAGTTGATAATTATCAGATACACACATAGTGTTTAGTCAGTTGATAATTATCAGATACACACAGTTTGTAGTCAGTTGATAATTATCAGATATACACATGGTGTGTAGTCAGTTGATATTTATCAGATACACACATAGTGTTTAGTCAGTTGATGATTATCAGATACACACATAGTGTTTACTCAGTTGATAATTATCAGATACACACATAGTGTTTAGTCAGTTGATAATTATCAGATACACACATAGTGTTTAGTCAGTTGATAATTATCAGATACACACATAGTGTTTAGTCAGTTGATAATTATCAGTTACACACAGTGTGTAGTGAGTTGATAATTATCAGATACACACATAGAGTTTAGTCAGTTGAAAAGTATCAGATACACACATAGTGTTTGTCAGTTGATAATTATCAGATACACACCTGGCGTGTAGTCAGTTGATAATTATCGGATACACACCTAGTGTGTAGTCAGTTGATAATTATCAGATACACACCTGGCGTGTAGTCAGTTGATAATTATCGGATACACACCTAGTGTGTAGTCAGTTGATAATTATCAGATACACACATGGCGTGTAGTCAGTTGATAATTATCAAATACACAAACATTAAGTTCAGTGAGGTAACAGAGGTCTGGGTTTCAGACACAACAGAGTCTCACAGGGACTGATTTATCATCTTAGACGCTCTTTATTTACCATAAAATGACAAATCCTTTTATCGAGCATGTTTAAACAGCAAAAACCAAAATAGATAAAATTAATTAAACATAAAATACAAACTTTATTTTATGGTAACCATTTGTCAGTTTTAATTACATTAGCTCAACCTTTTGGTAATGCATGTTTTTTAGAAAACGATTTGACCCTTATTGACGTACGTAATTCGGTTTAGCAAGTTCTAAATTGCTTTTATTTGCACCGCAAAATTATCAGATACAACAAAAATGATCAGATAGAATTATAGCTGATACTTATAAGATATAATCTCTCTAATTTAATAGGGATTTCTCAAGAGCTATGGTTATTGGTCCCCCATCTTTGGTCCCATACACGCTATGACCGGGTTATATTATAAACAGGTTGAGTCGAGTGGAACACATTCATTAAGAAACATTGACTCAATATGAGCTCAACCAAACAATTGAGCTCATTTTGGGCTTTAATCAAGCCTATCACTATATTCAAAAAACTTAATATATCTGACCACTATGAAACGTCTTTTATTAAATCTCTAGGCCGATTTTGAGATGCACACATGGTCAGACCCGATCAATCTCATATGCCTGCGCCAGCAAAACCATTTTTTAACTTACGTTAGAGGTGTCTGAGGTCGTAATATGATCAGTGAAGAAAAATTGATGCATGCTATGCATTAAATTACTGGGTAGTGACTTTGCCTCATTACCTGGTTCTGGATGTGTCCACTTCTCACACAGGAAAGCTTCACTGGGCTCAGAGGGTTTTCCAACACCAGCCAAATTAGCAGCAGACACACGGAATTGATAGAAGTTTCCACTAGTCAGGTTACAAACCTTTGAAAACGTAACAGACAGAAAAGTGGATTAACTTTATGATTAATGTTGGGACATGAAGAACACACATGACATTTACAACTAACTGCTGTTATGGCAGTGGAAAATTTTGCTGACTCATCTAAATATATCTTGTTATGTTATTTCTTTGGTTGGTGTTGTATACCCAAGGAACATGACCCACAATGCACTTCTGATGCTTCTCTGCCTGCTCAATATGTCCCCCAGCGAGATGATTGAATGACAGGTGCACCTGCAGGCATCTACCCACAAGAGGGCACCAGGCTGAGCAGAAGTGAGCTCCATTACAAATGTGTTTAGAAAAAGAAGCTGTGCCACAGGAAAGACAGAAGTGAAACCCAAAATTGCATCAAGAAATGAACTTCAGAGATGAGAGTTCATGAGGAAAATAAGGTTGGTGATTCAGGACCTCTCCACAGAGTACATGTGTAATAGTTGATACATGGGTTTAGTAGTAGTTGGAAGAAAAAAACAGATCGATTGTCGTATCATGCAGGATCACAAATCCACTTTTTCTACACCCCTCCAGATTCATGCAGGTATTCTATAAGTTGTTAGCTGTGCTGCCGCCACAGCATATTTTGCTGAGCCCCTGAGACACTCTGGCTTTGGGAGAAGGGGGGGATTTGGCCATATTGATCTGTGCATTGATCTTCCACAGCCACTTAGACTTTAAGGCCCCTTATCGGCTCCTTGAACAGTTGTGAACTTGTGTTGCTGCTCTCAGCTCTCTCTCCTGCCGGCTAATTCACAAAAGCAGAGAGCGCTTATTTTACAGTAATAGCAATCACTATCTAAAAACCAATTTCCCACCACCTATCAACCGTTTCATTATCTGCAAATTCATCCCTAACTACATTTAGGTAGAACGACAGCCTTCTTATCAGATCAATACTCTGTCCCCCCTGAGAAATGTAAAGGTTGTCTGCCAGAATAAACCTAAAATAAATCATACCAGTCATCCACTAGATGGCGAACTGGCTGTATTTGATGAAGACGACTCATATCTTCATGAGCAATCAAACCTCGGAGCATAAATAAATATATTTATATTGACTTATATCAGCTGATTAAAAAGATTTACCAAAGTAAGGAAGTGATTATGTCTTATTCTTTTTATTGAATATTTCTTTATATATTAATATTGTATATTTTATATATTAATATTCCACAGAAAATTGAAGATAAGAGAAATACTCTAAAAGTGAACATAGATTTTTGTTGCAGAAATTCATTTTGTCTTCTTTTATATCCCACAAATCATTTAAAAAAAACCCCACAGATTTAAATTGTGATCCTTGAGAAAGAACATATTTGACAAATTACCTGGTAGTTTCCTGGTTATACTGTATAAAGGATACAAACAATCACCAAAAGTGACATTTCTCTGCAGAATGGGAACTTTTATTCATGATAATAGTTTCTAATAATGTTTTTGTTGGACTCTAACAGTTTTATTTTCTTATTTTTACGGTATAGTAGTGACACTTTTTTTCTAAATGGTTCCTTAGCCTTCTTTGACTGAATTACAATCAAAGAGAGAAAAAAATAACATGTTTCACCCGTGCTTTTGTTCTAACGATGTGAGATCACTGACATGACTGGTTAAGTTAATTACATTTCCCAGCAAACCTCCATCTGGGCACAAAGGCACTGAGCACAAAATCTCATCACAATCAATACTACAACTCCTCTAATTCTGCATCCCAGTGACGAGATTTAAATGACATACAACACCTCACGTGGGAGGAGAAGTGGAGTTGAGGTTCGGAGGAGGTTAGAGTTAATGAAATTGCTCATTTACTCCGAGCTCTTGTCAAAGTCTTCCCTCTGGGAGAAGATGCCTCCCATCCTCAAGACTCCCATCATGGAGGGGTTATCTTGGCAAAGTGCCGCAGTTCCTTTTCCTTTTTTTTTTCTTTCGTTCTTCTTATTAGCTTTGTCTTTATTTCTCTTATTTCCGGGAGCTAAAAACAACTACTCTCACACACACATAACTCGCTCGCACAGTGTCTAATTATACACCACCTGTAATCTCCCAGAGACAGGTTAAAGATTAACTTTCCTCCGGGTCTCCATGGACACTGCTTGTTGCCTAGTGACACAGCCATCGTGGAAGAGGAAGCTCTTGACAATACTACCATTCTTTTCAGGCAGGCCCCTTAATGGTAGAGCTCACTTTTGTGTTTTTTCTAACTTTGGGGTAATTTTTTTCCAGAAAAAGCGGAATAATACATTTTCATACTGATGAATGCAGAGTTGTACTTATCAATGCTGCCAGTCATGTGTATTCTGTAAAACATCCCCCTGCATATCTTATGCATACGAGGCAAAGAAGAATATGGTCCTAGAAACCAGTCTAAGACACCCCAGGCATGGAACTGACTGCTCATCACTTGTCTGAGGTAAATGCTAATGATAACCTGTTAGCATCGATCCGTACAGACCCACTAATTGCGTCAGACGTGGCCGACACTGACCTCAAACTGCCTCTCCTTGGCAGCCTTTACATTGACCTCACTCCACTTAATCATGTCCTGTTCTCGCTGGTCCACATAGTATCCAAGCACAGGAGCCCCCCCAATACGGGCAGGAGCCCTCCAGCCCAACACCATCTCTGATCCAGTGCACAGAAGCAGAGCTATGGCAGACGGCGCAGAGGGAACACCTAGAGCAAGCAGAAGAAAAGGAGTGAAGGGAGGTGATGGAGGAGAGAATCTTAGCAGGCACCCATTCATGTTTAATCGACTTAGAAAAGGTAATGACTCTCTGGCTGACGATGACTCCCTCTCCCGAGTTGCAAAATCATTACACACTTTAACTTATAGTAAGCGTAACCGAAAGAGTCTAAAATAAAGGTTCATACTCCATTCAATAAACATGCGTGTCTCACGAAGAAACATTTATCAAGTAAGAGTTAAGTAACAACATGGATGTGCGTTTCTAACCGCACACAACCCCGTGATCTCAGCTACACATTGGTTTTTCTTTGGTTTTTATTATGAACAAGGATTCCCCCCTGAAACAAATATCATTATGATTGATTATTATAATTATATTCCAGTAATGTTATTATGGAATTGTCAACGCTGCTGCATCGCTGCCGCCTCAAATCCTTTTGTGTTAACGCAAAAACGCTTTAATGGATCATTTCCAAGTCTTACACCCCTACAGAACTAAGAGTGAGGAAGAACTGGATTGATTTAGCAAAGGTGGGTTCTATTAGTCCAACATTAGGGGGAGCTTCACCTCCAAAAGTTTTGGGACCATCATTTCTGAGTCTTTGGTCCAATTTAGTCCAGATTCGTTGCTTCTGAATCGATTCCAGGCGATCTAAAATTGTTTGGTTGGGGGTGAGGGTCCTGCCTCTACGTGAGGGAGTTTAAGTATATTCTTATCTTCTTCACAAATGGCGGGAAAAAGGATGTGAGATGGACGGCCGGTTTGGTGCAACAGCAGCTGTAATGCTTGCGTTGTATTGGTCTGCTGTGGTAAAGACAGAGCTGAGCCGTAAGGCAAAGGTCTCACGTTCAATCTTTATTCCAACCCTCGTCTTTACTCGTCCGATCTGGGTAGTGACCAAAGGAACGAGATTGTGGAGAAGGTTGAACCTTAGAGATCGGGAGAAGAGCTCGGAGCAGAGCCTTGACTCCTTCGCATCTAAAGGAACTAGATGAGGTGATTTGATTAGGATCCCTCCATCCTCGATTTGGGATACCCGAAGGGAGGCACAATAGAGGAATTCGATTTCCAGTCAAAACTGAACTGATGGTGATTTGGTTCAAAATGAAAAAAAAAACAGTTTTCTCCGTAAAACTATTCTTCTTTATATTTCAATATTTTAACACCAACCCCTTGCAGGAGCCTCGGAAAATAGTTCAAACCCGCCACTAGAGATAGAGCTATGTCCTGACAGAGACTTTCTGTCCACTCTTTTACCGTCTAGCAGGCGGGAGCACTTACGAATGGCCGCTTTGACGATGATGTGTTCGGACTCATTTGAGTAGTTGCTGTTTCCTGCACTGCTCACAGACTTCACCCTGAACACATACTCCCCTCCCGTCTTCAGGCCATGGACTGTGAATCTGAGGGAGAGAGAAAAGCATTCAGCCATCTTCGGCTCAATTTGATTCCCCTGGATGTTATAAGCTAATGTTACTTAGCAGGGTCCAACAGTCAGACTCGCAGAAACGTGAGGAGGAGACAGTCTTTGTGATATCCGTCCCTTATACCTCGTATCGGTAACAGGCTTGTTGTTGATCGTGTGCCAGTCTTGTTTCCCGGGCTCATTGTAGTACAGGTAGTAGCCCAGGATGTCCTCTTTGTCTTTGGGCTCCTGCCATTTGACCAGCACCGAGGTGTCTGTGTCCCTAAAAACCTGGACGGAGTGAGGTGGATCTGGAACAGCTGATGGGAATCCGACGAAAATCCATCAGTTTAAACTTAATCTTAAATAATCACACGGAAATGAACTATGAGATGGAATCAAATCAAATCTTCCCTTGAGAGAGGAAAATCCTCATTGAGCCTTTAAGTACAATCAAGTCTCATTCACTGATGTGGACAAATCTGCTGAGTGGATGAAGTTGTTTCCTCGTCTGCTGTCTAGGAGAGGGAGATCTTGGCATTCCAACTTTTGCTACTTGACTCTCGTCTTCTACGACATTTTAGACGGATCGCTATTTTACCAACCAACATTTATTTGACAATATACATATCAAAAATAATAATTATAGTGTAATATGTTAATGATATTAAGATATTAAGATATTAATATCATAATATCTTAATATCTAATGCATTTTTGTAAATATGTTAAATACTTGCATGGAAAAAAATTTCAATTCGCTCAACTTTTAAAGGGAAAACATTCAAATATGTTCAGATATTAATACGATTTTTCTGGTACAGTTACTTTTGTGACTTTGACTAGACAGCACTCAGAGACTGTGATATTCTGCTGAGGGGACTCAAATCCACCATTATGTCGTTGCAGATAATAACAAGCCATCTTCTCTTTTTGGCTGCTCTTCCCTTTTATGGGTGGCCACAGCGGATCATCTTGTTCTTTTTATTGAATTGGAATAGGTTTTATGTCAGATGCCCTTCCTGACACAACCCTCCCCATTTATCCGGGTTTAGGGACCTAGCAGCATTCTGGCTTGTGACCCCCAAGAGTCTGGGCTGCCACAGTAATAAGTCCCATTATAGTTCCGTCCTCGTTAAATGGCCTTCTGCTCTTGAAAACGTTCCCCCTATAGAATTTGGAATCACATCTGTATAATTATTAGTTTGGCAGTTATTCAAGTCGCGTCCATCTATCGCAGGTTTTCTTTGGGAACCTTCTGTCATTTTTGAAAGTGTCTCCGACACATTATTGCTTGTTATCTCAAACTGGCAGATCTTCTGTTAGCTTCTTCTGTTATCATTTTAAACATTCTTGAACTGGAGCATTACTTGGATCCAGGTCATAATTTCACGTATAGTAGATTAAGTTGGACTCATGTTTATAGTTTCTACTGGCCGGTTCTGTGGGTGGACATGTAGAGGAATCGTAAAAATTTAAAAGCTGATTTATCTCCAAATGATCACACACATTTACCGTAAAGCGCTGAAGCACAAGAAACATATCTTTTACGTACTGTGCCACTGTAGCACAGTACGTAAAAGGCTACAAAACGACAAAATACATAATACCTCTGCAACAAGAAGAACAATAAAGTTCAGAGTATAAGTCCTCACCTTTTGGTTTTCCCAAAGAAATTGCTCCACTTGGGTCGGAAGGGTCACTGACACCATACTTGTTAATGGAGCGCACTCTGAACTGGTACTGCTTGTCCTTGTCCAGGTCATACACCGGGAACCTGGGAGAGTTCACCAACATGTCAACACAGGCCAGCTCCCAGTTGTTCGTCCCTGCCAGCGACTGATGGAAGTACAGCAAGAGAAAAAAACCCACAAAGACAATTTGTAAAGGCACTGTTAAGCTCAAGGACATGTTCTTTATTTAGTAGCCTTTAAATATGCAGGATTCAATCTGCACAAGACGACTGCCAAGACTGCCCAATATGCAACCCATAATTCAGTCCAATTTGCAAACTAATGTTCGCTGTAGATTCTCCAATATTGGAACGAACCACTTTAATTACAATCCAAGAAATTAAAAGAGGAAAAAGGGTAGAAAGATTTTGGAGTTGGGTGTTTACACATACAGAGAAAAACAAACAAATCATAGCAAAAGACGAATGGACATGCAGTCCAGACCAAAACCTTCTCTTCATCACTTATCAGCTATTCACCCTGTAATGATGGGATACGGTACTAATATCTCCTCTACTTTAATCCTCTTCTCTTTCTGTGACTCTTCTCTTTCTGTGACTCTTCTCTTTCTGTGACTCTTCTCTTTCTGTGACTCACGGTGCAGGAGGCGATCCTTACGATAGAACATGGCGTGTCAAAGACATCAGAGATAATAAAGTGCTTCCTCAAGGGCAAAAGGGGTATTTGAATGTTCCTTTATTATACTAGCAGATGTGAAGCGGCCGCCTTTAATAATTTCAGAAGCCCTTGACAGAGTTGACAGTTTTATTACCCTGGTAACTTATAAAAAGTTAAACAAAAATCCATTTCCTCTGGCAGTTTTGGGATTATTGCAGCTTTTGGGTGTTTGGGTCTGATATTGGAGAGCCGAGGCTTTTTATTGTTAAGACCAGGTCAGTCTCACCGCGTTACTGTGCTGGGAAACTTTGCTAATGTAGCGCTCTTTCCCTGAGGGGTAGAAGTAAATCTTTAAACTGGACTTTTCTTGAAAAGACTTTACCTTGAAAGTGTCACCGCTGTGACCCTGCCAGAATGAATGTCTGGCTAACAAACAAAAGCCTCCTTCCTCCCACCCGGATAGTCTGGAATCACAAGTTTGAGAGTGAAAATGTCTTTAAAGTATGCGAGCCAGAAAATCAAACCCCGAATGCCCGAGAGCATGGCATGAAAGAGCAACATCAATGTATGTTTGCTTTTAATGAGTCCACAAAGTCCCACTTAGGCTGTGGTCACAGTGGGAGACTTGTGTGTGTGTGTGTGTGTGTGTGTGTGTTTATGTGTTTATGTGTTTCTTCCTCCTACTGTCCTACTGTTTGATCGGTGCAGTGATCCGGCGCCTGCTGTTCATTTGACTCAAGTTCCACGTATACAAGCCCAGCAAGAAACTGGAGGATCCAGAGATGCTTCACCAACATGCTTCCATTGAGTGGATTTCTTGTGGCGGTATTAATTACAATGGTGGTTTCTGCTTGAAAATACTTTATGAATACTTGAGAAGAAGTCTTCTGTGTGTGCCAGACAGCAGGTACACATCTAAATGATTCAGACTGTGAATGCTGAATATCTGTGTTCAAAGTTTCCCACTCTAATAAAGAGCAAAAGCTCCACAGTCAGTTCCCTCTCCACATGTTTGAGGTAGCATACAGTGGAAACATCCGCTGGCATTGGTTTGAAGTGGTGTGTCTGATGAAAACCTGAATAATGTCTCCCCATTAAGCTCTATTTCAATGCTACCCCTAAGACGAGATAAGTTTTTGATTCTAAAGGAGCTATTAGCTCAACTATGTTAACCAGTTAACTGTCGCCGTCTGTTCTTTGGTGGTGGGACGGCTTCAACGGGTGGGGTAGAAAGATCCTCAAGATTTTCACAGAATCCTTTAGGAAAAGCAACAAATGCGGAAAGGTTTGAATTCAACCTTAAAAGGATAAAAATCCTGATCAAATTATTAAAAAGAAGAAAACGAAATTGTGAGATTCTAAACAGAACGTTTGTCCATTATAACCAACCCTAGCCTATGTGGTCACACCCCTCGGGGAATGACCAGAAGAGTGAGGTTTAAAGATACAAGCGGCTGTAATGAGCGTCCTCCGGAGGGGGGCGGGGCTCAGCCCCGGAGATAAGGTGCAGAGCTCAGACATCCGGAAGCTCCTCCATATCGAAAAGGTGACCGTTGAGGTGGATCGGGCATCTGATTAAGAGACTCCTCGTACCTTCTTTTCCAGGCATGTCCAAATTAGTGGAGACGCCAGGTTAGACCCAGAACTCACTGGAGGGACTATATATATATCTCATCTGGTCTCGAAACGCCTCGAGATCCCCCAGAATGAGCTGCAGGACGTTGGAGGTGAGAGACATTTAAGCCATGACCTAAGATGTCTCTCTTCTTCCCTTAAAGGAAAGAAAATGGAATGGAAGAATCTCATAGGAGAAGACCATCGGATTTATAGTGACCGTATGGGTCACGTCGTTATTTTCAGTTGAATGTCAGCCAGAACTCTGAAACGCAGAAAATCCAGAAGACTCACAGTCGATCACAGTCGTCCGTAAGAGTTGACATGTATGTACAGACTGAATCCTAATGAGATCAATGAACCTAAATCAATACTGTAAAGTTTGCGTGAACTGAAACAATCTGCTGAAAGAGGCTAAAAGTTTTCACAGAGTTGAGGCGAAACGCCAATTCAGGACTATATAAATAATATAAACTATTGGTTTATTAGTTTTAGGTCATATGTATGGGCAAACTCTTTTTACATTAAGAAACACGCTGTTAAATGAACGTTTTAAATATGAAATGTATTTTAATAACTAATGCCTACTTATACCGTAAATTCTCAGATTAATTGACCAACTTCCATGCAGCCATTAGTCTCTGTTTATTTAAATACGATTTGAAAAAGCTGCAGAGAACTAAAAGCTGCTGGAGCGGAGTAAGAATTTCATTCAGCTGCTGCAAAGTGCAGCTGTCAGCAAGAAATGTCTGATAGTTCATCTCATTTAGCGAGTTTAACGTCGGAAAAACCTCAAAATCACTTCGCCGAAGTTTCCAAGCGAAACTAAAGAAGAGTCTCTTTATAAAACATCCAAATCAGTGAATTTAATTCCCATCTGGCCTCCGTGATGATGACAGGAACCGTGAGGCGCGCTGATCTGATTATACTCTCACTTTTTTCCTGGAGAAATTTTCAATTTTTTTTTTTTCAATTTTCATTATGCAGACAGTGTCCAAACTTTCACTGCTCCAAAAAGAAGAAGGGACACTTAAATCACAGTCCGGATGTCGTTGAAAGAAACATTCTAGTGGAATGTAAAAGAAGATCAATGGAAATTAAAATCATTAAACCTTTAAGGGCTGGATTCTAAATGACACCAGTAATCAAAGTGAAAACTGAAATCACAGGTTCTGATCCAACTCCAGTGAGTTTCCACACAACAACACAACAGACCGTATAATGTGACCCAGGAGTGGGTTTGATCCCAGAACTGGATCAGTGCTCCTGGACCGTCTGAGGTCAGTGCTGGTGGTGGCTTCTGATGCAGCGGTTCGTGGAACATGTGGACCAGTCAAGGGTATCAATACCTTCATTCTCTAGGATCTGCTACACGCTCTGACCTCATGAGGCCGGGGATTGTCCTGGACCAGGAGGAGCCCAGGGTCTACTGGACCAGTGTAAGGTCTGTTTCATCCTGGTACCTAACAGCAGCTGGCCCGTGGTGGTCTGGGAAACCATCCAAGGATCTCTCTCCCGAGACCATCACTGACCCACCACCAAACCGGTCCTACTGGATGATGATGCAGCAGTTTTTTTTTCTCCACGGCGTCTCCAAACTATGTCACGTCAGTCACATGACCTCAGTTACAACCTGATCAGATCTGCGAGGAGAACGGGGCACCAATGGAGAACCTGTCAATTCTGCTGTTCTCTGATGAACACCAACTGAGCTCCATGGTGCCGGGCTGTGAGCACAGGTCCAGATTTGGAGGTTGGGCCCTCATGCAGTCTGTTGCTGACAGTTTTGTCAGAAACATCACACCAGTAATCCACCGGAGGAGATCTTGGAGGGATCTGGCCGATGCTCCTCCTGTTCCTCCTCACACTGAGGAGCAAATACCGGTCTGGCTGCTGGGTACTGCCTCATGTAACAAGTAGTGACAAAGGCACCAGCAGAACCCAGAACTAGAGGAGAGTCAGTCAGGAAATATAAGTAGAGAGAAATGGCTTTGGGCCACCAACTGCAGCTGCAAACTTTTGTGGCAATGTTTAAAAAAAAATCTATTTGTTGATTCGTACAGGAAAGTCCCAGATTATGTCAGAAATCTATTTAATTACACCTTTATAACTTCCCTCCATGGCGACGCAGATCAAAGACATCATCCACGCACATTTGGGATGTCATCAGCTCTAGAAACGTTCCACATTATCCCGAGCAGTTATCTCATCAAACAATAATAAAACCTCCACCCCCAAAAAAATTTGTTCCTTCCTATTTGAATATTGTGTAAGATTCTGTCTTACTGAATGAATATGTTCTCCAACCACCACGATCCCCAGGGCTCTTCTTATACGCCCACTTCTGTGTGTGTGTGTGTGTGTGTGTGTTTGTGCATATGATGACGCGTGGGAGTGAGGACTGACCCGCTCTACGCAGAAGGTGAGCGGCTCCCTGCCTCTGGGTTCAGGCTCGGTCCACTTCAGCACCACGTAGGTGTCGCTCACCTCGGAGGCGTGGACGTTGGTGGGAGGCAGAGGAGCTTTGATCTGACCTGCAGAGCCGAGAGAAGAGGCGGCAACAGGAAAAAGTTACAATAAGGTCAGATTAAATTTGTGGAGTTCATGAAGTTCAGGCGGAGACGTCGCCTTTTTTTTTTTTTTTTGCTTAGAATTTTCTCACAACGGAATTTCTTGTCTTGTCTGGTGAATTTGAACGAAACACACAAGTGAAGAAATGTATCTTTCTGTCCAGATTTCCACCTCACTCCTCATTTCCCATTCCACACCAGATGAAATAGTCACATGGCTCGAATCCGAACACGTTCAATGACATTCCAAGTTTCTGAAGGACTGTGGAACTATTCAGACTTTCTCTCTTTCAGTCTGTTCTGTCTGCCTGTTTTCCCTGAAGGGCTGCAGAGCTGCAGTTTGGATCAGAGAGGAACTTCACACCAACGATGGAACAGAGAAATGTTCTGGTAGCGACAGGGAGCTTTTGTGCGGTGCAGCCTGGAACATTTTCTTCTCACAATCACTTTGGATTTGATATTAAAGGATCCGTATGAGGTTAAATATTAGAAATGATGCCTCATGATAATCACGGTAAACACTGAAGGACCTTAATTTCGTTAATTTTAAGACAATTGAGCAGGAATATGATCTTAAACACGCAGCTGAAGACACAAAGGAGCTTTTCCCTCATCTCAGCTCAACAACAACTTATTTATAACATTTATTTACTACGTTATTGTAGTCAGGTTTTAAACGTGCCTGTGGGGGGAGGTCAGAGCATCCAGACGGAATCCAGACAAACATGGGGAGAACATGCAGACTGATGGACCCCCGCATGTCTGCTGTGAGCCTCCAATGATGAACAGGCACTATCTGCTCACTCCTCCTCCTCCTCCTCCTCCTCCTCCTCCTCCTCCTCCTCTCCTTTTATCTCTCTCTGTCTGAGGGTTACATTGCCAAGGTTATCAGCCCTCGTTCACAGGCACTCATTCTACCTCGGGCCATTATGAGCATTTACCAGGACACAACCAGGGACTGTTCATCCCATTCACTTCTGTAAATGGAACAAATACTCGTTGCCTCAGCCGCACAATTACTGCTGCTCGTTGTTGAAAATGATATGAAGATACATTAAGCCATGAGTCACAGGGCAGACCGAAGAAACGCCATTCCGAATCAGGCGTGGAAATGCTCCAATGGCATCTTTTTCATGACAACACCATACGCGGTGAAATAAAAACAAGGTATTCTCACCTTCAAGTTCATCTTTTGTGATGGTGATTGTCCTTCCTCCGTCTACTTTGACCACTGAGAGGATGGGGAGACAAAGAGAGAGGGAGGGAAATAAAGAAGAAAGTCATAACGGGGTAATGAAGTTATGTGAGAGCCCATGATAGCACTAATAACGTTAACATTAGAGGAGCAGCCACCGGTGAGAGAGAGAGAGAGAGAGAGAGAGAGAGAGGTCAGATAGAGCGATACAGAAGGATGGAGAGCAGCCAGGAGGGGAGTCAACCTTCTGTCTGTCCTTCATCTGTGTTTAATGATCCACAGCATCTGACCACAGCCCATCTGTTGTCCCTCCGCACACACACACACATACACACACACACGCACACACACACACACACACACACACACACACAAACACACACGCACGCATTCCCCCCCACACACACCCTCACACTCACTCAGTGATCTAGTCTGTGCTACATCTCCTCCGATCCCTCTCATTTCTCCCCTGTATGAAGCGTTTAACAAAAGTTTAACGCCTCTCAAGTCATCTTACAGGAATTAAAGCGTTCCACTCCAGGACGCCATTAAGAAGCTGTCGCAGTAATGACTGCGTTACCCCCCGGCTTTAAAGAACGACATCCACATTTACATTCCCACATCTGTTTCCCCAGTGAAGCTAATCATTTCTCAGGTGTACTAGAGAAAGCAGGAGGTGGATTAACAGCAGGACTGAGCTGCTATCCCATAACTGACGTCTGTGTGGAAGAAGCGAGTGGAAAACTATAAATGATCTTAAAAATCACGTTTTGCCGAAGAAAAGTATAGAAGTTTATTACATTCACCTAATAAAAAAATGACCCTGTTTTTCTGAATTTTAGACTTGGTTGTCTCATTATTTCAGAACAACAGAACTCAGTACAGTGTTTTTGGTCATGAAGACATTAGGAAACTCAAGACTCTGAGTAATAAAGACGATCTTGTTATCTTGTTTTCCATCTCTGCACAGGTATCTAAGGACTTTGAGGCTGTTCAGACCGAAAAACCAGGACTCTGTTATTCTGATTTAATGAGAAAACTAAGTCGTTAATTCAGAAAAACAGGGCTTTTTTTTTTCTTAGGTCAAAAATGAACCTCATTTTGACAAAATATGACTTAATACGATATCTTAACGTGATTTTCCTGCTAATATTGAGCTAAATTCACCCAGTAAACGAAATACAACAATAGTTTAATAGTTTTATAATGAAGCAGAGTAATTTAAGAGTCCAAATATCTGGGGAAATGGATTAAACCGATTTTTACTGGCTAGTATTCGTAAAATAAAAGTCAGACACTGTTTTAGTCAAGAGATAAAACCAGGATGAACCAGGCTGAAATTAATATTTGTTATTTATCTCCCATTTATTATTAGGATCAGCGTTTTATGTTAATATTGTAAGAGGTCTATTCTACTATTATTAAAGGTATTGTTGCCATGTTTTAAGAATTAAAATATACAGATTATTTATAGGACACACGTTTATAGCACCATGATCAGATTTAGTGTTACCCTGAGTTCTGGTGTGTTCCAGCGGGTCTACGGTGCGGACGGGTTCGGTGGCCTTGGAGGGCCGCCCTGCTCCGGCCTTGTTGATGGCCCGAACCCGGAACTGGTAGAGAGTTCCTTCCTTCAGCCCAAACACCGGGTAGTGGCACATTTTCTGAATATGAACGTTGCAGCGCTCCCACTCGTCTCGGCCAACTTCACATCTGAGAGGTGAGATGAAAAACAAAAAAGGCAGAAAAAGGAATGAATTTAGATAAAAGGTAAATAAAAGGACCGGTCGCATGAGGTTTGACCCATTAAATAAACAGAATAAAGTATTTTAACCTGCACTGTAACACAGCAAAGTCATTCAATTCTCCACCATGTACCGTAATTATCATGAGGTATAAGCTACAAACTGTGGCCTCTTGAACAAACCATAGAGGTGTGAAGGGAACTGGGAGGAGTCTTCCTCACTAAATGTCCTTAACAGTCCAGGAGTCGTAGCTGCTGCACCGAATAGATGCAAAAACACACAAACAAATATACATTTTTTACCTGGATAACACATTAAATACCCTCATTTCTATCTGTGCATTTGAATAAACTCGCTCTGTCTAGCTCTAGAAACCCACACACACACTGAGATACACATACACACCCACACACACACTGAGACACACACGTACACACCCCCACACACACACAGACACACACGTACACACCCCCACACACACTGAGACACACACAAACACACCCACACACACACTGAGACACACATACACACCCACACACACACTGAGACACACATACACACCCACACACACACTGAGACACATGTACACACCCACACACACACTGAGACACACGTACACACCCACACACACACTGAGACACACATACACACCCACACACACACTGAGACACACACGTACACACCCACACACACACTGAGATACACATACACACCCACACACACACTGAGACACACATACACACCCACACACACTGTGACACACACGTCACCCCCACACAAACACACAGAGATACACATACACACCCACACACACACTGAGACACACACGTACACACCCACACAACACTGAGACACACATACACACCCACACATACACACACTGAGACACACGTACACACCCACACACACACGTACACACCCACACAACACTGAGACACACATACACACCCACACACAGACACTGAGACACACATACACACCCACACATACACACACTGAGACACACGTACACACCCACACACACACGTACACACACATACACACCCACACACACACTGAGACACACGTACACACCCACACACACACACTGAGACACACACACACACACGTACACACACACTTGCAGGACGATCCTGATTGATTAGTGTTGGTGATAAGTAGAGCACCTGTTCTCCTGCGGGGGTCTTTGACTCTGCTGTTAACATAATGTTGAGGGCTGATAATTACCAAGGATACAATCCATCTCATGTAACTATGTCAAATGGATGCAACACAACCGCTGGCTGTTCTTCCTCCGCCATGCTCCCTGAATCTTCTTCCATTCGAGATGAGGCTATATTCTTACTTTTTGCGCCGTTGTTGACTCGAACTTCTACACAAACGCAAATATATTTTAGGATTCAATCATTTTCAATCAAACTGTTTTTCAGGTCTAATTTGGGAGTAAAAATGTAATTTACTTTTACAGAACTTTTCTAGTCCGTTTGACTACTTGAAGCGCTAAAGAAAAAGAAAGTATTTATTGATCACATATAGTCATAAACAGAACAACATAGTTGAATTATGTCTCTGGAATTTACCTGACCCTGACGGAGGGCGGCCCCTTTGAAGCGCCAGGGGAGTTTGGGTTTCAGGGCCAACAGTCACTCATTATTTCTTCATGGTGATTTCTATTTGTGCTGAATAACCCAAATAAAAGAACAGTCCAAAGAACCTTTTTTCTAATATTCTCATTTCGTGTAGCACAAATCCTAATTGTAAGTACATTTTAATTTATACAATATAGCAAGTCCAAGTCCTCCTATAGGATGCAGAAAAATAGAGGATGAAAACATGGCAGCAGCTGGAGAAAGCTGAGGTTCTGAGGTTCTGATCATGGCGGCATGAGAACAGGACCAAACACCCGAACCAGAGAGGAGGAAAAACCACCGCGGACCGACAGGAGCTGTCTGTGCCTCTGAAACAGTCCAGCACATAGCAGCAGGGGGTAAGATATGAGATGGCATCACGCAGCCTCTGGGATTGTGAAGAAGAACATCTGTGTTGAATATGGAGGAGCAGTCCCGATGGGAAGCGCCGTGGCAGATCCCGTGGGACTTCAAGTTCCAGACTGACAAGCAGCTGCTGGATAACCAGCCAAGCATAGTGGTGGTTGACAAGGAGGAGAGCAAGAAAGTTGTGAAAGCCCGGCTGGCATTCAGGAAGAAGCAGAATGTGAAGATCAACCAGGTACCTAAAGCCTGAAGGAACTGAAATATTAAGGGGAGTGATCCCCTAGATCTATCTATCTATCTATCTCTCTCTCTCTCTCTCTCTCTCTCTATATATATATATATGTATATATATATATATATATAAGATACACACGCATATATTAAGCCTGAGCTTATATTATTATTATACCTAAATTGTGAAAAAAGTCGGTATAATGTTTAAAATTCTCTGAAGAATGAAGAAACCACTCAAGCTATTCAATGTGGAGAAACTGTGAACTGTTTCAACCTCAGAGATAGATTTCCAATCTCTCATCCTCACTTTTCCACATAATAACCCTCTACGGGTGAGGATCCATCAGCACTGGGTGGCTGCCAGGTAAGGAAGACGTAATTCCTGTTGACGTCAGACACCTTGACGGCCAGAGGAGAGGCGGGGCCTCCCACAACCGCCGCTGACGCATCTGCATTATGAAGAGGAGAAAGTCAGTTAGAGGATAATCAAACAAGGGCCGAGGAAGGAGATGGAACGGGCGGATGGAAGAAGAAGCTTGAAGCTGGATATAAGTGAGATGAGGAATTAGGAAGCAAATGTGAGATGAAGGTGGATGCTGGGCAGCCAAGAATGTTGCAGGAAGACGAGATGAGAAAAAGAAGAGCAGGTGATGAAAGTGAAACGCCGTCAGCGACGTACTTAAGGCGTTCCAGCTCATGACAGGGAAAAGGGATGTCTGAAGCGGCAGGAAGTAGCAGATTAGCTCATTACTGCATACAGGCTACAATCCCAACCAGAGATGAGACCAGACAGACGGAAGGGGGAAAAAAATAGATGAGGAAATTATGTAAAGCGGATTGAAGGGATCAGATCCGACATCTTCCCAAACTAATTCTGGAAGCTACAGACTCAGACCAACATCACGCTCACCTCTTCCCTGATTTTACATCTCAACCTCACTCTCACTTTCTGCCGTTTCCTCCTCCTCCTCCTCCTCCTCCTCCTCCCCCTCCACCGTGATTTGTTTATTCTATCCTGCGCTGCCTATTTGAAATTCAAATATAACGTCTGTATGAAAGAGGACCAGGAAGGTTGTTCATTCGCTAATCAGCACCTCCGGCTCCGCTAAAGATCAAGCTCCTCAATAAGAGAGGCAGACCTGAGCCGCGCTTTTAAAGTGACATGTTTATTAAGTTTACACGTGTATTTGGACTGGAACATTTCTGGTGCATGAGCACCCCGGCTTCATGAATGATTCAGAGCACATTATCCTGCCACTGTGGCAGTAATGGTGCAATACCAGCATGATAGGCGCCGGTGTAACGTCGAAAGCCTTCGCTCGCCGCCACTCGCCGAGACGCATTCCTAACGCCTGATGAGTCAAGCGGGAGCCGCTCTCGGGTGAATTTGCATGTTACGAACAATGCGTGAGAGAAAACAGCGGTTTGTGCGGAATATAGAGTTTTACCGAACAAAGCTAACGAGAGCCTCGCCGCAGAACTTCCCTGATTGATGGTGCAATTTCCAAGGATGAATCAGGGCAGTTTGCTGACAGGAAATGAAAGTAGAGCCAAAACCTGCAGAATACTAATGGTGTTTGGAGTGAGTGAGTGTTCAATCAAAACACCATTTATCCAGCCTGACACAGCGAATGGTGATTCTATCCACAAAAACACAGGTACTCTTGTGGGCAGCGGCCTCAAGGTCACGGCGCTCCACGCTTGTCACGAGTTTTTTTCGAAAACGAAATGGATGGTTTCAATTTTGAGCATATCACTTGCAAACACAAGCCAACAGGCTGTTGTAAAAGACTATACGATATTTGAGGGGGGAGTTTTTGGTTTCGGTAGGGACCTCAGCATAAATCTCCAGTCTCCATGACAACCGAGCAACTTCCATCTGATGATGAAGACGCCGAGATGGTTGAAAGCCCTGCAAGTGGATTTCAAATGGGCTCAGACGCTTTAAAAGATTTATACCCAAAGAACAAATTACACAGCTTTGATAAGTTGTGCAGAAAACAGGACCTCTCATATATTCTTTTAAAAAAGAAGAAAATACAAACAGGTCCAACAACTTTCTCTTTTTTTCTGATCTCCCTCCCGTCACATTATTGGAAAAACTCGCTCTGACCTTTGAATGAAGTTCTTTCTGAATTGTATTCCCAACTGATGTCTGCAGAAAATGAGAACCTAGATGTGAGCATGAACTCTGCATGAATCCGTCTGCACCCACAGAGAAGGGTCCACTCCTCTTCATCATGTCGTGTAAACCATGTTACATAAATAATCCAACATTTTTATAAAAATGTCAAATTCTCTGCTGTTTGGTTGGAGGACATGAAGTTCTGGTTTATTCAAAAATTTGAATTTACAGTGAGGAGGAATGTGAAAAAATGAGGAATAGTAAAGTTATTTTTACTATTCTTTCTCTCTTTCTCTCTTTAATTTATTCCTTTTTTTTACTTCTTTTGTAGACCGGTGTCTAGGAATAGTGCCTGAATCTGGTATAATGTACTAGCAAGGAGATGAAATGTATTAAAAAATGTATGCTGTGGGATTTCTTCCATTAAATAAAGGAGATTTAATGTTATTTTAAAAAACAAAAACCCAACATTTAATCCTAGAACGCGATGAATAAACATATAAAAAACACAAAAAAAACACCTTGATGTTAGAAAAATGATTTGGTAAGTAAGTTTTTTTAAATGCTTCGTTGTTTAAAAAGGACCAAAAGCAGGTGGAAGTGGATTTACATGAAATGTTTGCTCTCACCTCTGACATAGACATAAGCGCTGTGTTCCGTGACGCCACTGGCGGTCGTCAGTCTGACGGTATAAACACCTTCGTGCTCCTTGTAGGCCGCCTTTAAAGTGATGGACGCCTGGTTGTCCACTATCATGAGCTCTACGTTGCTCGTCTGATGCAACTGAATGCCTGGAGAAGGAAACAATGAATTCGAGCATCATCAAACTTGGGGCTCATATAACTCATCTCAGCGCTTACCGTCTCGGAACCAGGTGACTTCCTGCTCGAAAGGCAGCAGATTCGAGGTGAAGGTGCATCGCAGGATGAGGCTGTGTCCTTCCATTACCCACGTCGGGGGGAAGGTGGTGTCAAACTGGGCATCTTGCCAAAGTTTGGAGGCTGGCGGAGAGATGGAGGAAGACAAGGTTGGGAGGTGAGATGATGAAGGCGAGGAAAAGGCAACTGGACTAAATGTAAGGAAAACTGGCTGAAAAAATCAAAATGACCGCCAAGCAGACTATCATCTTGCACACTCGGTCAACACAGGCCCTCCACCTCCTCCCCATCTCCGTCCATTCTTCACAGATACATCAATTTCATCATTGATTTGTTCCTGCAGAGTAATCGGCCGCCACCATCAACAGTGTCCATATTCTGAACCGTGACTCGACCCTCCATTACTGAGAATCTGTGAAGCCACCAACTGTCAAAGTGATGTCCTCTCTCCCCCAAGACTCATTCCTACCGTCTGTCCCTTAAGACTTCATTTAATGTTAATGGTCCTCCCCCCCCCCCCCTGGTTAAATAGAACGAATAAAACAACTTTAATCACAGCGTTACCATAATAAACACATAATACAGAAATGATTATTTTTGGCTTCACATTATAACATTTCACCGACCAGCCGACTACAAAGGAAAGAATCACCCCGGATGAAGAGGAGAGGAAGGAGGCAACATGGGCGATTTGCAGGAGGTATGAGGCAGGCAGGCAGGAATAAGCTGAGAAGTGATTATAAGAAATGAGAGCTCACCGCCCAACTTTTATCACAGTCAAAAAAAAAAAAACCTCTGTCGTTTCATCACTTTTGAGTTTTTCCATTATTTTCTGCAGGCTAGCAGTGACAAGCCAATATATTTCCACCAGCGAAACTGAACAAAGTAAACTGGAGGGTCTTAATGACCATTTTTCACAGAATCACATTGCCATAAAAGACTCGGCTTCATGCAAGGGAGATGTAGGACAGCGAAGAGAGACGTCCCCCCGGAGGAAACGACAGACGGCAGCAGAAGAGCTCGAAATGTGACAGATTTCAACAATTCCTGACAAGTTATTCTTTCAGCCACCATTCTCGTTCAAGCGCCGATACAACACAATCTGGAAGTGGGGGATACGTGAGCCACGAGGTCCTGTCAAAATCCAATCATCTGGGATGAGTCTGACAGACTGTGACTCGTTTCTCTTAATGATCTTCTTCTGCTTAGACGTCCAGGCTGTTAGAGGAATGTATGGAGTTTTAGCCAAATGTAGCGCTCGAATCTTCGTTTCTTCATTCACAGCTATGTTTCCCTCGGCAAAAAGATGATACGACATGTACTACATCCAGTAGTACATGCCTTTAGATGCTGCTAAAGTTGAATTCAAAATCAATGCAACTTTATTTGCAAATGATGCAAACGCATTGTCATTCACGCAAGAGTAACAACCTTTATTTTGAAGGATGATTTACTATCAGCTTATGATCTGATCGAAGCATGGCATCAAAATGTAATTACTGTTCTGGACACTTGAAGGCACATCTTTGTGAAAAGAGTCCATTATTAAAATTTAAAACAAGAGGTCAACAAAGCAGACAATACAAAATATCCCTTTAAAGGCTTATCTTATCTTATAATGATCTAAGCCACTACTGGATTTCAGAATAAGAGAGTGCAGGAGGATATTTTCCAGATATCAACGGCTGAAGTGGCTGAAGAGACACTGATCGGATTTTTTTCCTTAATTTGACACAAATTAGATTTTTCTTTGAAGGAATATCAGATTTTCTTCAGAATGGATATGAGACATTTAGAATGGTTGGACCGAAACAAATGTGTTTTTTTCCACATATACGGCTTCTGTTAGTGCTGACTTATCAGATATTGTGGTCATGATGAAAAGAAATTGACATCAACTCTGATTTTTCCTTCTAAAAACAAAATTCAGAATTTGATTGGCCACAAGAGGCCCGTTTTGGTCAAACAGAGTGGGTTAGTTTTGACAATTAGGCCAGTGCTGCTGTGTTTCTGCTTGATGACAGCTGACATGGTGGAGGCTAATATAGGCCAAAGAGAGTCACAGCCAATGGGAGACGCTCCAACGCCTGGAGCAAAATTGCAATGAATCCCCTGCTGTCCCTGCAATGAAAAATACATGACTGCCGTTCCCGCTCAATGTGAAGCGAGTCTTTCTCTCCCCACAGCAGCCATCCCATAAATGCTCTTATTTACACTGGTGGATCCAAGAACATGAACACCCACACAGAAAAAAATGTAAACTCCCATAACAAGCGTGGTCGTAAAAACCCCGCTCCCTTTTCAATCCATCCGTGTCCGTCTTTACGAGGTGCTGCATGAGCAGCGCAGCAGGGCGTTGTGACACCCTCCTCCGAGACCCCCACCGCTCACCAGTGAGGGGTCCAACTTCAAAGGGCGGCGGAGAAAAATGAAAATGAAAGGGAAAACTTTTCATTAGGCACTTTTCATTGGCGTGAAACTCACCGCGGGTCTGCGAGTACTCCGAACCCGCCTCGGCTCCCAGATACGCTGAATAGCAGAGCGGAACAGAAAAGGAGGAAGAGAGGGAGAGAGTTGGAGACAGAAAGGAGGAAGAGAGGGAGAGAGTTGGAGACAGAAAAGAGGAAGAGAGGGAGAGAGTTGGAGACAGAAAGGAGGAAGAGAGTTGGAGACAGAAAGGAGGAAGAGAGGTAGAGAGTTGGAGACAGAAAGGAGGAAGAGAGGGAGAGAGTTGGAGACAGAAAGGAGGAAGAGAGGGAGATAGTTGGAGACAGAAAGGAGGAAGAGAGTTGGAGACAGAAAGGAGGAAGAGAGGGAGAGAGTTGGAGACAGAAAGGAGGAAGAGAGGGAGAGAGTTGGAGACAGAAAGGAGGAAGATATTGTCAGATTGAGACGGTAAGGACACACAGAGAGAGCAGAATAATCAAACTTGGTGTTGTGGAATCTATGCAAGTCACATATTATATTCTCTTTAGGCTATTTTTAACAAGCGAAGAAAGACTTTGAAATATAGATTGCGAGAGGCACGGAAGTGTCTGATTATAGAAGCTGACCCACTAATTGATTGAACACAGCGTGAGGGAACGTTAGAGAAGAAAAAGCATTATTAATACGAACGATCGTAAACGCCCTGTCATGATATATCTGTTTTATTTGGGTGCTGCTTCCTACCAAGGCAGCGACTTTTATAAAGAAACCCGACTAACGGGGAGAGAAAACTACTCAGAGCGCAGGAAGCTAAAAGCCAAACACAGAAAAATGGCTTCCACGCTCCGATGTCTGGAGGCGATAGGAGGATGGACGCGTGGTCATGTTTGGTGTCAGCAGCCTCGGGGTCGCTGCTGCTGCAGAATGATGTGAAAAATGTAAATGCTTTTTATACCAAGCCCTATATTAGTTTTCTAGGGAGAGAAAGAATGTGGCTATATGACAGTTTTTATAAAAGCCCCCTATATGAGCCGGTTTTCCATTTCAAAGAGTTATTATAAATATCCACGGTGGTTCTGCTTGGCTATTGGGATGTGGTCAACATTTCATAGGAGCGACATTGTTTCTGCTGCGAGGCTGAGGTTCATGTGACAAAAATACAGGATCGACCAAAACATTACAACCACAGACAGACGGAACAACAAGACATAACTAAAGATCAAAAAGTTTATGTTCTCGGAAAGTGGAAGGTGGTTCTGATAAAAAAAACACGTGGGTCATCACCAAAGGGGTTTCGGCGGCAATAAGGGGACCTACACAATTTGAGGTAGGTGGTTTTAATGTTATTGCTGATTAGTGTAAGATGGAAATGCTTAGATTTTAATCATAGGAGGTATTCATGTGTCTTTAATAGTGTCATCAACCATTTAAAGTGATTTTATATTATAACCTCCAGCACAGAGGTCATATTTTATTTTATACTTATCTAAGTTTTGGGGGCTCACAAAATATTTTCAGCACAAATAGAGTAACTGTAAATCAGTTACTTTATTGGAACGCATTTTGGGTATAATCCACATTAGTTTTCCAGAACGGTTGAGGTGGTAGGAATCAGGAAACTACTCACAGTTCACCACGAGTCTTCCAAAAGTCATGGCTTCACCCAGAGCACTCTTAGCTATCACTTTATACTCGCCAGCATCGTCAGGCGTGCACCTAAAGATGGAGAAAGTTATCTCATTGTGGCAAAACTGGAATGTGTGGAAACAAATCTGGGCATTTTGCCAATTAATAACCCCCCCCCCCCTCTTGTCTATTCATGTTCTTTACAGCTAATTTTATCTTTCATTTTGTGTTAGAGTGGAAGACCTGCCTTCTGATCTCCAGTGAATGTAGACCGTAGTCCTGGCGAAGCTTGTAATTCCAGGGTAGGTAAGGCCTTCTCAGCAGCAGGTCATCCTTGTACCTGAAGAAGGAGGGAAGAAAGGAACGAGTGTTTTTTTTGAATGTCACCTTCAAAAGCATTATCCGCTGATGATTTATGAATGTCTTTCACAAATCAAACATTCCTCTATGTCACGCTTTTGATCTCTCATTCTGTTTGGTGCTGGGCACAGTTGAGGGCGGGGTTTCGCAGCTCATTGGGTTCGATGGCTCCCTCATGGAATGTGAAACCCACGAGCCTCAGGTTATCAGGTTCTCCGCTCAGGTGCGTGAACGCCGAGCACGCAGTCTATTCATCAGCTGGTCTCGCAGGAGATAGATACGGACGCGGAGGGCTCGGCATGTTGCCTGATTGAACGGAGAGGATTTAATATTTGTATAGAAAGAGATGTACAATTACAATTCCACTCTCACGGCTCCTTTTCTATCTTTTCTTTTTTGCAAGAAACTAAATTTATCTTCTAATTTATTTGCACACCGAGGTTTTTAACCTGTTATTGCTGCTGTCCTATATATCACACTATAACATGGGACGGATCACATGACTTATTCGACCATATGTCACTGATTTAACTGTCGGTGAAGAAATTTTAAAGCCTTTGAAACCTTGAACCTTTGAAGTATATATATATATATATACATATATATATAGTATGTTTAAAGTGAAGACATGACTGATGATATTGTGCAGCCAAAAATGACATTGACCATTAGCATGTGATTTCAAAAGGCTTGGCGTTGACCCTTAGTCAGACCCTAAGACTCCATAGGGTTTAAAACAGTTATAACACAAAATGATTAAGTTGTAGTGATATAAATGAGAACGAATGATGACTTAACATGTACATTACTTAAATGCTTATTCAAATACTTACTTTCGTGGATGACTTGGCTTCTTTTAGGCAATATCACAGAAACGCAATGATCAGAATGTCATCGTCACACAGCAATTTCACTAATGTCCTAAAAACATCTTTTTTTATCTCCTGAAGCCACGATTCATCTGCTGATTATTATAAATGTCATGTCGGATGAAATGATGAAGTGTTGACATTCCCTGTCCAAAAGCTCAAAGGTGGACTTCAGCGCCACACAGTCATCTCTAAAACACTCTCCTGGACGTTACTCAAGCCATAACTCCTCAACAGAGTGGGACTTTTTGACTCTACATATTGGCGGTCGCAAATCTCCGGTGCCAACATCGGTGAATCTTTAGTGACTCCATCAAACTTCATTTCTGATCACTCCAAGATTTAGTCCACAGATCCAAGTCTTAGAAATTGTAGGGTCTTCAGAGCAACAGACATATTGGAGGCGTTGTAGTTCCACGCGTGATTGTTGTTGCACCATGCGAATCAGCTAACGCAACAAAGACTTATCAGCCATAACATTATGAACACTGAGAAGTATTTTTAAAGGAGGTTTATAAAGCAGACAGTTAACTTTTTGTTCTCAAAATTTGCAAATGTAAAATCTAAAAAATGTAAGTGAGTCAAAAACGAATAGATTCGAAACTTTGCAGTGATTGGTACGTAACCAGAGGAAGAGACGCCACCGGTATGCATTCTGGGACGAAAGCAGGCCAGGGAGAGGCAGAGTGATGGTTTGGTCAATGCTCTGCTGGGAAACTGTGGGTCCTGCCAATCATGTGGATGTTACTTAGACAGGTACCAACTATCTAACATTACTGCGGGCCCAACACACCCCGTCATGGAGGTGCCGTGACTTAATAGCAGGGTTCTCTTTCGGCAGGATCGCAGGAGCGCTCCCTGCCACTTACCACGCCTACAGAGGTTTTGTCGAGTCCATGCCTCGACAGATCGGGGCTGTTTAGGAGCAAGAAGCAGATTGAGGCAATTCTAGGCAGGTGGTTGTAATGTTAGCGCTGATTGGTGTACTGTATATTACCAGCTTTGGCTGATTTATGTGGCACTGTTTGGAAAATCTAAAACTTATTTTTTTATCTAAATATTAAATCTAAATCTAAACATTTAGGCTCAACATTTAGATGTCATTATAACATATAAATATACCATTTAGATTTAACATTTGGGGCTAAATTTAACAAAATGTTGCAGTATTTGCGGCTGCATTTGTCGCACCACTCGAGGAATGAAGGTTAACCTTTTGACAAGATAAAACCAGTGGAGGCTAAAGGGGTGAAGTTCAGATAGAAGTTCTTACCATGTGACCTTTGGGGTTGGACAGCCCTCCAACACACAGCAGAGTGTGACGTTCATGCCCTCCCAGACGGTGTGAGCCCTCAGAGGGACCGCAAAATCTGGGGCCCTCCGACCCAGGAGCTCCAGGTACTCCATGTGCTGAAATACTTTCTTCTGTAACTGGAAAACAGACAGCCAAGAATTTATTGATGTTAAATAATGATTCCAGATAAGATGAAAAAATAATTAGGGCGACAATAAAGGCAAACGTTTAAATGAATATCTTTTACGTAACCTTGATTTTTATCGCCCGAAAAGTCAAGTAAATTACGGAATCGTCATTGTTTCCGATGCGGATCCTTCATGTTAGCGAGATAACTCAAAAACGACTTCATGGATCATTTGTAATTACCTATGGAAACAAGGAAGTCCCTGTCTTTTAGGTAGGATTTAAACCAGCTGAGTCCTGTGCCGGAAATACCCACCCAGTATTCCAGTCGGTCTAGTAGTATATGGTCAACCGTGTCTGAGATCCAGTAGAACTAAAACTGAAGTTCTACCACTCTCTGTGTTCAATAGAAGGTCATTGAAGACCTTAACCAGACATCCAATGATTTAGTCAGTGCCAGAAAGTTATTTAATGGTCGAGAAACAGTTTTTCCATTTATTTTAGCCAAGATGAGAAGATTTGATATTGGTCCGTAATTATCAATGCATCAAGATTGGGTTTTTTTCGGGGGAGACTCCTGAAACAAAGAGATGCATCGACGATCTGTAAAATCTCTGAGATCTCTGAGAACCTGCAACATCTGAAACTTTTTTGAAAAAGCCTGTTGGCAGAATGTCGGGGCTAGAGGAGGAGGATTTTTAGGTGTTGTATAATCTCCTTCAGGTATGTCCCGTTTATTGGACTGTCTGATTTTGTGAATTTTGTCCGTGAAAAAAGACGCACATTCATTGCAGTCCCTGGTGGATGGACGTACCGAGGTTGCTGACACCGGAGGGTTTGTCAGCCGCTCGGCAGCAACAAAAACAGGTCAACCCTCAGAGCAAACTTGTTGTACTACCTGCTTGCGGAGGGTCAGCATGTCAAAACGTGTGCGCAACAGATGCTGGCTCCGGATCACGTCCTTCTCAAACTTCTCAGCCTCATTCCCAAACATGATCCACTTTTCTCTGTGGTACTCTTCATCAACAGCCAGAGTCTCCCTCAGGATTTCCCTGGTGAACAGGAAAAAAGATTTATATATCCAGTTATATATTTTTATAACACTGGAGAAATTCTGCAGCAGTTGATCCGTTCATACCGGTGTAATATCCTTATAACCACATTTGAAGTTTTAACCTCCAACAAAAACATATTTTCAACCCTGAGCATAAAACAAACATAAAACTATCAGCCTTCTTTCAAAGTCTGCAGTCCAAACTTTGGGATTTCTATCCGAGGCGCTGACAAGAGAAATGGAAAGGTTTGGACATTTGAAGAATCGCCGCAATTTTACATTGATTTTGTTTCTTTTTTGACATATAAAGATCTCCTTCTGCGAGTCCATGCGTAGACAAATGCTGCTTTTATGACATCTGCTCGTGGTTGAAAACACTCAGTGGGATTCCTCCGTCGTTTCACACGAGGACGGATTTGACACACGTTGAGAGGTTCTGAGAGGTTGGTCTTTTAGCCACGGAGGTCCATGTTGAGTCACATCACTATGTAGAGATCTGGTGCTGCTGATCCGTAATCTCTCTTATGTCACTCGTCTGTTATGTCACAGAGGAGCAGTGATGTCACACTGTGGCCAAACCTTCTCTGGAAACTATAATAACAATATTACGTGATGCTCATATAGGGCTTTACTCGAAACTCAAACACGCTTTAGAAAGTACATTATGGATGGAGAGGCGGTGAACACACGACAACAGTGTCCTCTCCAAATATGTACATGTGACATTATTGATTAATTTGTCACAGGGTTAACACAGAGAGACGGGCAACCATTCAGTCCTATGGGCAATTAAGGGTGGGGTCGACAATTCACCTAGTTTAGATTAGATTGCATGTTTTTGGTCTCTGGGAGTTCCCGGAAAGAACCAACGCAGACATGGGGAGGACATGCAAACTCTGCTCAGAAAGACTGGCAGAGGTGGATTCGAAACCTGTCATCTACTGCAGTGATTTGGACTTGTCTCCACTGCCGTTGCCAGAGATCTCTTCTTTTGAATGCCAGGCATTTCATTGTAAACCCCATTTCTCCATGACCATACTTCTAATCTACTGACCACCCAAAACAAACCCAGCCTTCATCTCCGAGATGTACAACCTTATGTCGTCATTTTACACAACCTCTGTCAATATTTTAGTACTTGGAGATGTGAACATTCTTGTCATTCATGTCCCTCCCCTGCATGTTGTTTTGCATCCGAATTTCTCCAACTACTGGATTGTTTTAATCTCAGGCAATTTGTCGATGTCCCCACCCACACCATGAGACACACTCTGGATCTAGTCATCACTGACTGCTCCTCTCACAATCTTCAACACGATCCCTCCGTTCTACCCACTCATACCGCCTCTTCTTTCCCCGGGACTAAGGTCTTCTGTTCTGTTATCGCTCTTCCGTGGAATGCCCTCCCTGACCATCTGAGGGCTCCACAGAAGACTGACACATTTAACAAAGGACTTAAAACTTTCCTTTTTAGCAGAACCTATAACCTTTATTAACATTGCTGCTTTTTGGTCATGTTTTTATATAGTTATTATTATATTTTTGTATTAATGCTTTTATCTGCTTTTACTTTGTAGCACTTTGAGATTTGATCCAAATGTGAAGTGCGTTATAAATTATATTATTAAATAAGTATTATTATTATTATTATTATTATTATTATGACCTTCTTGCTGTGAGGTAGAAGTGCTAACCGCTGCGCCACCAAACCGCCAACGGTCAGTTAAGAGAGACTCACGGTTCCAGAGTATTTCAGAGCTACTGAGAGTTTTTTGGGGTTATTTGTAGATTTGGAGGCTGACAGTAACTCAAATTAATGAACGAGTCTTCATTGATAATACGATCCAGTGGGGCAATTTCACCCATTACGTTAACAGCTTACGTTCAATGACCCTCTGTGTTTTTAGTGCTGGATTTTTCTGCCACTATTATACTATTTCTACATCCGTATCCGTTCACAGACATTGAATACGAGGGATCACTTTATTTAAGTGAGTTCAGCTACTAGAAAATATCCCTAATGTGAATGAATTGAATTCTGATAACAGTAATGAACCTAGAGTTTTGTTATGTTTTGGCGGAGGTTTGTGCTCTCTGAGTGCTTATTTGAAATAAGTTATTATTTTTAAAGTCTAATTGCGATTATTTGAGCCCACTCCAATTACTGATATATCTTATTATTGCTATTTCAATGCCAATTTGGAAACCATCACCACTGACATTTGTTAATGACTGTAGCAGAGAGAATTAAAGTATCCTTCAGGTCCACTGACTGTTTTTTAACCCCGGTCCTCATGGAGTATCTATTGGCATGAATGCTGACTTGTAATCTTCTTTGTCTCCAATATCAATAACTTTTAGTGCATCCAATCATTGACTAGTTGAATGCACTTATTCAGATCTTGTTCAGGTTTAGAGCCCATGGTGATGAAAACTTGTGTGTCATCAGGATAACAGTCGTTGAATTTATACTTGGTGAATTGTTCACACTGTTTTTGTCTGCCGAGATCTGTAACTATCTGTAAAATATAAAGCTAACTACTGCCATCGTCACTTTTATAAATGTTGGAGCTGCTGGAACGCTTAAAAAGTTTTCTTCTAATCTATTCTATTTATTCAAATAGGATTCAAACCGGTTTGGTCGCGCTCAGTTTCGCAGACGGTACAACAATAAGTCGTAGTCAGCTCTATCAAACGCAGCACTGAGATCCAATAAGACTGATCATGAAATTCTCTCTGTGTTAAAGTGGACGCCGTTAGAAACCTCAACAAGCTGTGCTGCGGTTGAAATACCGACGGGGGTAAAATTTTAATCTTTTATCACAAATGTAAATCTGATAGTTAATTGGCAGCTTAAATCTTCACGATGTTATCAGCTTTATTCCTGGATACACAGGCGCTGTTGAGCCACAACAATCCCTGGGAACTCTAAGAATAGGGAACCTGCGCTCTTGGCTCATTGGAAAAACCTGTTCAACAAAAAAGACAAATGTTACAGGCATCACTGGAGCCCTCAGGTAGTTTATATGCAGATGTGTAAAAGCAAGTGTGAACGTATCAATATATGTATGTGGCGTCGCTCATTCTCTTGTGTACATGCAGCTCATCCATATGCATCAACTGCATTTTTCCTGCCTTTGAAAATGCGCGTCGTAAAACCAGAGGGTTGTACATTCTGAACAGTCTTTTGATTGGCAATCCCCGGAGCTTAATTATCTGAACACATTCATAGCAAACGATGCCACAACAGAGGAAACTGAATCTTAGATATTCACCGACATGCCTCAGAGTTCTGATGGCCACTAGTGCATGAATGACGCCACAAATCTTTCTAATAATTCACTCAAACGCACAACTGCATGAATGAATATGCAAATAGAAACTGTATGTGCATGCATGCATGCTTAGGTGCGTATGCACTCCTACTGACACTCCCAGGATGCATCTGCCACGGGTTGGTTTACTTAATTCGGTTTGGTTTGGCTTAATTGAGGTGCGATCTCTCTCCTCACTCACCAGTGTACCTATGGTAACACACCCCCCTACCTGAAATAACTACTCACCCCACTGACCTCGACACGATCCCTCCGTACCATCTGAGGGCTCCACAGACGACTGAGACTTTTAATAAAAGGACTCAAACTTTCCTTTTTAGCAGAACCTATAACTTTAATCAACATTGCTGCTTTTTGGTCATATTTTTATATAATTATTATTTTAATTTTTTTATTGACGCTTTTATCTGCATTTACCTTGTAGCAGTTTGAGATTTGATCCAAATGTAAAGTGTGTTATAAATCAAAATAATAATAATTATTATTATAAACTATTGTGTGAATCACTTCCACAGCTGGAACCACGTTTACCAACATGCAAACATCCAGAACATTCATTTCCACACGAATCAAAACAAATGTCACGCCCTCCTATCTTGCTCTCAGACCACCCAGAAATATTGTGACAATCCTTCAGAGCTTCCAGCTTCATCCTTTTGTCCTCCAATTCTGATTGAGGGTGAAGTCAACCATCTCCCGCAGCTACCGCCCAGAAATATCCAACCAATGCATCGCTTTCTGAGGGGTTGAGATTTGTGTGGAGTTGAGGTTCGGTAGAGAACAGGCTCCTCGGAGCGAATCGGTCAAGCTAATTCAAGAGGTGAAGGGCTTGAGCTAGTGGATAAATCTGGAGGTGAGACAGCACCGAGGTATTTGAGCTGGGCACTTTGGCAGATAGGACAGAGATTCACGGAGGAGAGGGAGGAGGGTTGGTGAGTTGAATCGGAGATGGGATTTAATCACATTCCTACTTGGCTGGGCCACATGGCTGCAGCTGAGGTTCATTATTTTCGGATGTTTTTTTTTGTCATTCAAAAGGATGTGATTGCCCCCTCAACGACTTCCCCTCTTTTCACTCCTCCTTGGCAACTCCAACCCTTACAATCAACCATCGCTTCCGTCATTACTCTTGGTGACCTCTGTCCGAACATCATGTCACTTCCGCCAGCCACGTTCCAGTCAAAGCTTCCATTCATGGCTAAAAGAGGAAAATCCTTTTTGTGCACTGATGATGAAGTCTGCACACAAACAGAGTTGTCAAATCCTCTTGGACACAACGAGTGTCTAATCAATTTCTGGATGGATCAGAGAAAAGGAAAGAGGCGGCCGCTAATCCTCCAAAATGTGAAAGTGCCATTGCGCTCCAAAGCAGATGCTACATGATCCCGACACCCTTAAAGTAGAAATGGGATTTTGGTAAAGCAAATCAAGTCTCAAGGGGGCAACAATCCCCTCTGGGTGACCTAAACCTCTCTATTCTGGTACTTATTTTTAGCCGTATGACATCCAGCCCATGACAGCTGAGCAGTAATCCTGTCCCGGCAACACAACTCTTAAAGAGCTGAAGATGGCTCGCACTCGTCATCAGCCAAATCCTCTCACATTCCGATTCGCCGAGAAGTTAAAGACTTGGTGGACGGCCCTGTACATCTTTTACTGCAATGTTGCGTTTGTTTTTAAGTTAACCTCTTATTTCTGTGGGTAATTCACCTCATTTATGTGGTAAATAAGCCGCTCAGAGGCAAAAAAACCCCAAACATTCTGAATATTGATGATAATTATTTCAAGCTGTGTCGACCTCCCGTTTGCCATTTTAATCAAATCCTATACTTTTGAAAACTTTTGGGAGTCCAGAGGGCTCAGAACCAAACAACGGCACTGCCTCCTCTTCCCGATTAACCTTCTGCACCGACTAAAGGATAACTTTTATCTGAGCTAAGCTGGTTCTAACGATCCTAAGGTGATTGCGGGATAAAATTCTTTCCGAAATGAAAATATTACCCCAGTGTTGAATATGATAATGACCTATGATGTGATTAGATCATCCACTGCAGGCATAATAGATGGAAAGTGGTGAGGTCTATGGGGTGATTAGGCTGACGTAGCTTTGTTAAGGGCAGTGATGTGATTCTTTTCCTCATAAATTCTTAATTGTAATGTCTGGCCGCAGCTCCGAGGAGGAAATTGGTGTTCAGTTTCTTCATCAAGGACAATTAAACGTGTGGGATCTGGGATCAAGCAGCCAACCTCCGGATAAATGGATGACCGCTCTTCCTCCTGAGCCACAGTTGTGTTATGCCTTTATGTTATATTCTTTCAAATGTACGATTTTTACCATCACCGAGGAGGAATTGTTTGATAGTCTGCCTGCCTGCCTGTCTGTCTGTCTGTCTGTCTGTCTGTCTGTTTGTTTGTTGTTTTATCTGTGCATACATTCTGTTTTGTGATCCCTGTGGAAAGGTTTTTAATAACTAATCGTATGTGAGAAGATCCCTCTCCTCCTCCAACCATACGGAATCACAAAGCTCCACTTTATGACTCAGCTGAAGTGTTTTGGCTTATTGGCGTCATGTGATCAAATGAAGGGTCCCCAGCTGGCTTTAATCAGACAGATCAGAGGAAAAAAGATCTAATTCCTGTTGACTCAGTCTCTATGTCAGCAGGGACATTCTCTCGCTGCCAGTGGCGTGTAGGACAAAACACGATGGAAAATTGTCCAACTCCATATTCAAACATGAAGCGTAGAGAGGATGTGGTATTGAGTGGCGGAGAGGCAGGACTCCATCCACATCATCCAGGAAGGAAGTCCTGAAGTCTTGAAAGGAGGAGACCCATTCAGATACATAATGATAGAAAGATAAAGCCCTGAGTTCAGAGCTGCAGATGGTCCGAATTAGAATTTTCTCTGTGCTCACTGATTGGCTCTTTTGAATGTTGGATTTCAGCCTAAGTTCCGGCGATCATGCATCAAACCTGCACCTCATCAGTAAATTCATTGTGTACCTGGAAATACACACATTTACAGATTCTTTCACTCTTCTGCTCACACATGGATTGAGACACAATTACGCAAATCTTTATTCTAAGGCTCCATACAGTGACTGTGAATATGGTGTGCTTGTACGCTTATTATAAGGGAACGGTTATAATAACATCTCTTTACAGTCTTTGTGACTAATGTTAAAACTCCCTGAATTAATTACTGACTGGGGAGGCAGCTACTCCTCCATCCAGCCCCTCCTCTCCAACAGCGGTACCTGCAGGCAATGAATCAGATCAGCAGCAGAGGAGGGAGGACAGACGACGAGGGGATCAGCAATACTTCTTATTTATTACTGACGTTTTAGATTCGTCGCAGGGAGATAAATTAACTGTAGGCAGTGATAAATCTTCTCGGCTGTTTTCTTCTACTCCAGAAATCCCATTCAGTTGTTTGTTTTAGTATAGAAACTCTTCATTCCCAATTAAAATACCAGGTCGGAGTATCTCGACATTAAACATTGTTCACACGGATTGTTTATTCGTGAAAAAGTGAAAGATTAGACGACTTCACTAACGTTCACCGCAACATTCAGCATATTTTCGGTATTTCCGGAGCATATATCAAAATTGATAGTTTACTGAAGTTTACTTCAAAACATAAAACCTTTAAGTCAAATATAATAATAATAATAATATGGATTGTATTGTAATATGTAAATATCTGTATTTATTATAATATGTTAAACCCATTAATAATTTCTCCATATTTCTTTTGTATAAATGTATGAATTTAATGTATAAATGTAATGCAGAACATATCATTAAAGTATTAGTATTGTTAAATGGATGGAAACTTACATTTAGTGACAGAAACAAGTTGAAAATAATAACTCCGGGACATTTTGACTCACTATTTCTTATTGAAAAATGGAACTGAACATGTTTATTTTATGACCCAGAGGAAACATGTATATGCTGAAGGTTAAGCGTCCGAGGGCGGAGCCATGTGGGACACCTTAGTTCTTAGTTCTTACCTTGATATTACCAAAAAAAAAGTCTAATAAGGGTCTAATAATTTTCCTTAAAAAACATACTTAACAAAGGTTTGAGCTAATCTAATCTTAAAACTGACCATTTTCCATGAAATACAAAATCATTTAAATCATCTCATAAGTCCCAGTTTTTGTAAAAAAAAATGTTTTTTTTTCATTTTATGGTAAATTTAGTGTTTTAAGATATGAGATTAATACATTTAATAAAATATGCAAAGATAGTTTTTTTCTAAAGGGTTAATTAAGTTGAAGTTACACATCCTCTATTGTCATACAATAAAAGTTCCAGACAAAAGTCAGTGGGTTCATTTCTGTCTCAACAACCCTCTAACCAGGATGTGACAGAAGTGATGTGTGGAGTCATATTAATGATTATAATAATTGATCCCTTTTAAAGCTTTGAGTAGAACTATTCCCATGAATTCCATTCACCACAGTAATTGCTATGTTCATGGAGCGATATGCAAGCTAAGCATTTTTATTTTCCTACAAAAAGGGGATCACTCCATTCCCTTCTGTCGAACCTTGCTCTCCAGTCATTCCCCAGGGAATCCGGCCCGGGGAATCCGGCCCGGGGAGTCCGGCCCGGGGAGTCCGGCCCGGGAAATCCGGCCCGGGAAATCCGGCCCGGGAAATCCGGCCCGGGAAATCCGGCCCGGGAAATCCGGCCCGGGAAATCCGGCCCTGGTATTCCACGTGAATTTAGCATTCAACTGGTGTCTACTGCTCCATAATCATGACCTGGGGATCCTTTTTTTTGTCCTTTTTGAATAACTTATCTTAAAGGAGAAACATTCCTATCAATATCATCTTCACCATATCAAGATAATTCAAATAATATTATCTTTTGGTGGCTGAGTGGAAGGTTTATGATACAAACCTTTGCTCACCTATGTCAGCATCTATCCCTATTTCATCCGGCATGAAGTTATTGTGGACAACATTGCAAATCAAGCTGTGCTAATTTGGTAAAATAACATGTTGAGAGTCAGAAAAGTAGAATATGGTGTAGAAAAATGTATTAATATTGTGATATAAAATGGTTTTCCTTCACTCCAGCTTGACTTCAAACAGAAACATCCGTTATATCTCACCATGTCCTGTGGCGGGGGAGGCTCTCCATGTTCAGCACCTCCTTGACGGACATCACATCAGCAGGGATGATGGGAAAGTAATCAGAGTAGATGGTGTCCTCATCACTGTTGCATTCAGGGAACATTGAAAAAAATAAAACAGAGCCTGCTTAGCACAAGATATCTTGCGTGTCATCAAATAATACAGGTGAAGGATTGGAAAGAACATTTTTCCTTGTCAGAGTTCACACTTATTTATTCTGCCGATAAAACGATTGAGCGCTCACATTAGCATGCCCATTCATTTTTTGTCAAGGTCTACGTCACATTATCTCAAACTCAGATCGGATCATTTTTCTCCGCGGCCACTAGAAAGCAGCAGCGACTCTCCTATTCCCTGTGTGAGCAGCAGCGGCAGACACGGCCTTACGCCGGAGAGAGGGAGAGAGAGAGCTCTGGTAATGCAGGCAAACATTATATGCATTATTTTTGATTTATTTAAGAACTCCAGCCACTCAGTTTAAGACTCTCAACTTTTATCTCTGGACAGAAAACAGCTTTAATGGAGGTTGTTTTTTGGTGTTTTCTCTCCCTCCTTTGAGGCTGAACAATGACAAAAGTCAAATAAAACAATGCAGACCTCAAAAAGAAGTGACTTTAAGTGTTTGTTAAACCAATACCATCAAAATATAAATCTGTGCGTGTTACCGGTGAACCAGTAAGTAGGTTTTATGGTCATCTTTCTGCCTTTTTCAATATTCTGTTCAGCAGTAGCTCTTTTGTTTGATCGGACATCTCCGGCCTTTAACCCTTCGTATCGGTGAGTCTTGCACACCAATGATCCTGTCACTGCTTCACCAGATGTCCCTCCGTAGGCCACTTAAGTGGGTACAAACAACTGAAGGCTGGGATCACAGAACAACACCTGCAATTGTTCCGACCCAGACGTTTAGCTTTCATTGAATCTGATTTTTAATCTGTCACATTTTGTTCTCCTTCCAGCACATCAACTCTGAGGACAAAATGTTCACTTGCTGCATAATACCGTATATCCCACACACGGACAAGTGGCATTGTGTGGATATTCCGTGTTATTTTCACTTCACCTGTCCCTGGTTACAATGTTATGGCTGATCAATGTAGAACCCACTGAGAATCATCATCTCAGCCATGTCTGTGTTCATTAAAAAGGTTCCCCTCAGATTTACACACATTTATGAGTTATAATCACCCATTTCTGTGTCACACAACCCCCGCTGTGCACGATCCATCTGTTTATTTCTCTCAGGCAGAAATCATGTCATGTTTGCACAACTTTTTACTCATCTCCGACCTTTTCGTTTTAGCCGATCATTCTACTATGTGCAAAGCCTGATCCAGTCGTCCAATCACGGTGTTGTTTTTGTTATGACCATCATCCTCCGCTTCTGCTCGCCCAGTTCCCCTTCAGCCCACTGGTGTGTGAACCCGTATGCTATTGTCTCTAAGGAGCTTATATAACCAGGAGGAAGTTGGAGCTGCAGATGTGTGCATATGCAAATATGTCCAGAGCGCTGTGGTGTTGTTTTATGAGCAACAGGGCTTGTTTCCATGCCAATTCTTTCACCGTTGTATCATCTAATAATCTGTGCTGTCAGGTGAAATAACTGCAAACTGAACACTGGAGAGGGCAGGTGCACTGAAGTTTACCACCATTTCAATTGTCCTATTCCAATAGTAACCTCAGAGTAATATGACAATGCGATAAAAGAGATCCGACTCCTACCTCTGGGTAGAATGTCATGCATTCACAACAGTAAATATCCGGTTTTAATTAGTGTAACCGTGACATGTGATCCAAATCAGCCTTTCAGCGACTAAAACCGTGTGACACAAATTACCGTAAGTCACCAAAGTCTGACTAATCTCTGCAATTATTGTCATAATCTACATTAACCATAAAATAAATGCTGAACAATTAACGTAAATGTATTATTATAATTATTAGTACTCTAGTTCAGCTAAAACCCTTGCGGGTTGCTTGTTCTCGGCGCTAAGACTATGTTTGGATGAACTTTGGATGAACTCTACGGTGCTCTCAAGCATGTGGCGATTACATTTTCAATGCTGCGACACATTTTCAATGCTGCGACACAGTTTCAATGCTGCGACACATTTTCAATGCTGCGACACATTTTCAATGCTGCGACACATTTTCAATGCTTTTTGGTACATTTTCATGCAAAATCTGTCTCTTCTAGTTTTTCCTAAATCTTGCTCCCAGTCAAACAGACCAACAAACGCACGGAGGTTAAAACTTGACCTCCTCCCTTGGCGGAGTTAATAATACTTCACGTTACGTATGGCAACCACATGTGAGACTTGGGCCCCTTCATCAGCGCGGGCAGGAAGACGAGGGTAAGCCTCCACTGGATTTAAGACACCAACAATAAACGAAGCCGACCTTTTTACGTGTACCCCCCAATAAACCGGAGAGGCTGGTTGGTTCTTAGCAACAAGGTCACTTGAGGCAATAAAGTGGCGAGGCGTTTCTGCAACAGGAGAGGCATTCATTTTTTTCTCTCCCTTTATCCCCGGATAACAGTCGCTCCAACAAGTGTCATTACCAGAACAGCGAGGGGGACACCGGAGCACGAAGGTGTTTTTTCTTGTGTCGTTCAGCGACGGAAGGATTTGTCGGATGTTAATGCACATTATGTGTTTAATGCATTTTACAACGCTGCTTCTTTTGAAAATGATAGATCCAGACATGGAAACCTTGAAGTTTTTTCTCCCAGAATTCTGAATCGTACCCAGGTGTGTGCCAGGGAACACCCAACCACAGTTGTTGTTAGCGTCTGGCCTCAGGCGTTACTTTCAACAATCTAAATGGCGATGCAAATTGACGTGACTTCTCGTTTTCTTTTGTTTGTCGGCTGTGAAATTTCCCCATCACGCGACACTCAGAGCACAACTTCTGCTTCTGCTGTCATACTTTTCTCTCTTCCTCTGTTCAGATTCCCTTTGATTGTGCACTGAGGGGCTCGGGAGCGTTTGATAATGAAGTCCAGAGCCGGTGGCTGGGTTTTATCGCTTAAATAAAGTCGGTGCGTTTACTTATGTGCACGCAGAAACAAACAACAAACAAGGACCTGCACAAACGACAATATTCATGCAAATAAACATACTGGAGCAGAAGGCAGTTGTGCATTCATGTGTTCGACGTAAACAACAAGCTTTCTCAGAACCGTTAACTTGGCAAAAACGGAGGAAGGCTTCTGAGAGCTTCTGGATTATCTGTTGTGTTTAACAAATAGCCTGAAACTTACTTTACTATTATTGTTTATTACTTGGCTGTGTTTTCTCCATGAGGATGTTTTAGATATCATTTTTGACAATTTCTTTTTCCCATCCCGTTCCAGTTTATAAAACCGTTTATCCTGATCGGGGCTGCAGGGGGGCTGGAGATAATCCCAGCTGACGTCGGGCGAGAGGCAGGTACATCGTGGCCAGTTCATCACCTGATTTAATGTTTTTGGGCTCTTTGAGCACCAAAGACAAAAACCCACGCGCATCCAGGAGAGGCGGGTTCGAAGTCCAGAAAACTCTTCGGCGCCTACTTTGTCGCCGTGTTGCTTTTCTTTAACAACGAACGATCAACTCGTGCAGTTTGAAGGAATATTTGGGTAATTATTAATCTTCCCAGCGAGAAAACGAGGGCAATTATCTCTTAGCTCTAACGGAAGTTGCAGAGCCACGGGTTCTCCTGATCTAATATGTCACTGCAGCAGAGGGAGGAAAGCAAATTTGACATGAGATGATTAGAAGAGGACTGGAAGCTATTTCTATTAGATTTCACCAGGGTGTTCTGGGAGGTCTGGGAACACTGGGCTCTCTGTCTTTTTTTTTTTATCTCCGCTATCTAACTTAATTGGCTGGTTTGACATATAGCAAGGATGATTCCGCTAATGTCTAGGATGGATGAGGATAAAAGGGCGGAGTCGGGATGGTTTGAGATTCATTTAGAGTACGAGGCAGAGCTCCTCTGGATTCTTTCTGTCAGTGGATGAGGATAAATCTCTCTGGAAAGGTCGTTTTTACCTTCGAAAGGAGGAGCTCCATCCTGAAGATACTGAAGAAGTAGTGAAATATTGGGTTTCTTGACAAATTAGCAAATTAATAATAGAATATGGTAATTAAAAATCAATTAATACCAATTTGTCTTCAAATTCTAAGATCTATTTTTCACAGTCAAGGAGTCAGGACCATGTGAGTCAAACAATCATCGGTTCAACGCCATTCTGAACAAACCCTGAAGGTTCAGGCTCCGCCTCTTAACTCATTTTATAATAAAACAGAGCAGAATTCTGTTAGTTCCCTGTAATTTTCCTTGAGTGATGATCCCGGTGAAATCATCGTGATGCTTTTTGAAGTAACAAGAAAATGAGTCACCTAATAGCAAAACTGCTTCTGATGTTTTTAATCACACCTGATTATCATCAGAAGAAGGAGTTTAACATTTTGTGAAGAAGGTCGTTTTTTATTTTTTCAGAGCACTTTAATGTTTCCTCCTCCGTGGCTGGATGAAAAGTTGAGACCTGAGAGTTCTTTCGGTTCTTTCCCACCCTCTCCATCCGTCTTCCTGTCTTACGGTCAGGACTGAACTTTGACCTTATATTCATAGCCCAGCGCTCGAATCCCGGACAGAGTGGAGCCGGTTCATGCCTCACACTGACATTAAAAGAAGCTCATGTTGCGGCCTGCTTCTTTTATCGCCGACTATCGGGTCATTGTTTTATATTTCGAGATCCGGTAGGGCTACAAGTGTTTCCATTATTTCCGTCGCGTTTGCTGCTGTCCATACTCGTCTTTCAAGACGCTGGTGGACTGGAGCACCTGTCAGAAAGTAACCACACACTGCAAATGCTCACTATGCCGTCTTTATTTACTCAGCGGTCCACAGACAAATAGTATGACTGTGTGTAACTGTGGGAAACTCATGTGGTAAGACTTTATATGGATCACTAACCCTCCAACTCTATATTACAGGACAGTTTAAGGGATGGAAACACACGCCTTGTTTTCAACTCACAGTTTAAAAGCTAGGCCTACGATCCCCGACAGCAAGGGCGTATCCATGAAAAGTTGAACGAGCAATCCCACCTGATTGAACTCCTCATATTAAATATGAAACTGTATTATTAATTTAAAAAAATCTGCACATAGTGAGTCAAAGTTGAGCTATTAGAGTAAAATATCACATAGATGAGATAGAACTCCTCCAGTCCATCATACGCACCATATTTTGTTTAAATCCGGTATGAAACATGTGGAGGTAAAGCTCCTCCTAGTGTTGGGAAAATGCAACACACCTTTCCCAAAATCAATGCAGTTCCTCCTCACACCAACATCTATGTGGCTATAAAATCTGAAAAGGATCCGTGAAATAGTTTTTAAAGTTACGCCTGGGAAACAGTGTTTTTCATAAAACAGCTCCCCCTACTGAGTAAAGTGTGAAGTATCAAAGTAAAACACGACGTATAAAAGATAGATCTCCTCCAGTCGATTCTTATGCGTCAAATTTGGACTACATCGAACAAACTGTGGAGAAATCATGGACTGAAAAAGCTCCCCCTAGTGTCGGAAATATGCAAAAGACCCTCCCCAAAATCACACCAGTTCTTCCTGGCACTACGCTCTATGGGGGTATAAAATAATCCAAGAAAGAGTTTTTGAGTTATTGCGCTAACACAAATGCTCTGAGGCGGAAGCGGCAGTGATTCCATAATATCCTCGACTTTTAGGATATATTATTACTTTAGCAAAACAAATACCTCTAGACCAAACGTCTTACACATTATTCTTGTGTTTTGAACAGCTGCTATCGACAGTTAATGCATATAATAATACCATATATATATATATATATATATATATATATATATATGATCTTCCCAGCGTAGTAGAACTCAAATATGAGATCAGCTGCCTGTTGCATGACGTTGGACTTGAAAATATAACATCCAATGAACATAAATCACAAATATTTGGTCTGGAAAAGAGTTTTATCAGAGCATGTGTGAGGGCGTGGGTTCATTCCCAACAAGAAACATCTGAATGCTGAATGAACGGACGATAAAGTTGTGCGATATCGTATCATACCAACGCTCTCTCTTCTCTATTACAGTCCCACATTAAATATAATTCAATCTTTATTCTTTAACCTGTATGGTTTCTTATGAGCAAAATGATCCACTGAGGAGGGGGTGACTAATTTAACTAGATTCTAATGTTAATATATATTCAGTATTCTTAAGCATCATCCTTGTTTTTCCTCATTTTAAGTAATAGATTCCTGGAATAACACCTCTTCATCTTCATTTTTCCTCTTCATCCTTATTCTAACCAGGAGACAACAGGAGGATATCGCCGTACGTCCATCTGCCTGTCCATCATCTTTTGTCTGGAGCAAACAAAGTGTACACACTAGAATGACCGAACCCAACACACTTCTATTAACCCCGATAAGCAGTTGTGCCTTTTGATATATTGAATTGTTGTTTCCGTGGAAACATGATTTCTAGGGTGATGCTGAGGGGTTTCCATCTTCTCTCCTGGCATATACATTCACGTTTGGATACAGATTCATTCATTAATATCGGGATTACAAACCCATTATGAGACTCAACCCGTCCAAAATTAACTCAATTAACAGCATAAATCTCTAAAATAAGAAAAAGTCACTTATTCGGTGAAGAAAGGTTTTCGGGTGCGACGTTTAAGGATCAGTCTTAAAAATCAGAGAATTTCACTGTGATGAAACGAGTACCGTGACTTTAAAGCCATGAGGATATTCTCCTTTCATTGTTCTTATTCATTTCATGTAGGTCAGATTTATGACTATAAGTTTCCATATGGTTAAATTTACCAGAGGAGATTCTTTTGGGAAAAAAACTTCAACGCTTGAACGCACCTCTTTCAACTTCCAGCGTTTTTTTATATTTTTTTTTACCTGGAAGTGAAGGTCTTCTTCTTGATCTGGGAGGACGCTTGCATGCTGTGAGACATCTGTGACGAGTGCTCCTCCTGCTCCCGCTGCATCACCGTCCGGGTTTCCATGGTAACCTCCCAACTGGCACCTGCACGGGAAAGGGAAGCTGGGAATGAGGATGCAGAGGGGTGTAGGAGGAAAGAGGAGGAAAAGTCACTGTAGCCTCGGCCACAATACACTTCTAATCAGACAGCCCTCTCTATTATTCAGTAGAACCCGATGATTCTGATGGTGCCGGTCAGATGATGAATGAAATGCCGAAGTTCGCTTCAGCCTTGGCAAGAGATCTGACTTACAAATCTTCCACTTTGCATTCAGACGGGTCGTTGCCTTAGTGCCTAAGTTTAATTTCTGGTAGCGTTTTAGTGGAGTGGGTAAAGTAATGGCCGCTCTGTGTCGTAGAGGGGCAGAATCGTTAACCGCTCTCCAGCCTCGGCCCTGGAGAATTATAATAGAGCTCCATGGATGCTCCGAGCGTATGCAAAATGCTAACTGCACCATTTAGCTTTCTGATAGATGAGATAGCTATCTGAAGGGCCACAAGTCTTCTGATATCTCAGATAAGTGTTTTGGGAATTTTGGCAACCCAAAGACACAAGAGCTGGCTTCTTGGGTTTCGGAATCTGCGTTTGCTCATTTATATCTTGGCTCAAAATAACATTCTTTCAATCTTAGCTTCCCGACTCCCATCTGCGCAGGAATGCCGACGCACTGCTACGAGCTAATTTGCGGCAAAATGTCATTTATGCAACTAAATCGGATACAGATGTCTCGGAATGTCACTATTCTGGAAAAACATTTAGATAAAATTCTCACATTTTCTATGGTGGCCCATAGTGGAACAATTTATTCTGATTAGATGTCTTCCATCGTTCCGCTGATAACTTGGTCCAGAAGAGTTGGTCCAAATAAAATGTCAGAAATGACTTATAAAAAAGTCAATCTAGTGTTCATGGAGCAGGAGACACATGTTTTGTGTCGTCTTCCCACCGGTTCATAACTAGAATTTGGTCTATTAGCAAAGAAACATCCGAAATGAGCAAATATTCACATTTACCAAACTGGAGTAAAAGTTTTCTTTTTCTTTTCCAACGATTACTTAAGTTTTTTGAAGGTGGAGGTTGTTTTTTTTATACCTCCAATCATATTTGACGGAGGAAGTCATGTGATTGATGCTGTTTGTTTGCGTGTTCGGTCATGTGAGAGTTTGTAAGCAGGCAGGAAACAGGGGATTTATTATTTTGAAGCTTTTCTGGAATGGTGAGCAGTTAAATTCGAACAGAAAGTTATAACCGCTCTACTCTTTATGCTCCAACCTGCCTCCAGCTTAACTTGCTGTAATATTAGCATTTACCGTGATAGCGCCACCTGCAGGTAATAGGACGCAGCGTCGCGAGATGTTCAATAATGAACTTATTTGGTTGAATGTATTCCTGATCTTTGTACAATCTCTAATCAGTTATGCCAAAAAAATCCAAAATGTAAAAAAAGGCACTGCGTAAAAAGAAAATTGTCTGTAGATAAATTAACGATTTTAGTCTTTCTGTCGCTTTCCTGCATTTTTGTTTAACCACAGTCTTGTTTTTTTTCTGAATCTTTTATATGATGACCATTAAATGCCTACCTAATAATAAATGACTAATAATAAGAATACATTTTATTTATAACGCACTTTACATTTGTATCAAATCTCAAAGTGCTGCAAGATGGAAGCAGATCAAAGCATCATAAAAAGAAAATACAAGTAATATAAAAAATGTAATATGATAATAATAATACAAAAATATTAGCAAATATTATTATAGATATCCTAAACTGGTAAAAATATTTCAGATATAAAGAAAATTGAGATATACATATAAAAATGAGACTATAGACTATAAATACAACCACTGAGTAAAAATAAACTCTAAGAGGAGACAGTTGTTACATGGCCCCCTACAAGCTACTGGCAGTTCTGGTTTTCACCTCCACCAATGAGAGTTGGAGGAGGTCATGTGACCGGAGCTGGTTCGATTTTTGTTTTGGAAAAAAAATGTATTAGGTGAATCAGGTTTGAGGCTAATCCAGAAGACGGTTCCTCACATTTCTTACAGTAAGGTACAATGTGAGAAACTTCATCTACATTCAAGCCAATCAGAGGCAGAGTAGAGCGACCCATGTTGTCAGCATTGAAGGATTTTGTATTCTTGGCACGCAGAAGTGTGAATTTGTCTTATTTCACTTTCCTTGACATCAACCTATTGAATCATTATTATTCACTTCAGGAGTTTTTGTCATTGGTGTCCATTGTGGCTTTAGGCGTAGATGCAGAGAAAAGCTACGTTTCTGCTCCACGATGAAAGAATCACCGCTATTTTAGCGCTGAGCTGCAAATAATTCATCATTTGAGGTCCGCCGGGCTTCTGCCCTCACCCTCCCCGTCATTAATCACGCGGCTGCTCCAGGGAAGCGAACGCAGAACGCTCAGCAAACAGAATCACGTCGCACCTCAGTGACGACTTCATTGACCCAGTCCCACTAACAACCACCTGTGGAGGTGGAACAAGAAGGAAATGTGTTATTTTTCCTCATCTTCCTCAATTACGGCGTGGAAAGCAGCAGCGCGTTAACTAACAGGCTAACGGGCTGGTGGGCCTGTTGAATCCCCTTCTGCTCTTTTCCTGGCTCTCTGTTGTGCAGGGAGGGGGCTTTCTTTGAACTCTGTTAATGGAAGGTCAACCCCCGACACATTAGAATTGATCAGCCTCCATGGGTAGACCTTTTTCATGGTCCCCCGGAGGCATCTGATCAACGGCAAAGCAATGCCCTTTCACTGCACAAGGTGCGGTTCGCCGTCTCTGGAGTAAATTGAAAGCTCGGTTTCTAAGTCTGATAATAATAAGAAATCCATCAACAGAAGAACAAGGCGGCGAGTCATTTCCCATTCTAGTCACTCGTGGAGGAAGATTTTGACGAGCACTGCAGGAGACTGCTTTATGCCGTCCCGGGAGAGTCATTAAAAGCTACATCCACTGAGGCCATCAAACGGTGACACCATTAAGAAGTTCAACAAGCTGGAGGAGCGAGAAAGGACTCTCAGGAGAGGAGAAACCTTTCTGACAACACAAAGAGGAATGATCGGTTTCAGGATTATGCAGACCTGCTGTAGAGGCGCGGAGAATGAATGTCACTCCTGTTTCATATATTTCACTGCGGGTGATCATGCACTCTAATCCACCGGTAGGTAACCGTTTTTTTAGCTGGATAAGGCCGAGTAAAGGAAATCCCACTCACGCTTTCTTGAAAAGAACCGATGAAAATCCTCTGAGGACCAAAGATCTGATAGAGGACGGATATATCCCACTTCCTTTTCCCGCTGCCTGTCTGTCTCACTCCTCCAAGGTCTTGCTCTGGCTCGCTGTCTCACCTTTCACTTTTTACCTCTCTCTCTCTGCCTGTCTGTGAGCGTCCGCTTCTCTCTCCTCACTCCGTGTCTCTCCCGATGAAGCAGGGAGGGTGACCCTCAGCCCAAAATGTCCATCGGTGCCAAGAATGTGGACAGAACAATGCTGTCTCATTCTGAAGCTGGTAAATATAGACCGATGACACACACACACGCATTTAACTTCAAGCCCACAACCTCTCCATCACTCTCACTGATTTCATTTGAAGTCAGTTCGATGGCGAGAAGTTCAAGGGTCACTTCAGACCAATTACCAAATAACTTACAAAAAAAAAATAGTCAGGTAAAAGTTTCTATTAAGTCATTTTTAAGTTTAGAAGCGTTAAATTTCATCCTTCTGTCTGATTCTTTCATTTATAATCTAGAACTCACTATTTGCGTTTCATAAGCTGGAACGATGCCAACCCTGAAGACAACCTTCGATATGTATCCTTGTGATTAAAAAGTAAATGTCCCTTTTATCTGCTACTTTGATGTTGCCGCATGTTGATTAACATCCATCAGATGCTGAACTTATTTCTTCCTTCCACAGATTTTAATAAATAATAGTTCCAGAGCTGAAAAATCCTTTTTTTTTTTTTAACCTTCCGTTGTGTGATGATCCCCATTTCAGGCCAACTGCAAAGCACTTCCTGTTGATCTATTTATTCCCATCACCCTTTTATCCTTTCATCGTCTTACCCTCACATTGTCACTTCAGAGGCCAGCAGTATATAAATTGCTTCATCTCCACCGAGAGATTTCCCTTTTGCTCTGATGTAACAGCCGAAAACGGAATAAAGACCTAACATGTTGGTGAAACTGGGATCTGTCTACCTTCACCGGTTGTTTTTTTTGTTATTCCCACCATTTTTCTCTCTTCCTATGAGACCCCGAGTTCTTTTGGCTTTTTCCTAATGACCCTCATCTGTTCTTTTGTTGTCATGAGAGAAGAATTCAATCATACGAAAAGACCGACGCGTGAAAATCACCTTTAAAGACAAAGTGTGTGCACAAACACGAGGGATATAACTCTGTTTTTTTTACATTTCTCTCAGTAAAATGTGGAGCTACAACAACATAAATGGTCATAAATAAGTGTTAGCAAGTATATATTGTATTGAATTTATTATATGTATAAGTCCAGGATATTTATTAGTAATTAAAGAGACAGGAATGTGTACATTTTTAAAATGGTGCTCTTAAACTGTAAAAGTATATGATGAATATTTAAACGTTCCTCGCAGTGAGGACCTGTGGAGATAAAAACGGTTCTGGTTCTGGTTGTTTGGGCGTGCGCTGATCCGTGATGCCGGTTATTCCTGCCGTGTGAGCTTGTATGAATGAAGAATGAGAATCAGCAGCGATCTTCTCTGCAGGTCAGACACTATGAATGATGAAGTATCATCATGTAGGTTCTGGATGTTCCGTTTATTCTCATTAGCTGCTGTCGGCGCTGAGTCTTAGGGGTAACCCGACAAAGAGCCTTATTAATTAAATACCATTATTCATTTTTAAAAATGACCGCAGCGGGCTTCCGTAGGACTTTAATGCCTACTTTCTTTATTTCCCTTGAAAGTAAGAATAATCTGTGTTGCGATGGTCCGACTTTTGATCAAAGGGAGTTATGATGGTGTGGTCGGGTGTCCGGTGGTGCTGACTGCTGAGAGGAAAAACTATGTCACACTACCGCGGCCACAAGATCCTACGGAAGGATGGGGGGTTTATTTATAAGCACTTAGTGCCACACCTGCCTCTGAATGTCACCACACAATACGCGAGCGGTGACTGTCAGCCTAAGAATATCCACCGCGACACGGGGGCTGAGGGCGCCCCTTTATCCATTCATTTTCTTCTTGAAGACTCCTCCACTTCCAGCTGCACCTCGTGTCGATGCAGTCATCAAGTTCTTACTGTGATTTATGGAAGAGGAAAAAAAAGAAGGGGGGGAGGGGGGGCTGTTTTGTTTTCTCGAAAACTGTGGGACAAAAGAACGTTTAACGATTCCCCTCAGAAGCTTTCTGAAGTCGTGCCAGACTTTAAAAGTTCCTTCCCCGAGTCCCTGCTGCAGAAAATATGCATGAGTTCGTACATGTGCAGCGGATGAAACGTAAACGGCGGGCCGACAAGTTCTCACGTTTTAGTTTTTTTTAATCATTAATGCTGATTCACTATTCATGCTTGCTCTGTTCTTTTACCTGCATACATTAGTTCTGTAGCGGTTTTCTGGCCGGCTCTCACAGACTAAGAGGCGATCACACCTGAAAATGTACGGGTTGCTATGGAGATTGAGATGCCACAGCCGTATTTGAGAATGAAGATATGTTATTTATTTTTATTTATTTCTTTTATTTTGAACACATTTCAGTGTTCTAAATAAAGGTATTATTAAAAAACAGCGGGGGGAAAAGGTCAGCAGCCTTGAATAGAGATGATTAAACTTTCATCTAGATCCTTATTAGCTTTGAACTGTTGACATTTCTTTGTTCGTTGCCGTGTTGGCAGCCAGAGTGCAAATTGTCAGATGAAACGCCTCAGTGTGAGCGAAGCCTCACATCTGATTGCCAAGAATAATCACCACACATTGTATTTGCATTAACACAATTCCGGATAATCATTTTTACCCTCAGTTTGAAGCCTGATTATACAGTAAAGGCAGCAAAACATGACCTAGAAGCTATAGGTTACAAATCATACATATTATTGTTGTATGCATAGAAAGACTTTTTTTTTTGTTCTGAATTAACATAAAAAACACACAAACAAACACACACACAAACACACACACACACACACACACACACACACACACACACACACACACACACACACACACACATACACATATATATATATATATATATATATATATATATATCATTTCTTCTTCTTTGAACAAATGATACAGTACCTGCACTTTACGTTGTACTGAATATATTTCAATCAGAGAAGACAGAGAACCAGAATATGAATCCGTGTCTGTTGTAAGACACCGGTACCTCTTCTTACGATTGCCTTGCTTTAAGAGTATTTTGATTTACGAGCAAAGATTCTTAAAAAAAATGGGCCTCGCTTTCCTGTTTGAACAAGTTGAAGACGCGAGCGTGGGTTTCCTGCGTGCGTCCAAGGACTAAAAGCTAAAAACTAAAGGATCTCAGGTATCCTATCCTCTCAGGTATGATGCTAACTGAGCTCGCACTCAGTTAGCATCATACACTCGCGGAATTGTATCCGCTTACGTTTGGAAAGAGTCGAGTGAGATAAAGTTAATCGAGCCGGAGTCTGCCGGCTTTTATATCATTTATCATTGCTATTTATAATAGTAAAATTACCTTTAATCTTTATAAAATAACATGGAACATGATTTTATTAGAATATTTTTGGTATATGGAACGAAATAATGGGATTTCGTTCATCTGAATGGAGAAATTTTATTCGGGTTACGAGTTTTTTGGTTTGAGTCCAAGGACTCGGAAAGAATTATAATAATAATAATAATACATTTAATTTATAAATAGATGTACCACCATATAAGATCAGGATAATTAGTCTGTCACAAAGACTCAGACTCTCCAGGTAGATTGTGAATGAAGGGCCTCCGCCCTGAAGAGCAGCTAGTAAATCCCCCCCTTGGAGTCTGGAGACTGGTGATGGTGGTGGCTGATGACTCTGCTGAGACTGATGGATCTACGAGGACAATGCAGAAATGGAAAGGTAATTGGAGATGGTTCTGCAGTGTTATTGGATAGATGTGGTCAGCTGATTAGCACAGCTAGCATCAAATGAGGCAAAGCAGCGCCGGTGTGAAAGGTGAGAATTATAGAGTGGTACGAGGAATGACCCCGGCCCGAACTTGTCTGGTCTTCCCGACTCAACTTTCGCTAGAGCTTCATTATGTGTGAATTTAAGGTTTGTCCTGGTTCATCAGAAAATAAATCCCACAGACCTTCAACCCAGCAGCACAGAAAAGATCTAAAGTTAAAATTTTTGGACTTTTGGATATAAAATGTGATTAATTCATATGAAGCTTATCAGAATTCACGTCAAAGATTAATGTATTATTTATTCATGACTAAAAATACTTGTGAGGTCTCCGTGACCTTTGACCTCCACATTCAATCAGCTCATGCGCTGGTCCCCGTTGAGAAGTGCGCCTCATGTAATGAAATCATCTTCGAGTGTGAGTCCATTCATATTCAGGAAAGTTGCACTAAATGAGACCAACGGTTGGGAGGTTATGGCTGAATAACTGTGTTATTCAAAAAAATAAAAGAGAAAGCTTCCCCTAGTGGGTAAAATATAGTAAATAAATATCTTAGATTCCATTCATATGCGCCTAAATGTGGAATAAATTGGACCATGTAGTAAGAAGTTATATATCTGTTTTTTTTGTAAGTTCCCCCCTAGTGGGTAAAATATGAATTATTAACTCATACTAATATACTAATATAAAGTATAAAAATGGTTGGGCCATAATTTCTCAACCATTGACCCGATTCAGTCAAAATTCAGTGCAAATTAATCTATTTTTTATCAGTATTTGAATCTAACAGTTGGTATTTTACTTATATCCGTGGGTCTACAAAAATTCACATTTCATTTTGATTTTATTTCACTCAGGGGGATTGCCTGCACAAGTAAGGGGATTGGGGTCTTTTTTCGAGGGTATACCCCTTGCTGTCGTGGGTCCAGATATCTTGATGGAAACTAAATGTACTGAAAGTTCCTTTTCATCTTCTCACCCTCCAGTGATTGGGCCCAGATTAGACCTTAATGGACCCCACCGTCTCCTGGATGATCCATCATTTCCTGGCCAGATCTGACAGCCGTTTTCATGCCTTTTTATAATCAAGGGCCAATTAAAAGCTCATTAGAATGCGGGAGAGGAGAGGGACGGGGCGAAGGCAATGCAACCAAATCACACGCTTACTTCAATTCATCACGTTATTTGGGCTGGGAACGATGCCGGCGCTGTGTTGAAGTGGACGGGAGGAGAATGTGTCCTCTTTGAGAATCAATCATGAATTGGAAATTCACAATGACGTTTGTCTGACAGTTGTTTTATCCTTTTTATTTTTTATTTTTGTATGTTTGTGTTTGTAGCCAAGGGATTAATATACATGCTTTTATTTTGAAAAACCAAAACAATAAAACACAGGTGATGCAGTGTAACATGAGGAGGACAGCTTGTATTTTATTTTTCCCACCAAAGCAGAACACATACGACGCCCAACTCAACTTCCGCTTGCCCCTTCATAATAAAAGCACCTAAACAGGAAACATATAATTAACTTGGTGCATTTGTTGAGGCCAATGATAAACTTGATTACGTGTGTTTGTCGGGTTACAGGTGACAAAGATTTTCCATCATTTGTCGTAAAAGCCTGTATTTGGTCGTGAATATCATAAAAAAAGAATCTTAAATTTTTTTTAACTAACCTGCTGCCGCTGTTTATTATATCCAACCAGTGACATGTACTATTATTACAAGACGATGAAGATGATTCTGACTTCCCCTGTGGTTTTAATCAATATATATATATATATATATATATATATATGTATATATATATATGTGCAAGTATCACTTCAGTGGCACGATAAAAGATGATGCATTCAATAACAAGAGGAAAACAAAGTATGGTATAAAAAAAAGAAGAACATAGAGATGTTAAAGAGTCAAAATAACAGTCAATAAATAGGAATAGAGAACAGAGTCAGTAAAGCAATAAAGAAAAAGACAACATCACTAGAGTAAAACAAACAGAAATAAAACAATAAAAATAAAATTCTTCATTTAGAAGAAGACATCAGGCTGAATGAAAACACACACATCGATCATCAGACTATAAATGTCGTCTGAAACATTTCATTGTCAAGAAACTTCATTTTTCTTTCATTTCCGCAATTAGCCATAACATTAAAACCACCTGCCTAACATTACGTACGTCCCCCTTTTGCCACCAAGACACCCCCTCACACACTGACACACATTGCCCTTGTTGTTGTAACACTGTTAGAACTTGTATTTGCTTTATTTTATTTTATTTTAGGGTTGTGAGTCCATACTGTCTTGTCCCGTTCATCAATGACATGTTTCACTCATTCGTGCTACAGAAGCCCTGACCCTGCTACTGGTTGTCCTTCTTTGAACCCCTTTGGTATGTTCTAACCCCTGTAGACCGGGAACATAAACAAGAACTGCAGTCTTAAACAGGCTCTGACTCAGTCATCTAGCCACAACAATTTGGAGTCTCTCATATCTGCACAAAGCCTCATGCTTGCTCATTTTTCTAGGTTTCAAACATCAACTGCGAGGACAAAATGTTCCCTTGGTGCATTTACCACACCCCCTGACAGGTGCCGCTGTAACGACATAATCCACATTATTCTGACTCCATGGCCGTGCTGTTGCTGATGGTTGAACAGCCTTGGCCTGCAAAAATATTGCTCTGCTTTTCAATTGAAAAGGCAGAATGTTCTTCAGGATTTAACTTCTGTTTTTTCATGAAAATAAAGGAGAAACAAAAAGGCCCAGGCCTACCTTCCAGAAAGATCATCTCCAGAACTGTAGAACTGGACCTCTATCTGAACTAACCCTCTTTACAACTGGTGGTTGACAAGATCCTTAGGAATAAACGTCAGCAACACAAAAGGCTCTTATCGTACGAAACGGCCCAGATTAAACGCGACGGATAATGATGAACGAGCAAACAGCAGAAAGAGTCGATGATTGTGAGCGGTATGACCTTCAAAGTAAATACCAACCACAGGTTTAAGAAATGTTCACGACACTTGCTATGCAAAATGAACAATTTCGGAAGTTGTGAATAAGAGTCTCTTAGGAAGCATTTTATATACTGATGTGATTCCTTGGTATGCCAATCAAAGAACATGGCCATAAAGTTTTCATATTTTTATACGTGTTGTCGGGAGATCCCAGTCAGCAAACCGAAGGTGGTCTAAGGAAGGTCAGCAGGTGAACCGGCAACAAGGTCATGGGCACCGAAGGCTCATTGATGCCTAGCCCCTGTTGTCGGACCCCACAGAAACCTACTGCAACACAAATCGCTGAAAAAGCGAATGTGTAAGTTCTGATTGAAAGGCGTCAAAACGCCAATTCAACTAACACTTTTTTTAAAATGAGCCCTTAATCACTCCCAAAACGAGCATTTTTTAGACATTCTCATGATATCAGTGAAACCAATTGGTCCTTAAATAATAATACGAGGCGTTATTCCTTTTAGATGTGAGGCCAACAAAAGGTCTAAGGACACATTATAAATTAAATGTATTATTATTATTATTATTATTATTACAAGTTCAAGCTTTTAGTTTCTCAAAAGGATAAAAGGAATCAAAGAATAAATACAGATTTGGACCCTGAATTAGTTTTTAATGGCAATGATTTAAATGATCACCTTAAGGGAGTAAAAGAATAAAAGCTGGTTTATTCCCATTTCCTCTCAGTAGTTTTCAGTTATGTCACCAATAAATCCATTGATTCTCTGTTTTTGAAATTCTGTCGGGGAGAAGCCCCGGGTTCATCCCGACTACTGCTCTCTTTTCAACGTTCTGTCACGCTGTGACATTCTAAAGGTTCTGGCCTGCATCTCCCATTTGATCTTCTCAGCGCTGGCAGCCTTTGAAAGAGGAGACAGCTTTCCGGGAGAACAAAAAGAAAATAACGTAACGGTGTTGTCAGTCAGGTAAATGCTGGTTTTTCATAGTGACGTTATTATTCGTATTTTTCCGACGAGCTGTTTCCCTTTTCTCCCCCCTTCTTGGGAATACAATATCTTTGATTTGAGGCGATTTACGTCATATTTGTCCATTTGGAACCACCCTAGAATGAACTCATTATAGTTTGGTGGTCAAAGTTACTCTGACTCCAAAAACAAAATGGAGGTTTATCGAATGTTTAATCAGAAAGACTATCCTCTGGTGCACTCAGGCCACAGTTACTGCTCATCAATTACCTTCCTCACAGTCTGGGACATTAATTGATATCGGCTGCACTCTTTCAGGTAGCCTCATCTCCGTCCTCCATGTTTAGCCCATTAGCATCAGCTGCTGTCTTTAAATATGACTCTCTCTACATTCATATAGTTCTTTCTGGTTCAGGTGGGGTCCAACTCCCCATCTACACCTAATCCTTGGATATCCATCAACATCATCATTCATCGAGTCATCAGCCACCACCACCAGCATCCAGACTCCAAAGGGGGCATTCTCCATATTTGAGGAGTCTGTCTCACACCATGTGATGAAGCTCTCCATGACTCACCACATCAGTGTGTCTGAATAAATAAAGATGTTGAATGACGTATCGTTATCATCATCTTTTTACGTTAGCTGCAGCTGTGAACCTCTGCATTAACAGGTTCAGGTCCACGCTCACCGATCCTATAAAACAATAATGTACCCACTTTGAATTATTATCCGAGCCTCATCCACCTGATCAGGACAAAATAAGGGATTAATCAAAGAATCCCTGAGGACAGACGACTATTTGGAGAATATTGATATGCACTTTCATTAAATGAGGAAACTTTCATAGTGTGTCTGAACAGTCTAAACTAAAAATAATAGACATGGTTGCAGAATATAAAGTCTGAAGAATTTGTTTTTAGCCGTCATAAACCTGCGATGGAAGTTGATTTAGCAGCTTTAAAACCTGCAAATACTTGATGGTCATATTTGACTTACTTTCTTCTATGTGTTGTTTACGCTCGACAATGTTTATAATGCTTTGGGTTTTTTTTTCCTCTCTTGAAAACCGGCAGCTGATAGTGTTTGATGCTTAAACAAACAGGAAACACAGCCCACATAAGTAAGTCAAGAGGATGGGAGCCCCTCCAGGACTAAATCGAAGCTTGAGTTAATCCTACAAGAAGCAGGTTTAAACGTTTGTGTAGCGACATGGGAAATGTGGAATGAATCACAGTTTGCATGAAGAAGACAAGCCGGATGAATACTTTTTAGATTGCAGTAATCCAATAAATTACATTAGGTGTAAATTTTTAGATCTTCAGCGTACAGAGATATTTCACCAGAGTTGAAATCTTTGCCTCGAGGCTGGATTTACCTCGCTGTCTCAAAGAAGAAGGCTTCCATCCACATCAGGTTCTTTGAGACTTTTATCACCTGGAATCTTTATTGGTGGTTCGTCTGCTGCAGGTGACGCAACTGTGGGAAAGAGCTCAAAGTTTACTTGATAGGCTGAATAATAAAGTGTGTTGGCACATCCCAGGAGGGATGGGTTCGGTGAATGGATGTTATGTTCCTATCAGCTCTAATGTAAATGTATTTACAGCATGGAAGTATTTATTCCTCTCCACGATACATAGTAGAACATAAACCTGCTTCATTTCATACAGAATTCTGTTGTCACACTGTTTGTTAGTAAAAGGTGACACTTTGAGAATGAATGGAGCAGAAACCAACTATTGATGGCGACTGTATATTAACGGCGTCCAGAACAGAGAATGAATTAATTCCCTCTGGTGCTTCTCTAGTTCTTTGTTTTGGTAAAATCCGAGTTGCTCCTGGAATAACAGAGACAGACATGAAGTTTGGTCAGTTGAGAAAATGCCATTTCCTTCGTCCGAATAGCTTGGGTCTGAGCAGTTCAAGCCGTATTCACCTTTAACCGCAGGCCGTTGGGTCGCACTTTGGATCCTTGTGGAATCCACCTGACATCTTTCTCTGACGCTGAGAGTGTGTAGGGTGTTGAGAGAGAGAGTGTGTAGAGAGAGAGAGAGAGAGAGAGAGAGAGGAAAAATGCAGCAAAGATGTCAGCTATGATCCTCTTTCTTCTACCTCTCAGTATTCGGGCCGTGGAGGCAGCAGGGATCCCAAGTTGATAATAACATTAATAGTAATTTAAAAATATATTATCACCATCAGCTGCTGTCTGTAAATAATGACCCTCCCCCCAGCCATCTACTTTTTTCATGCTGCTTCTTTGCATACACCCCCCCCTTATCTCCACCTAGTCCACGCAGATCCATTCGTCTCAGCAGAGTCATTCGCCACCACCACCACCAGCATCCAGAATCCGAAGTGGGGCTGTTCCGTGGTTCTGTTCAGGGCAGAGACCCTTCGATCACAAACTGCCCAAAGAGTCTGAGTGTAAAAGACTTTTCTGTTGTAATAAAATCAGTCCCTTTTTCTTCATCCTCTGTCTTTTCCTTTTAAAATACCGTATATTTATTATGTCGTGTAATGACATGATCGAAGCTCGTGCCTAAGAATATATATATATAGTTTGCCGGCAGGATGATGGAGCGTGTGCGTGAAGACATCAGTCAGAAGGCAGAGCATTAAAAATACTTTCACAACCTCGGCAAGACCAGCCAATGAAGAAACACAAAAAATGTCTAGACATGGTTGGATGCTGTGGAATATCAGATTTGAAGAAAAGGGTCTCGACGTCTCGGTTATATAACTAGAAACATAAAAACAGAAGGTTATGACATTTCTCACTCTTTAATGTCTCCTTTCCAATCCAATTCTACCTCGCCATTACAAACATTACAACATGAATGTTTTCACACGCTGTAAACACCAACAGATCCAAATAGCAGCTTTTATGTTTCATTCATTCATTAACATTCACTTTGGCGGGTTCTGGTCATAAACATACTTTAAACAATATAATACAGCACACCTGTAATGTGTCCATATGAGACGCACAGCTTCACGGTTTAACCACCCACGACATTATCACTTTATCCCCGTCCATAAAAGGTTCTGATCCGGCTATTAGGTAATCAGCGCCGCATAGTTTGAACCCTGACCCCACCTTTTAATATATTTTTCAAGCAGTATTTCACTCGGCCTGAAAGAACAGCAAACAATGACAAGAGCAAAATAAACTTTGTTCTTGTCATTGTTTGAACTTTAGTGAGTCATGAGAATGATAAAACTCACATTCTTCTCTGTATGGCTTATTTTAATCTACTTCCTGCTTCGCTGATGATACGGAAATTGATTGATGAGTACAGAAAATGGAAGTATGTTCATCTGTGTTACAAATGCAGCCGTTCTGAACAGCTCAGTAAACGACGGACTCTGTTCACGGTTGTCGTATCCAATCTTTGAGGTTGACTGTCCACAATAAGTGTTCAAAATGAGCAGATGGATTTTTTTTGTGATTAGAAAATGAGATCAGCTGCAATTATGTGTAGATATTTGAAAAGAAAAAGGTTTAAATTCACTGGAATCGTCATCTTCATTGGTCATTTCATTATCATAAAATAACTTTTTATGCATTATGTTATATTATCTCCTTCAAAAATAATAATAATAATAATAATAATTTAATTTATAATATCTACTGTAGGCCAATATTAGATAAACCAACATATTTTAATACGGACACACACTTGATTATCGTCACGCGCTACGTGGCTATTTGACCTTCGTTCTGTTTATTCTGCTTTTTATAGAAAGCATGACGTCACTTTTCAATCTAGCTGCAGGTCTTAGTTTTTTTGTCTGCTTCTCTTTTCAGCCTGAAATCACAGATTTGAGTCGTGGGACCGAATTTAATGTTAAGAAAATAAAAACTTTTTAAGGTGGTTAACATCTCCGAGGTTTATTTTCCTTTTTTCTCTCAAGTGTGATTGGAACATTTTCAGATTCTTCTTAAGTGGAGTTGTCGGAGTTGATCTCATGCACCTCTGCGTAGGTGGAATTAAGCCCCGCCCAGATGAAAAACGAAGATGGTGGAATTCAAGGAGTCAGCCAAAGAAAGGAACTTGAGAACGTGACTCAAGAACCAGCTTGAGTAGCTAGCAGTAAGTTACTTCCTTTAACGACTGCTGTCTGTTCGCTCTACCCACAATCCACTGCAGGATTCAACAGCTGGATGGGTGAAAGCGATGTAGGCCATGGTGCCCTGTCGTTTTTTTTTGTTATAATAATAATAATAACAACAGTAATAATAATAATAATAACGTTAATATAATATTGTAGAAATTAAATATACAGAGACTAAATTATTAATATTTACACTAGTAAGTTAAATGGTTTTGTTTTAACAACATGGTTTTGTATCAAAAGAACAGATTGAGATGTGAGGAAAGAGCATTCTTAATAGAAAACTTAAACACTTCAATTATTTACTGCATCCAAAGTGTAACTAACTCAGAGCTGCTGAGAGTTATATGGTTTTAACTAACTGTGTGATTTAAATACACTCTTCAGATTTTGCTGTGCACACCTTTTACACCGTAAAATAATTGGTGTGAGCACCTTTTTATTTTTTATTCTAAAAATGCAAAAAATAATCAGCGCTATAGTTTCATCACATGTAAAAGACATTTGCTTGTTCTGAGGAATTGTAAGGTAATATAAGTAACAGCTTCTTGGAGCTTTATACTTCCTTTTCTGCCTATATTCATAACGGCAAAAAAAAAACATCAGTCATCGGCGCCATGAAGTGACGAAGAGGAAGTTCCAGAATACATGATGTAAAAAAAACAATGGCACATATTTTAAATACAAATTAATGTAGTTAAAAATGTGATTTTTTTTTTCCTTCATAAAAACAAAATACTTTACAACACAGAAAACATTAAGACTCACGACACAAACATATGTAAACAAGGAATATCCAATAATGGATTTAAACAGATTTACTTCATCAGAATAAACGTGTTATTCTGTCTAAGGAGAGCTTAAACATTTGTCCCTTCATCATCAGTCACGCAGCAGTCAGCTGAGCCCTTCAGCTTCCTCAGCTCTGTGCTTAAAGGGTTCTACACTCATACGTCTTCAGGTAGTTTGACGACCTGGGTCAGAAAAAAAAACGAGCTTTTTCGCTCTTGAAGTTCAGATAAATGATTTACTCTTGAAGTTGTAGCATCCAACCTCCCAGTAGATTGTCACGTGATCTTTCCCCTCTTTCACTGCCTTCCTCTTCCTCACATTCTTCCTCTCTTCTGAGACCAGCCCAGGAGTAATTTGTCCCTCTGTACTCACCATTGTTTTTAGATGCAGCTCCTTGAATGATTGCAGGCATCCAGTTTTCTTTGTAACCTGTGTCGGGTATGTCACCCGGAGGGTTCTGGCCTCCCTGCTGGGAGTCAGGGAGAACCGGCTGAGACGGAGAATAATGGCTGTTGTGTGATTGGATGGGAGTGTTCAGAGCGCCATCATCACAGCCAGAGTCTGACCACTTGGAGACGTCTGAGCTCTGCCGTGACAATAAAGCCGACCCCTCTGCGCTGGACTCTATGAGGTCGGATAGAAGAGGTTTCCTCTGCATCTCATCTGCGTCGCTCTGGAACTGAAAAGCCAGTGAAGACAGCACAAGTTGTCCGTTGCTGTCTCGCACGGCGTCCAACAGCAGCGGCCTGTTTTGATAGCTGTCATGATGGTCCAGAAGAGGTAATGGCGGGACTCTTTGCGAGGTCCCACTCATTACAGCTCTCTCCCAGCTTTCTTTACTGGATAACGACTGGAGGCTGCTGGGTTCTCTCACTCCAAAGGTAACCTGTTGAAAGTCTCTCTTCTCGGCGGGGACGTTGACAACCACTGCACCGTAACTCGAGGAGGACTGGGCGCTGGTGTCCTCAGGACCCGACGATGAACTCTGTCCCTCTGTTCCTACAGGGGAACCGCCGCCGCTGCTGTCTTGCCGGGCTTTGCAGGGAACATCTTGGGCAGAGTATCCTTCCACCCCAACTGGGAAGACATGAGGCTTCACCTGGACGGTTGAATAAACTATCTTGTCCCTGTCAGAGTCGAGCGCTAGTGGTGAAATCATGAGATCCTTGTCTAGAGACTGCAGTATTCTGGGTAAGGTGCCGGAAGGGATGACCTGTTTAGAAGACAGGAAGACGGCGCCATCAGTCGACTTTACATGCAGAGTAATCAAAATCATTAGTCAAAATGTCTGACAAAGACATTTTCCCATACATATTTATATATTTATCAAATCGGTATCATTCTGTCCTCCTGTCCATCCAAATAGAAAACTATATAATCAAGATTCACCACACATTAAACACACTTTAATTTCACGAGGAGGCACTGGGACTTTTGATGTGTTGAATTTTATGCAAATTGTCCACTTTTGGGTTTTTGGTATTTAGGGATCACTTACTTTTTTATGTTTTCCAGATTTGGGGAGAAATATCAAAGTTGGCATATTTTTCCGCTCTGGACCAAAATTTAAGTTAGAAATCTAACTATCTCATGAATTATATATATATATATTCAACAAATGCTGCGGACAAGTTAACCATATGCTAAAGTGCCATTGCTGTTTAGAAATGTTTACAATTTTTACTTTTCACATTTCCATGGCAACATTTATAGTTCAAATCTTTATTAGAAGAGTGAGGTTGTTGTTTTTTTAGCTTATCTTGTAAAAAGTAATAAGATTAATTCTTATATATATATATATATATATATATGATGCCACATTCCTTTTTTTCTTATTGGGTTTTATTAGAATTTAAATTATTTTCGTATTTCCATGACAACCATTTTCATCAGACTTTGTCTCAAAACAGAGTAAAATATTTTTCCACAATATATCAGATTAGAGTTTGTCAACTATGTATTCCCGCGTTACTCATTTTAACATGCTCGTAAAGTTTTAAGGAGCAGAATACTGATATTTATCTACTGCTACGGTGGGAGAGCTTTATGCAAATACCCTCAGAGGAACGTTTGTGAGAAGGGGGTTTGTGTTATGTCCTGGTGGCTTTTTCTTTTAAACACATTTATAGTATGTAATAGAAAATAAGAACCACACAAGAGTTCGGCCGCACTGTATTTATCACCATTAAAAGCCAGTCGCTGAAAGATTCCATCATTCCAATATAAAAAAAAAAAAATATTTATAGACAAAATATGTCTTTCATGTGTTTTCGGTGTCTGTGTGACATCTGCTCCCTGAATGTGTTTACAGTAAATGATGTTTCCAGAGAAGCACATTAAACCCAGGAACACTAGAAAACAGGTCATTCTCTTACTAGTTTCTGTGGAATGCCCGGGCCCTTTCCACCCTTCACATAGTTGCACGTCCAAACCGCCAACACTGTGGCTATGGTTGCCAGAAGACCGGCAGCGGTGAGAATCCAAGGCAAAAGGGAAAGAGAATCACCTGAGGGGGTGAGAAGAGTGGGTGTCATATCCGTGAAAAAACAACACATTTGTGAATTCAGATATCCTCAAGGGCTTTACTACGGTCCGTTTAAAGACAAAAAATCCCCTGTGACACAGGTTAAGGCAGGTCTGCGATGTAAGCCAGCAGAAGACATTGTATTTGTGCGTCAGTGAATCCAAGTGTTAACAGGAACCTGGAGAAGTGGATTTTCCCCGCTTCAGAACGCGGGGTTGCCGGGTTTGACTGGCCTCTGTGTTTACGCAATAAGAAACTCCTGTATGCTGACAGTTGCCTGCATTAGGAGTCCGTTTTCTTTAAAGAACAAACAAGGAGGCTAGATAAGGTGGGAAGATAATTCCCTGTACAAACGGACTCTGGCATCTTATCTCCACTGTCATCACTATTAATGACCGCAAAAGAGGGGAAAAAGGTCACCACACATACATTTGATTATCAGTTAGTAATTAATAAGAGTTTCACAGGAGATGTGGCTGAAACGTGGCTGAAACTGAGATCATAATTTACCCTGACAATAAAGGCTGGTATGGATGTAGATCAGGAGGAGGAGGAGGCCGGTGCCAGAGAGAAGCTACTCCGCACACCAATGGTGGAACAACATGTTCTAAATTAAACCCATTAAGCCATCCCTTGACAGAAAGGGTATATCTCACAAAAGCCCACAATCCCCTGCGTTGTACAAGCAATTCTTCGGACAGAACTACTCGAATCGAAGGTGAGGTTCTGTCCAGAAACAGCGTTTTACATAGAACACATCCCCCAGTGAGTGAAATATAAACTATTAGAGTGAAGTAGGATACATGTATGGTAGATTTCAACTTATTTTCATAAAAAAGTTTGTCCTTGCAACCAACGGTTGAAAATTTATGGCTTGGAGATAAAATAGACAACAGAACTTTGCAAAAATCAATCCAGAACGCGTTGCGACCCTACAATATCCACGGCTTTCCAAGGATATAATAAATCAAGCATGAAACTGCTCCCAGCTGCGGATTATCTCAAGCAACCGACGTAGTCTGGATCTCAGGAAAGAGACGTTTCAGCTGGGAATAAACTGTTGATTTGAGCCTTTCAAATAAAAGTGGCTATTTAATTATATCAGATTCAGTACATTTCTACAACTGAGATACATAATTAGCAATATAGGCTGGAGGAAAAAGATGTAACTCTTCCTTTAATGTGTTGACCGATATATGTTGTGTTTTTCCACTAAGTGTGAGAAGATCATCGGTGACCTCACCTGGCAGTGTTTGACAGAAGAAGGCTTTCTCGCTCTCTTTGCGACCCGGTTCAGCAGAGATCCGGTAGACAACGTAGCCACAGTATTCCGTTTGGTTATTCCTCAAGTTGATAATGAAGTGGTCTGTCGTGGTTCTATCGACCTGGGGAGACGGCGGTCACATGGGTGAGAGTTGATCGGTCTTGTCCACCGCAGGATTCAGAGGTCAAATAACCAAGAAAACTCTGGAGACTATGAACTTCAGCTGAATAAGAACAACGAGAACCAAAAGTGGCTCTCCAACATTGTCTTAAAACTGAAAATAGGTGTTTTTGTGAGGGCTACGTAAAAACAATTACCAGCGTTGGCAAACACGGCGAACTGAATTCCATTCATCATATTTATATTGTACTTGTTGTATCGCAAAATACTATTTGTGATGAATGTGAGCGCAGTAAAACAGTTTTTACACGGAGACTCACCTGAGAGACCCACTTTGGTTTTGTGATTGTTAAGCTGTAAAGAAATTGCGGTACGGAGTCCCGGAGCGTGACGTTGTTAATGATGTCGGCAATGGAGCGTCCGTCTGGCCCCGAGGGCAGGGTGACCTTGACATGCAGGTTTGACACCATTATGTATGTGGATAAGATGGGTGGGCCGAGAGTAGCTACGGGGCGCAGAGAGAGGTGGGTGAATACATTTCATAATAATGCTCAGAGGAAAGAAAGAAAGGCCAGAACTAGCGTGGAGATTCTTACTGTGTGCTATGGGTTTGAATCTGGTCACGGTCTGGCCATGAACGCGACCGTTAACCAACACCTGAGCCCAGTAGTGAACATCAGGAACCGAGGGGGTCTCTGCAGTCAAGTCACAGGACAGAGCGGTGATGTTCTGACACCCCTCTTTTTTCAGGAACAACTGCTTCCCAGTATCACTGTTGAAAAAGTAGAATACGATAGAATGTAGTGTATTATTGTCTGTGACGATGCTAAAGTGTGGAAAACGCTCATATGTCATGTCCAATACACGTCAAATACAAAAAAACGTTTGATCCAGCTGACTAATCACTGCTTTGACTCATGGAATTCACAAAAATGAACAGTATTAATCAAAGAAGTGGCATTCCGACAACCTAAAACCTTTACGACACGTGGTACATTCAATTTCTCATTTTGTCACGCCAACAGACAATATAGAGTCGCCCATTCACCTTTAATGCTTGTTTTTGGACTGTGGGAGGAAACCAAAGGTGGCAGAGCTGGATGTGAACCCAAAACCTTCTAACCGTGCAACATCATCCAGCGTGGACACAATGAAATAAATACGTAAGGATCCTTCCTGAACTACTATTAACTTCAGCTCGAAATAGTGTTTATATTTTATGTCTGAGATAATACGGAATCATCATCGCTGCACATCCTTCCCATTAATTAAAAACTCATAAACTATTGAATCATTTCAAATACTACACACACAAAGACTGAAGTGTGAGGAAGAACTGGATTGATTTTGAGAAAGGTAGGTTTTATATTTCCGTCGCTATGGGGAGTTTTATCTCAAAATATTTTTTCCGCGCCATAATTTGAAAACCGTAAGTCCGAAGGTTTGGTGCACATGAGTTGAATTGCGGAGTTCTAGCTTGTATACATCTATATAATAGTCCATATTCTGGTTGGAGCTTTCTTTTCTTAACTTCATATTTGATTTGAGGGGTTCAATAGGGGGCATTGCTTGTACAACGCACAGGATCGGGGGGTTTTTCAAGGGTTTACCGTTTCTGTCCAGGATGGCAGCTGAGTTTAAAAATGACAACATTTCACTATAGAAAGGATTTTCTGCTGAGCTGGCATTCTTCAACCATTCTTCCTCTGCTGATACACTGACGCAGTCGCACCAACAAGCGTGAAAGGTCCAGAGCAGAGGGGTGGATGTTGACATTTGTCTGGGCGACGGGGTCATGGGTAATCACAACAGATGACATTTACACGCTGATGACCGACAAGGGAAATGAAGAAAGGATGAAATCACACTTGAAAGCGATAAAAGGGCACAGCGTCAGGTCCTCTTGGTCTTAACGAGAGCAGAGTTCAGTCGGTAATAACAACGGTCAACAGGTATTCTCTTTGGTGGTAACTTTAAGCTGTTGGCTCTGTGATTGAATTCAAACGCTTTTATTCGGAAATACATTCAGAGAAGCGCCGATCAATCAATTCAAGATGAAAGCCAAAAAATGAATCTCTTATCCTTCAGACACAACAATCAGATCTTATAAGACATACTCTGATATGGAAGGACCCTAAAGAAGAGTTTTCCCCCAGTCTCTGAGGCTCTCGTAAAAAAAAAAGTGATTTCCTTGTTTCAGTTGAGCAACGTAGTTTTTAGTGAATTAAAAATAATGAGATAAAGTGGGGGTTAATAATTCCACCTGGATCTCCGTGTTGGTCTGTGGTCAATATTTCTTAGTTGGTTAAATTTATTGTAGCTTTTGGTGTTTTCATAGTATTCAATCATATTAAAAAAAGAAAGATCAGAAGACTTATCCATTAAATAAAACCCAGTCCCCTCCAGGAGGATAACGGTTCAACGGGAGGGACTGACGCTCTTGGAAAAAAAATGGACAGAACCTGAAATGATTGATTGGTTAAATATTCAGAAAAGTTTCTTGAATATGGAAAGTCAGGGTCGGTATATGGAATGAGTATTAATGAAATTCTGACCTTGCAACTTCCTTGAGGGACTAAAATGACTCACACTCACAGTTATTTCATCCCATAGTTAGTGTTTTATTAAATCTGCAACCGTATTACCAGCATTTCCTGCATTTTTATAAATAAGTCTCCTCCGTACAAACACATTTTATGCATTTTATGCTGCAGGAGGACGACAGGAAAGAAGTAAAGGCACAATAACGGTCACCCATCAGGGTCTTACCTCTTGTACTGGACGCTGTATGTGACGTTTTGACCGGAGGAGTCGGGCTTCACAGCAACCCAGTGAAGTGTATTGTTAAAGTTCTTGGACACAAAATACACGATGTCACTGCCAGCTGAAAGACAAGCTGTCAACAGAAGAGAAAGAAGTCCACGTGAATCATTGTTATGGGAGAGGCTAATGTGTCATTATTTCCATGCACTCGGTTTTATTTACATGCAAAACAAATGCAAAAGACAACATTGTTAGTTATATAGAACATTTGCTTCATTTTTGTTTTAACATTGCTTGTCAATGGTTTTATATCGGTGTTCCCAAAATGCCTACGACGCCCTTTAGTGGCACATACTTTCAATCTAAAACAACATCGTCAGCCATTTATCCAGTATGAAGGCCCAGAGAGGCACAGTCACCCAATCAATGCAGACTACATGAATGCTGACTGACACACCGATCCGGGACATCGTGGAGATATGAAAGACGGACTTTGTCACTTCTGAGACCTGAGACTAACATCGGAGCTGATCCTCAACGTGGATAGGAGATAATTGCCGTGTCAAAGGTGGATTTACAGGAAAGTAATATATACATATACTAACTAGCACCTGGACATCTGAGATCCATGTTTGGTCCCTTCAACTCACCGTAACAGAAGAGGAGGAGGATGATGACCTTCACAGACCACATCTTCATCGGCGATGTGGGTCAACAAAAATACCAGGGACCCGATAAGTCGGTGCCGCTAAGTTTTGAAAAAAGGCCACATATAATGCACCACAAAAAAAAACTAAACTAAATTTAAAAAAAGGCAGCCCTCCTAAACTCAAAACTTCTTTCAGACCAAAATAAATGTTGAAAGTGTTGTTGATTAAAGACGCGTGAGGTTTCACTCCAGTTTTTCTCCCTTGCCTCGACAGTTCAATCATCTGCGCGCCCTGAGAAAGGTTCAGCGATACTCAGGTGTGCAGGTGAACTTTGGTATGTTATCACTTAGTTCCTGTTTTTCTACTTACTCTAGTCCCACCCACCCGCATTCTCTCTCTCTCCAAACCTTAACATCCCAGTCCTCCCTCTCCCATTCACACCTTGAGCCAGTCTCTCTCTCTCTCTCTCTCCCTCTCTCTCTTTCTGCTCCTTTTTTCCTTCTCCTGCCTCTATCTCTACTCTTTCTCTCTGGGGGACATCTGTAGTTTTCTCCAACTTTTCCGTAAATGATTTCAAACTGAAAACATCTTTTTGGCCGAAACAAATAGAAAGTGAAAGAACATGGTTGACACACACGTGAGGCATCCGTCAGGAATTACGGTGTGCTGCCCAAATCTCGATCCAGTTGACGGAACTTGTTTATATATATATATATATATGTAAACTGTAAATATGTATTTACAAAGAATGAGGGTCCAAAGATGGAGCCGTGGGGGACACCACAGGTCAAAGGGACCACTGAGGAAGAGGCATTAACCACGGCTATTGAGCAAGTCAACTTATACTTATACTTATTCCATAAGTTAAAAGGTTTGTTCTGTTTTTGCCATATTAAAGCATGCAGGGACTTATAAACAGAATTAAGTAACTCGATTCAACAAACGAAAAAAAGTGAAAAAGGGTTGAATAGTTTTCTGAAAACATCCTTTACCAAAAGGTTGACCTAATCTAATTAAAATTGACTATTTTCCATGAAATTAAATATGCTATATTCTTTATAAGGACATTATAGGGTTAACTAACAACTGATATGTTGTATATATATATATATATATATATATATATATATATATATATATATATATATATATATATATATATATATATATATGTTGTAGTTTTAATGTGCTATAAAATTGATAAAAACATGTGTTTGAAGGTGGAAGATTTAGCTGAAGACGTATTTTTTCACAGTCAGAGTCACTTTAATTGATTTCATTTAGCTGTGAAAAGGTAGTGAGTGATTTCTAGATGAAAACTAGATCCTAGCCCTCCACTTGGAAAACCTTATTATTGCTGATAACCGCTAAACTACCTGTGCCAAACAAATGATCCCAATTTTTCTTTTAAGAATCATAAAATGAATCATTGCACATTGTTTATAAGTGGGAAAAATCTGAGGAAATTGATGAACATCAGGTAGATTCCAGGTCAAACCCATCAATCATGCCTGATACTCACGTCTGGCATGAATAGTTGTTGTCTTTGATGAATACGCTTGTCCGTGATGCACCTCGCCCAATGTTGGCTCAGATGGAGGTCTGAGACTCAAACACATAGGATGAATGGAATGCAGCTGCTGCTATTGACACTGGATACACCTGTCACTTACTCACCGTTCTCACAGTAGGGAAATTTATTACATCATTAGAAAACACTCCTTAAAATTCTTTAATGTCCTTACCAGGATTTTTTTTTTTTTGGTTATATAAAGACACATAATTATGTTTACTAAGTCCTCACATGCTTCCACATGCCACAAAAACAACTTAATCCACAGTAGCTCCTCAGACCCGCGGTGTCCCCCAGGGCTCTATGCTTGGCCCCTTTCTGATTAGCATACATGCTACCACTGGATAATATTATAAACAGGTTAAGTCAATGGGCAGAAGTTTGTCAGTCAGAAATAGTAAATCAGAAGAAGAAAAGGTGAAGGTAATCTATGTCCCTGAAATCTAAAATGAGTATATTTTTAATTGGTTCAACAAGAAACTACTGCAACGCTCTCAAGCTATCCCAAGTTTACAAAATCTTTTCTTTTTTTTTGCTTATACAACCTTGGAGAGAAACATCCTCATCCGCCTAATTGCTATCTAAGATAAAGAGCTTCCACACAACTAGTTTCCAAAGTTCTTTTCCAGCGGTGTTTGAGAAATGATGCACACTCTCAGAAATGAATATAGATGTCGTATGCATTACTTGACTTTTTTATGTTGAAAGAACTAAATAATAACTTGCATCAAACACAAGAGAATTTCATTATTTCACTGAAATATTACAATAATTTGGAATTTGGAAACGATCCTGTTTGCGTTATGCGGCCATAAAAACAAAGGAGTCAATTTGCATTAGTGTAATTGTAAAAGATTTATGGATTGCTTAACTGTGTTTACTACATTCACATAAATCTGTTGAATAAATGAAACAACTTTATTTGTGTGCTAGAACACCGAGGCCAGATTGATGCCTTCGAGGAAAGCTGGTCCAATTTATCTTGTTTGCATTTTTTATTTGAGTTTTCTCTTAATATTGCGTGTTCTTATCTTTGTGTACTCAACCCAAGCATCGTCAGGTTGTGTCTCTTTCCATAGCTTTATAGTCGGTGTCATAGACAAAGACTTCCTGCCCCTCATTCGCCTTAATCAGACTTGTTGTTTGTCTACTCTCCTGTTAAACAGTGTCACTGCAACGTGCCACCTGGCTGCAACATAATTAAGGGCCTCCCCCACTTACAAACCTTGAGGATCACATGGAGTGTGATCAGGCATCACATGGACCCGGTTGAAGTGTTTTTTTTTGAGTCTGATAGTTGAGTAAGTGGTGTGATTGAGCTTCGAGTAGAAGATGATGCTGTTGATCTCTTGTTAGGCTTCTATTTGGACTCATTTAGTCTGCAATCATGGCTCCGTTCAGAGGGCCTATCAGTCAGGGTTGGAATAAAAGAGTACCAACAACCACTGAGTCACCAAAACCTGGCAGAGAGCACAGTGGAATCTTGTAAAACCAGGCACAGCGAAACATGTCATGTGTAACGTTCAGTCTCTGCGTGTCTCATTAGATGTTGAGGTACTTACACTAATCACCCTAAACATGGTTTTGGACTCTAAATGTGTCAGTGATCATTGAGTTTGTTCATTAAGAGTCGAAACAGATAAACAACACTAATTACCTGCAGCGCAGAGAGTTGGAAGAGGTCACAAAATCAGTGGAAATTGTCTAGGATCTTGATTCAAAACCGACATTCAAAACCTCTAATGATTGGATCTGACTCGTGTCAATGAATTAAATAAATCGTGTGGAAATAACGAAAAGTGGTGTGACTCCGACATGTCGAACCCACGTTAGTCGCTGCATGCGGAGCGTCAACATGCAAATCCTGACTGAAGAAAGGCTATATTCTGATATTCATTATATACTTTATATTCGTTTAATCAGATGACCAATAATCACACTGCCGAGCACGAAGAGTGCAAAAACATTTTTAAAGAACTCGCCGAGTGCTTCTGCGTGGTAATGGTCTCTGAGGTCACAGAGGCGTTCACAAATGACACCTGCAATACTCAGGTAGGACGACATTGGAGTCCGTGAGATGGGATATACGTGTTTTGGCCTCATATTAGACAAAACTCACAAAGACAAGAACTTCTTAAACAGCAAAAAAATATCCCAGCTTTTAACTTATTAAAATAAAAGGCGTGTCGGATAACTTCTTCGGACAATATATATATATATATATATATATATATAAAAAAAAAGAAAGATAAAAATAAATTATTATAATTATAAATGTTCCACATCCCTTCGAAGCGTCAATTAACTTTGGCAGCAAATAATAAGAAATCTAGTCCAGTGTGTTTAGATGTGCAGATTGATACTGCTTCCAGTTTGGCGCTTTGTTTTAATGTTAAACTTCAATGAATTTCATTGTGGAGACCCTTTTCCCCTTGTTTCTAAATGAACTCCCGGCAGAGACATCCCTGAGAGGAAGAGGAGGAGGAGAGGCTTTGATATCGTTGGACACAAACTGCCGAGATGTGATCACTTCAAGAACATCATCAATAAAATGTCGCATTTAAAGCGTCTGCTCCGTCGCAGCAAATCAAACCCATCTGGCGTCTCCCACCACGCCAGATTATTTGAGTCACAAAGACAAGTCGTTGATCTCAACGCGAGACCGGACCGCCCCTGCTCCGGATCGGAGTTCATGCCCCTGGAGAGAGGAAGAAACCCGATTTCTGTTTCTGTTTGAAAATTAGGGCAGAGACCAATTTTTCACAATTCAAAAATGACGTTTCTGTAGAACATGGTTTCATTAAATCCTGATGCTATCTGCTGTAAAACTAGAGATAAATTGTGTTATTAAAAGAAAAATAGGAGCCGGGGTGTTTCGTTCTTCATCCATGGAGTGCAGAAACACTCCCAGAGATTGCAGTCTCCAATTTGTCCTCCTGTGGGATTTGGAAACTGGGAGCAGAAGGTGGGAATCTTATCAGGGTGAATGATTGGAGGGGAGGACGGCGACCACGAAGCCCGCCACCAGGCCCGTCTGGATTGAAACCCCTCGCTGCCACTTTCCCTCAACTGACCCTTGAGTGAAATAATTGAAAGATGGGAGTTATTCTGAACAAGAAGAAGCTGTTTCTCGTGTGCTGTGGTGTGTTTTTTTCTGTTTTTTAAAAGTCGCTGCTGAGAGGTTGACGGGTCACAAAGAGAGAAAAACACAGGAGCTGCCTGGTTTACAGTCGGGCAGAAACAGAACAAGATAAAAATACAATTCTAAAGATAGGCCGAACACACAGGCAGAGTTTACTGATCACAACCCAGGGGATTTAAATTACAAATATAAAAGGTGGTGATCCATGATGCCGGCGCTCACGCTTTCCCCGAAACACAACTGAAAAAACATTTTTCCCTGATGGTAATTTAAATGCATCATAATGCAAATGCAAAATAATAATACTGCTTCTGCACATGACGGAGGAACCCAAAAACCCATGAATTAAAGACCGAGCAGACGTGAGCGGGCATGAATGAACGTTCACGCTCCGAACAGGAATAAATCCTAATAGGCTGATCTTTCCGAACGACACGCTCGCAAATGGCGACGTAACGATGTTGTGAGACGTGACCTTTTCCTAAATGAATGTGGAATGATTATTTTTAAATGTGAAACTCATGTGTGATGTGTCTCGAGGTTACGGCCCATGGTTTGATGCCTGATGTGATTTGTGTAGTGACATTATCAAAATCCATCAATTAAGAGCAGACCGTTATGATTTAGGCAGGTTGGAAGTGTTTGTCAGGGTAAAGAGTCAAAACCGACTGATGGAACAGCAGGAAAGGAATTCAGTTCATTTACTTTAAAATGTGTTGACACCTTAAAATGACATAAAGACAATTACTTGCAAAAACAAAAAGGAGAATCAGGAAGAATATCCCTTTACATTTCTCATTCCTCACCTTGTTTTCATGCACTCTTAATTACCTGCTCAGCGTTCTCTCATGGATTATTATTTAAGTACTTTGCAAGTGTTGACATTTTCATTATTTGCCATTTCCTTCTTGTTTTGCATCTTCTTATGAATTTACCTCTAATTAAAATATATAAACTTTTTCACTTTTCATGCACATTCTATTTTGATTGTTTGCATATGGTCTTAAATCTTGAACTGGACTTTACAATATCAGCTGAGCTAATCAGCTAATCTATCCAGTATCATAGTGACACACCTTCATTATTACTTCCCTCTTTTTAAATCAGTCTCCCTCCACCTGTTTGGTTCTTTCATGCTGTCGTTATGCGTGCCCTCCTCCTCCACAGCTCCGCCTAATCTTCACAAATCCATCACGTTAATCGTTCTTCAGTTTCACCAGTGTCATCAGCCACCGCCACCACTGTCCAGACTTCAAGGGGGGGGGGGTTTCCTTGCTGCTGCTCAGGTCGGAGACCCTTCGATCACACTATACCGGAACAATCTGAGCGCCACAAACATTCTGATGGACTCATTACACCGATGCAACAACACAAGAACATATGTTGTAAAGACAGTTCACTTCCACTGCTGTGTTTAGCACGCCATGCTGCCTTCACTGTTGAGAAATGTCAGGAACTTTTCAGCAACATGGTCTTTACTGTGTCGTCTCTGGAAAACCGATGCTCTCTTTTACTCCTATTAGGGAAGGGTACATAGAGGTACACCCTGTTATTGGTATTGCCTTGGTTACAAATTTGTAATGTAGAAATTCTGCTGTCAGACTTCCAATGAAAAGCATCTTTGGCACCAACCATCCATCAACACGCGATTATGCTAAAATAAGAACAGGCGCCTGCCACCTGAGAAGCTGAGTCAGAATAAAGGCCATCAGTCAGGTAGATTTTGATTTCGATGGAGACTTTATACCGCCCAAACTTTTCTCTGCAGTGTTCGGAAATATGTTAGTCTGTTTGTGAATCTTGGGTTTGAAACGGCTTTTCAGCAGAAAGCCTTTGAAACTTGCAAACGATGCAATGCATAGTAACAAACGACAACCTTTTGGATGAAGTTCTGGACTTTCTAATAATTCCAAGCAAACTTGCAGGTATGAATAATTCTCAGGACAAAGGTCTTAAAACAGCCAGAACATGGTCGGACAGAAAAAGGGTAGTAATTGGTCCAGATCAGACTGAACCATTGTTTGGTTCATTTACAGCGTGAAAGCACTTATTTGGATGGTTAAGGCCAATAAGAGGAAGTACCATCAGGCCAATGTCCGATAAACAATAGAAGACAAACAAACAGAAGAAGGAGGAAGTTTAAAATGGGCCGAGGTTGCACAAGGGTAGAGGAAGAGACGAAGAATGTTGTTTGATAAAGTCAACTAAAAAAAAAAACATGTTTTATATATAACATTTCAAAGACTCTGGTGCAGCTAATGACGATCCTCCAAAGTCTCACATCCAGGTTGATTGGGTAGACAATGTACAAAACTTTAATTTTAAATCAATATATTAGGCCCGCTGTTAAAATTGATATGGATTCTATTTCTATAAATGCATTCTAATAATTTATTTACATGTCTGAAAAACAGGTCCACTGTATATAACAAATATAATTGATTGATAGATTGATCTATTAGTAGGATATTTAGGAGTCTGCTTCCACTCGTCTGTGGAATGCCCTCCCTGACCATCTGAGGGCTCCACAGACGACTGAGACTTTTAAAAAAGGACTTAAAAATGTCCTTTTTAGCAGAACCTATAACTTTTAATTAACATTGCTGCTTTTTGGTCATATGTTTATATTATTATTGTTATATATTTTTTATTAATGCTTTTATCTGCTTAATTTGAAATAGAAAGTAATGGTAAACAGTGCTTTAAGCCTACATTTTTTCTTATTTTTGAATTAGCGTCAGACGTTTTCCTTGGTTGGTCTTTTTTCCCCCCATTCATTCAATGTGAATGTTTCTTGTTTGGTATTTATGACTGGCTGCAGTTAAATAAGGTGTGAATGTTAGATTTGTTGTACTCATAATTCAACTTCACATTGCTTTTCTTTTTTACTGGGAATATCATAATAATGAAATTTCAACTATTAACCATTAAAACATTTTTTTTTCGTATTTGGAATTCAATTATATGCTTCTTTTTTTTTTTTAAGATACAGAAACAGAATGATAGACATCCACCTGAATTGTGGATAGAGGACCAGTAGCATTAAAAAAAATAATACATTAAATAAAGAAATTAAAAATGTACATTTGTTTTTTTAAACAGACCAAAAAACATGATGACAGATTTCTAAGCTGTCCTATAAACAAAGGCGTAAGGTCCCAAAAAAGTAAGTTTATCAGTGTGTTCATATAGTGACAGGTACATAAAGATATACACTACTACTTACACGCAGACTACTTGGCTATGTCAGGAAAGGGGAGGGGCTTACAAGACTTTTAAAGCCTGTGTTAATGATAGCTGAAGAGGCGACAGCTTTGATGGAGAAAATTTCACGTTATTATGAGTTTCATATCTATTAAGTGATCTGTGGCAGTGTCAACTTTGAGAGGACAACAAACTGTTGAACTATACAAGTATGGAGTATTTTACAAGGTAGCAGGTTTACCAACGAAAGTACGTGATTTAGAAACAGCATGAAACATTTTATGATTTTTTATCTCCTTGCAATTTGCCTCTACTCTAACTGCAAATGCTTAATCCTTATTGCAAGACTCAGGTAGCATTTCTTCCAGCTTTCAAAAGACGAGGAATGCAAAAGAACCGGTTGCAATGGCACCATCTAGCCTTAGATAAACAAAACAAACATGATTATGTGGTAAGAACAGTGGCGCTAAGAAACACTGTCATAGCGATGAACGCCTTTTTCAACATAGCGAGGAAAAAGGCGGCTGGCACAAATTGAAAAAGCACCAGGATGTGTGTGACTTGATATCACGACATTTTAAAGGGATGAGGTGGGCAAGAATTTGTTAAAAGGCAGGTACATAAGAATGTTGTAATGTTTATAAGATAAATCTGCTCAAGTCGATTCATATGCACCAAATAGTCCAAAAAACTTTCCGGACATAAAGCTCCCGATGAAAATGATCCATTTAATAGTTTCTGAGTTTAGATCTATGCAACGCCGTGTGCCTAGTAATTTCTAGCAGCTTGTCTTTATTCTGGGCTTAACCAGTGAAGTGGCTTGGTGAGCAGGTAATCAGGAATAGAAGAGCTCCCCTGGTGGACAGGTGAGGGATAGCAGCTCTGAAACAATTGGAGAGGTTTGGAAAGCTGTGAGGAAATATAGAAAGAAAGACAGAAGAGCTCTTCTAATATTATACAACACATTAATAATAATTGTAGCAGTAATTTAGGTGTGGTATTGTTTCTGGGATGACGACACTTGAAAGAATTATGTTAGCGGGAAAAGATGATAAATGCTGTTCTTTATTTTTGGACCCAACTGTTCTCATTGAACCAGATCAAACGGCACTGACAGGCGAGATAAATGCCAGCATCATTATTTTCATGCTGCGCATGAATAATGTGTCCAATGTCACAATCTGTCCTCCTGTGGTGTCCTCAGTGTAATCCGTAAGCTCAGCTTGATGCAAATCTTTAATAAGCCTGGATTTCACAACAGCACCTCATTACAATAAGACTAGCTTTTATAAAGGATGAATAAATGGTTTATAACAGGTTTAAACACTTCATAAGTAATTAGTTTACGTTTATAGACAGCTTATAACACAGCTCTCAATTTATTAACGCGGGTCACGATTTGGCAATATGAAATTAGCAGTACAGATAAGTGCGCTCACTATTTGGCAAAGCGTCAGGTCTCTGATAGTCTTTAGATATAATGAGTTATAGCGGCTTACTAAATATTTGTAAAGTGTTTACAACTCTAATAAGTAAACTACGTACAAGCCAGTTATAAATCCATCAGAGGGGGAGTCTTTTTTAATGTGGCACCAGTAAAACAAGGATTATTAGAGTTTATCATACAGCCGATATCCAGCAGGTTTGGCTTTTGCGGATTTTAACGTTAGCTCGTTTTTAACTCATCACTCGTGAGTGATGTGGCTCTACAGCAGCCACGTCGGAGAGCTGAGGATGAAGGAGGCACGGTCTTCATGAGTCAAGCCTGGGATGACAACCGCTATCCATCAATCAACCCAGGGACACGAGCATACTTCCTGAGTGAGTAGAAGACCAAATACATCCACACAGAGTAATACGTCCCCTTGGCTTCCCTCCGGAGTCACAAATTCAAAAGTGACACCTGAAAGGAAAACTCCAGCCTGTTTATTATTTTACTGATCTTCACTTCACCTTGGATATTGAATTGTAAGGGCGTCGTAAATGTGCACGCCTATGAGAAATAGGGTGCCCTCCAAGTCACAATTCAATTTTTCCCCCCTGTAATGGCTTTTACAAAGAGGGCGCTGGAACCACATGCTTGAATTCTTCTCTCATTACGTTGGTGGACATTTGACTGGGTTAACCGGGTCCAGGAGTCGTCTCTTAAAACATCTGGCCCGGCTATAAATAGTGACAGAACCTCTTTTAATGAACACTGATCTGAAAGAACTTGTCTTCTACTCACACATCCCCCTGATGTGTGAGCAGAAGACCCTACCCCACTGTGTGCTGGAGATCCAAGGACTGATGATGCAAACAGAACCACATCATCTGCAAACAGCGGAGATGAAATTTTACGCTCACACACAGCAGTGTTACATTCCACTACTGTAGAACTTTTGTATAGTTCTGGCAAACTATACTCAAAGTTGATCTATTGTGTCTATATGTCTTTTTTTTTAACTTTGGAACACACTTTGGGATTTTCATTTTTATTTGCAATTCACATTGTTTTGGTTTTTATAACAGAGAAATACAACAATATTGAAATTGTATATCAAAGACTTCAAAATATGTGAAAAAAAAACTTGTTATATATAAAACAAGGTATGTAATTATAGCGTTAAGATCTTAAAATGAATTAAAAAATGAACATTTAGTAAAACAAGCTGAAAAAGAGCATCAAAAGTTAAAATAAAGTCGTTCAAGGAGTTTCCATAGTTTATAAATGGTTGTTGATACTTGGTTTATCATTGTTAAACACATAATGTTAAGATCTTCTGGTAACAAAGCAGTTTAATTTGTTATCATGTTTTGTGTATTACAATGTCACATGTAAAAGTTTTGTGCAAAAACTGGACAAACGTTGAATTTGTTTTCAGTTATTGAATATTTTTATGACATTTTGTCTGAATTCAGAACTTTATTATTTTTTTAAATGGGTGAAACTATTAGCCGGAATAGTGTCATATAAACACTTCCTGATTTCCTTCCTTTCATGTAGAATATAGTGATGAATTATCAAGACACAAATCCCAAAATGAGATTAAAACCATAATAAACCCCAGAACTAGGAAACACCTGAGCATATAAATGTAAATATATCTATTGTCTCTTATCACAAAGATAAGAAAAAACTGGATAGAAGGTTTAAGAAATATACAAGAACTGATTAGTTAAGTCAAAATTCAAAACTTCTAATTATTTTTCTTTTTAAATAAGATCAGCTAATTATGAAGGAAGCAGATAAAAAGACGGAGAGAGCTGTGAAAATAAATGAGACCCACGGAAATCACAGATTAGTCATTTTCTCTATTTGTTTTCGCCCCACTTCATAGTTCTGATTAGAATGACTTAAACTATATTCAATTAACCTTCCGGATGAAATGAAGCGCATCATAAAAAAAAGAAAAGAAAAAAAAAGCTGTTTTCTAGTTGAACTTTTTTTTTTCTCACCTCTTAACTGCAAAGGTTGTCCATTTCTTAATTTATAATTGGATTATTTTAATTAATATGACGCATTTTGAGGATGATAATTAAGCTTTTTTTTTGCCTCTTTAAAGTTGTTCCTGTTGTTGAACATATGAGAAAGTCTGTCATAACAAATGTTTCGACTAAACGCTGAACATTTGTAAACCTGGACTCCGTCTTTCTTGGATTGTTCAACTTTATTTTCATTCAAACTTCTGATAGTGGTTTTATTAAAAAAAAGGATACAATAAAATGTGGGTCATGTTATTGTTTGCTGAATATTTAGCGGCGTAAAGGACTGATCGTCTGATTGTTGTGTTTAAAGGTGATACACAACTACTGCCCCACTAAAAAACATCACATGTTTCTAAGATGGTCCATTATCCAGCTCTAGACAACATCTATCTCTATCTATTCCTTTGGGGGCATTCAATAATGCGATATATTAGATATTAGACGACCAAGTGTTTAGGCGAGCACGTTTTCAAGAAGAGAAAAATTTTAATCATTTCATGATTAAAATTTTGTATTTCATAGAGAATAATCAGTTTTAATCAGATTAGATGTCTGTGTTGATTCTGATTCATCCAGGTTCTAATAATCCATGTGGGTTGAATCAAAAGTAACTGGACGTCAGTTCTGGCTTAAAGACCTTCTCATCAAAGAGTCTTCTTCGGTTCTGACTTAAAGTTTTTGGGAAAGCATGTTTTTTAAGAAACTATTTAACCCTTATTAGACGTTTTAGGTTGTATCAAGGTACATAAGTCTGTAAAGTAAATCCTCACATGCTTTATATGCCAGAAATAATCGTACGTATTCTTTCTCAATAGCCATGGTTAAAACCTCCCTTTGACCTGTGGTGTCCCCCAGGGCTCCGTCCTCGGCCCCTTCCTCTTTAGCATAAACCGTAAATCCTGTCCTATTAGAAACAGCTTCAGTCAGATGACATAATGTGTTAAATAAGAAATGGTGACTCAAAATGTGCAGGACATTAAAAGGTTTACATAACATAACATAATATATTCTAAAGTTACAATATATGAACTGAAACAAAAGCCTCCGTAAATAAAACAAATAAAATAAGGGGAATCCAAGGCGGATGTCTGTTATCAGTCCTAGTTATCAGCTGCTTGTTTTGTAAAATAAACAAACACAACCGCTTCATGTAGCGCTTATTGAAAAGGCTACGTGCTAGCAGAAGACATCCATGTTTTCTACATCCAAACTCAGCCAGAACCAACTTTCTCTCCTTATTTGACCCAGAAATCCCCTACGGCCCAGTGACATTTTTGTTGACTCCAGCGGCAACCACAATATTTGGACTTTTTTTTTTTAAGAATGATTATTTCGTGGCTGAGCTTGTGCAGAGCCATGACTCCCGTCTCACTGCATAGAAGGCAAACACCGGGATCAGATGTGACAGGCTGATACTTGCTTGCTGGAGCTGCTCTGGGAAACACGACAGGCCGTGTTTGTCCGATGAGAAATCCTCCGGAGTCAGACAGACGGAGACGGGAGATAGTGAGGGGAGGAGAGAGAGAGAGAGAGAGAGAGAGAGAGAGAGAGAGAGAGAGAGAGAGAGAGAGAAATATGGCCGGAGAGGAGGAGAAAATGAGAATGAAACGGCAGAGTGTTGGATTGTCTCCTGTGACCTTTTGCAAATAGATTTAGTTAAACTTGCTCCTTTTTTTCTCCTGAGGTGAAGGGTAATGACCGGGCCGTCCTGATTATATTGCTTTTGCACTTGTGGAGATGGACGATACTCATCGGCGCATAAATATGCACTGAAACATGAACCCTCACTAACTCTATCAATGTATTCTGTGCCTGTTGGGCAATTTCTAAACTAAAGGTCAGGACTGACAATGATTGGAATCCCTTTTTGTGATCTGCCAACCATGAAAGATTACCAAAGGGATGAAGGAGGAACGAAAGCGAACAAGAGAGGAGCTGAAAGATTTTATGCATCAGGTTCGAGGATGGACGAAGGAGCTGAGAATCAAAATATGTCGTCCTTCAATGTTCATGCGTGGATACGGTTGGTTTCAGACTCAAGCTGCTCGCACGTCTAGGCGTAGATCTCATCTTCATTCATGCCCGACTCCTGAGCGGGGAGTTAGGAGAGCGGGAGCAGCCGTGGATCGAGAAGTGAAACGAGGATCAGGGGAGCAAGACGGGAAAAACAGACAGGAAAAAAAAGTCAGGGTTGAATTTGAGAGAAAAAGATTTAGCTGACATGAGACACACAGCCTTCGGCTGAAATCGGCGTTGAAGCCATACGGTGATGCAAATAAACCTGACACTACACGGAAGATGTCTGCCAAACCATCTGACAGGTCCTGCAGCCTCCCTCTTTGACAGATGATCCATAATTACCGCTCTCCGCGACTACAGCAGCAATTATAAATGAATCCGTAATGCCGTACAAAGCTGACGTCAGAATTTACCCTCAGGCACACGCTTGTTATGTTTGAATCTTTGTCAGGTGGCATTCCTGATTCATCCGTCTGTGATGCAGTGCCACATAGATAATGCAGCACTGCCATTTCACTAATGCTCGTTATTTCGCGCAGGAGCTTGGCCTACGTCCCCGACAGCAAGGATATATCCCTGAAAAGCCCCGAATTCCATACATTTTATGAGCAATCCCCCCAACTGCCTTAAATTAAATGTGTAGTTGTGTCAAAAAAAGTTTTATTCTTCACAAAAAAATTTTTTTTTAAATGGCTATTAGCTTTAATGTGATCTATCAGAGTCAAATATAGAAGATAAATCTCTAGAATCTCTACATTTCATATGCATCAAATTTGGACGACATCAGACCGACGGTCGGGGAGTTATGTCTGAAAGAAAAACATATTTTGTAAAACTGATCATAGACCATGGAGACTCCTGTCACACCGCTTTTCAATTTATACATCAAAATATCAATACTTTGCTTCAATCTTCAAACAGATTACTGCAAATGTATAAAAGTATTCAGTCAGACTTTCAGATATGAGTCTGTCTTCGGTGCTCAGACTCTTCAGGGAGATTTTGATTGTAGCGTATCCGCCCTGATCAGCTGTAAAACATATCCCTGTTTGGAGTCAGGATACTGGTGGCGGTGGCTGATGATTCTGCTGAGACGGATGAATGGCGTGGTTGATGTGCTGTATTTTCCCCGAGGACAGGGCGGATGTGGGTAGGTGTAGGGCAGAGAACCCTGTGGCATGAAAAAACTAGATGAATTTAGAGAATCATATTCACAGAGAAGGTAGCGTCCTGATTGGCTTATAATGAACGTGTGTCTCCGTGATTGGCTAGATGTAAAGAGTTGATGAGCATAGCTGATATAGATTGATACCCCGGACCCTGAGGTGGGTACTACAGAATGAGCAAGTTTGAAAGGTCAGATAAATGGAGTGATATGAAGATGACTGTGGCTCGAATGTGTGAGATGACCATTTTCCTGACTGAACTTTTTAGCCTCATGTTCCACAAAAACCCAACTTTTCCATTCCTCAGTTACACTAAATATTATTCAACTGCAGTAATCTTTACAGCTCAACCAGAGTAAATTCCCAGCCAAATTCCAACCATGAGCATTAGCAACTTTTTGCTAAATATTTATTTGCATGTGTCGTATATTTAGAAATGACTGTGAATGTAGTGGCTAATTATTCCTGCGGCTAAAATCAAGCTAAAACTGAGACCCTGTTGTCTGCGAAGTCGCAAACGAGACACCACAGAGAATCAAGTTTCACAACACCTATTCCTGCGAGTCAAAGGCCGTGTCGACGAGACGCTTAACGAGAGACAGACAGCTGAAGTTCTCCACATTAACATCTCAGTGCTTGATTGACGTGTTTATCACACAGTATTCCAGGCGTGTGGCGCCGAGTTGATCTCTGCTGCCTTTGTGCTCTGAGACATTAAAGTCGTGTCGGGCTGCTACCCCCTGCTGTTTAATATCCGAGAGGCAGTGAATCATTCTTAGACATTCAGATGTGTCGTGTTGTATTTGTGGAATAGAAACAAAATATGCAGACATATCGGATCTCGCGCCCTGAAAGCAATGATGTGTGTGGAACTTTTTTTCTCATACTCCTGTTTGGCCCAATCAGGGTAAATAATTCATCACAGGGCTAGTTTGGATGGTGACCTTGTTAGCATCTGCTTCGCTGACACCTGCTGGTGCGTTTACAACAAGAGAAATGACATGTCCTCCATGGAAACTCTGGCGCTGGTTCATTTCCAATCAAACACATTCGCCGTCTACGCGCTGCAGCTCATTGCTCCTCTCTTTGAGTTTCAAAATCCATAATTGTCCGCTGACAGATTCCCCCCATGCTATGCTACATTTTGTTGTTATCTGATTAGTTGGAGCGAGAGACCGACCGGGATTTATTATACTGCTGTCCCTCCTAATATCACACCAGGCTCTTTCCCAAACATCGCCCGGAATGTTAAGTCTTTCCTCTCGCGTCCCCTGTTAACGACGCAGAGGCATGAGAAACGGCGTCTGCACCTTCAGCATCAGTTCATGTTCTTCCTTAGATACGCAGCTACGACTGGAACTGCATTTAAATTTAACTTTCATACCGATGCTGCAGTGAGCCGAAATGTTGTCTCTGATAAATGTGGATAACAGTAGTAGTTCATCAGGATGTTTTCAGTTTCTACGCCATGTGACCTTGTCCGCATCAGGGATCATTTATTGATCCTACAGGGGAAATGTATAACTAGACCTACGCCATCCTCCCCCGGTTGAGTAAAATATGAACTATTTCAAAATAAAATTTGATTTAAAAGAGATAGATCTTTTCCAGTGGATTAATATTCAACACATTTGAACTAAATCAGACCAACAGTTGAGAAATGAGGGCGCCATAACCCACATAATGTCACAAATGGTCAACTGACCTTTCCCACAATCAATCCACTTCTTCCTCTCACTGAGGTCTATGTGGGTATGAAATCTTAACAATGATCCTTAAGTTAATAACCTTTTGAATTATGAAAGGAAAGCAGTGTTTTTCGCAAAAAAATCAATAAATTTAACTATAAAGAGAAAAATAGGATATATACGAGATAGATCTCCGATAGTCGATTTATATGTTTGGACTAAACCGAGCTAATGGGTGATGACTAAAAACAATTCAGTGAATATCTGCTATGCAACAGAATATAAATTACATTGTGAACATTCTGTATGTGGCAGAAAATAGCCAAGCAACTAGTTATTGTAAATGTATCTGGAGTAGAGGCAAAAAGCAATTCACATATTTGGTGGAGAAGGCAACCTGCTGTAAATAATAAATGTCAAAAATTGATTAAAATTAGAGAAAACGAATGTTAAACAATCCATCATGAAAATGTCTGATCATTATCTGCCACATATATAATCAAAACGTGTCTCACACGCCCCTCCTTTCCCCCCGTCACAAAGCCAGCATATGATTCGGTTTATTAATGATCATATCTTTGATTAAGAAAATATTACTTTTTTAGTTTTAAGTATATTTTTCAGTCCCTCACAAAGCGTTGCAGGAAGAACTCTCAGCACGCAACGGGTTTTTGAAAAGAATCCTAAAACCTTGAATCTGAGGCATCAGCGTTTTCATCCAGCGGTGGATCAGCGGTGAAGCTTTAGACGGTGCAGCAGCAAGACAAATCCAAAATGTTAGGATGGCAGCCATTTGTTGTCTGACTTCATCTTCAGCAGTGAGGGAGATCATGCTCTCTCCTTATGAGCCTGGTGTGAGGTATGAAATAGTCACACCGAGAAATGGTGTCGAGCAAACTTCAGAGAACACCTGACATCAAATCATCCGTCTCTAGTTATCGCTAGCACCGCACAGGAGCTGCTGTCTCGGATCACGGAGGGTCCTTCGATAAAATTGAATTTCAAGACATTTCTTTGGACAGGTCTTGGCATTTGAGAAACATTCCCCCAATAATTTTGAATAACGCCATTTCCTTTCTGCTTCCATTCTTGCCCTGAGCGGAGTGTGTCAGATTGATAACATGGACGTCCAATAGATTTGAAGTAAGGATGGGGGTCTTCATGGGCCAATTACATTTCACCTGGGCGGGACCAAAGGGACAATCTTTAAGACTGAAACTCAATGACGTGGTCAAAGTCTCAGTATGCCACTTACCTCTAACCTTATTCATAAATATAACACAGCATAGCTTTTCCCTCCAGTCTAAATCTTACGAACCCTTTCTGACCTCAGAGAAATCCCATGGCTGTAAATAATCTCATGTAGGTTGCAGAAGTAAGTCACAAAGGCCTTTGAAGTGTTTTTTGGAGCCCTGATAATGTGACCCAGTAGGGAGACCTGCTTATGGACTGACCTATTTTGAACAGTTTCATGTGTTTCTCTAAGTTCATAGTTTTCATAATTCTCGGTTGTCAATCTTGCAGTTGTCCCTATCCCCTGCAACAATCTCCAGCTCATCCCGCTGATCCAGGCCAGATAAGATATACAAACCCTCCGCCTAGTCCTGGGCCTAGTCTAGAGTCTCTTTGCCTGGAAGACCTCCAAAGGTTGGCATCCTTATCAGATGACCGAACCACCTCAGCTGCCTCCATTCAACAAGGAGTGGCAGCTCCGCTTATCTGTGACAGCCACCCTACGAAGGAAGCTCCTTTTAGCGGTTTGTATTTGTGACCTCATTCTTTCAGTCACTAATAATAATAATAATAATACATTTAATTTATAATGCACTTTACATTTGGATCAACTACCCAGAGTGAAGGTTGGACCATAGATCGAGTGGTGAAATGAGAACTTTGCCTCCCAACTCAACTCTCCCTTCACAACGGGCCGATACAACACCCATTTTACCGCTGATGCACCAAATCGCCTGTCCATGTCACGGTCACATGATCCTCACAAGGAAAATCTGTCTCTGTTCGTCCTCTCCGCATTTTGGTACGCAATACGGATGCTTGAGTACACTAATACTCCATATTAGTGTACTCAAGAGGAAGACTTGCAATTCTAAGTTACCCAAACCCTCCCCTCCGTAACTGTGCTTTAATACCCTGTCCATGAATATTAAGAACACCATCAGAGACAAGGGGACAACCTTCAGGGAGTCCAACACTCATTGAGAGCGACTGATTCTAGTGGCAATTATTGTTCCTTTGATGAAATAAGAGATAAATAAAGAAATGCTTCATCACAGCGTGTTGATCAGACTCATGAATAAAGGTTTGGTTGGGTCTCAGGAGATTTTCGGTTTTCAATTTCTGAAACTTTTGGGTGTGGGAGTGGCGGTTGTGCCGGCAGAGGGGAGCAGCTGAACTGCCGTCAACAAAACAGCGGCGCGCCTTCAATCCACATCGATTCTTCTGTGGGATTCAAATGAGCTGGCGTGCAAGTCGAGTGGGTCTGATGGCTCAATCAGTGAAAGTTAATTATAGTCTCAGCTGGGAAGAGGTGCAGTCAGAGAAGATCACCTCGGCACGGATCTCCTGAGGAGAACATTATGTGATTTCAGAACCGGGGGCAGGAGCAGCGCTATGTGGCCATGATGAGGTGTTAAATAAGCAGCAGGCACAAAACAAGGCTCTTCATTAGCTGTTTGCATGATACGACTTCAAAGTGTCTGAAAGTGATACAAAGAATCATAGGCATACGGATTAGGGAACATGAATAAACGAATAATTGAACTGTGGTGAATTGAGCGATGAATGACGAGCCGGCAGATTAACTTTCTTCTGCATGTTGTCAGCTAAGAGAATAGCAGAACAATCTGTTAACTAAATTGGTTAAACACATTAAATGTGACTCATCAATAATCTCAAACGAGTAAAATATGAACTATTACAATGAAAAGAATGTTTACACAGGATAGATTTCCTTCTTTAGGCAATTTGGACATAATTGGACATATAGCTGAGAATAACAAAGAAGCGTAGGAAAGTGCGAGTGGAAGTTGTGCTCTACCAAAACATGTAAAGATCATAGAAAAAAACAACCCCCCCCCCCCTTATTGAGTGGCCTATGAACATTTACAGTAAAATATGGTATGTACAAAAATAGATATCTTTGATTCATATGATTCCTACGCACCAAATTTGGACTAAATTGAGCCAACGGTTGAGAAATGATGGACCGAAAACATTTATAGGTAAAGCTCCCCCTAGTGTCGGAAATGTACAATCAACCTTTTTTTTTAGTTTTTGAGTTATGTAAAGAAAACAGTGTTTCCCATAAAAAAAAAGAGCTCCCCCGCCTGAGTAGAATATAAACTACCAAAGTAACATATGATATTTACAAGATCGATCTACTCAGTCCGATTCATATGCCCCAAATTTGGACTAAATGGGACAAATGGTTAAGAAATTATGTCCTAAAAGCAGTGTTTCCTACAAAAAGCTCCCCCTAGTGAGTAAAATGTGTACTTTTAAAGTTATACACAATATTTTACATGATAAATCGTCTCGAACGAGTCATGGCCACCAGATTTGCACTCAATTGGACCTGACTTCTGTAGATAAAGCTCCCACTAGGGACTTTTCCTAAAATCAAGCCTGTTCTTCCTCACACAAAAGTCTTTTTGGGTATAAAATTGAAAAATAACATCAACACAATGGTTGTGATGAAGGATCAGAGCAGCGATAACCATTCCATAATATCCCTGACTGTCCGAGGACATAATTAGTGCATCTTTGCCAGCGCCAACTTGTGGCATATTTGTGAAAAAACAACATTACACATTCTTAGTTTCTTGTTGTCGCAAAGGAAAATAAACTCTCTCTGGGGAGAAATCAAAGGTTCATAACAATACAAAGGGTTAAATAGTTCTAGAATCTCTTCAGGTGCTGATTTTTGGTAAAATTACCAGCAAGGCAACTGAAGATTTGACATTTCTTTCAACCGGCCGTCCTTTTCTACGATGAAGATTATGTTGTATTTCTCCTGTCAGTTTTCAAGCCTCAGTATGATTTTTTTTTTTGGATGGGACTCATAAAATCTGGCATTAATATGAGCTTGATGATACCCGATAAAACCAATCTTGGCCTGGGTGGATGCTGGGATCAGCATATAGAAATTAATAAGGGAGCACCAGATGGCGGTGTAATTTGATTAAGAGCCTGTCAAAGCTCCCCTCGGTTTATGATTTGATAGGGATATTACTTAGTTCTATTTCCTGTGTAGTTTGTTTTTATCACCAAGGACATTAAAATGTTCACTTAGGTTTGTTTGTGTGTCGGTTGGTGGCATGAACACAAAAACAACTTGATGGATTTTCATTGAACTTGGTGGGATAGTGGAGTATGTGGCAGGGAAGAAATGCCATGGGTCATGGGTCATGGGTCATGGGTCATGGGTCATGGGTCTGGACAGCGGGGATGATCCAGGAGTTTTTCCTCCACCATTGGGTTGTTTCTGTCTACAGGAAAAGATATCCTTAAAAGATTCTGGATCCTTGGATCACCTTTTAACTTTGTACAACATTAGCATGTTTACTATAGTGCAGCAACTGGAGGCGGTGAACTCCATTTTGGCTCCAGATGTGTCCATAATGTTACATAAAAATATAAATATGAAAGCGTTGGAGTGGGGTCATCAAGATCGTTTAGAATTTTAGAGCAAATGTCATTTCTTAATATCGAATAAATAATGATACCGGTGTGTTTTTAAATTCCTAGAGGAGGCTCTCGTCGTCGAAGGGTCATAATTTGAGGGTCCATCTATGACACTAGTGCTTTTAGTTGAGATGACGTTGGTGCCTTGATGGACGTTTGTCTTGTTTCACCTGCTCTTACATCGAATGATGTGGGTTTTGTCATGCATAAAACTACCTGGTGAGGAATTAAATGCAAGCTAGAACAAAATTTGATTTGAACCTATAAAATCTTGGAGTTATTCCGAATTCAGGATTTGTTAAAACCCCAAAAAGTTTGGCATATTATGGACTCTTCATCGCTGCCGCAGACCCTTAACACGATGACACATTCTGGTTCATTTTCAAATTTTACACCCACATATTCGTTAGTGTGAGGAAGAACTGGGTTGATTCTGGGAAAAGTTGGTTGTATATTTCCAACATTAGGGGGAGCTTTATCCCAAACAGTTTAGGGGTCCTAATTTGAGTTCAAGAGTTCAAAAGAGTTCAAAATGTACTCATTAGGGGGACCTTTTCTAAGGAATTACACTGTTTTTCGGACATATCTAATTCAAGGTCTTCGACCAGGGGGGCTTGCTTATACAATGGAAGGGATTGGGGGCTTTTCAGGGATCTGTTCTTGCTGTCAGGGGCAACAAGTTAACATTATAAGTTCAGGGTATTCTGTGTTTTTTTCTCTACATTATCACATATCACACATCAATTCATGTAATTCTTGAAAGCAGAAAATCTTTTTTTTCTCCTGGAATATCACATGACTTATGTGAATAAGTGCACCGATGATACGCTATTAACTATTTTTAGCTAATATTCAGAGTGTTGTTATTGGCTCTGTTAAAAAAGAGGAAAATGTGTCACTTTATTGCAAATTTGTTGCATCCAAAAGTCTGAAATAACACAGTTTTCTGTGCAAATGTTATGTGGAATGTGGTTTTCAGTTTCTAAAACTAGAAGTGTCAACATGCTCTGCATGGGATTACGTAAGAACCCTCAGAATGAGCAAGGGTCTTTGGAAGTGTATTGTGATATTTTTTTTTTATACGTACAACCAAATACATACAGCTTGAAATCCCTGTTGGCTCTCTGAGCCTAACGAGCAGCGCCGGAGAGCTTTGACAGAGCCCCACTTAGGGAGAGCTCTGCCTCTTTAAAGTCCACCATCATAGCGTGGATTTCACCGCCATCAATACCCCCTGAATCAGCTGCTCTGTGGAGATGACGCGGCTCAAGGCTCTGCAGGGCACAACAAGAACAACGTGCTCTATTGATCTTTTTCACCACACTCTAGGAGATAAAGTAGTTGGTCCAGATTCAGAGCCAAATCTCCCCCCGCCTCCCCCCCACCCTGAGTTCTCAGATGTCTTTGTGTGGAAAAAAAAAAGTTTTGAGAAAATCAAACTTTGCTCAATTATAAAAGGTTTGGAATCAGATCTTTGAGGGGATACTGATAAGCCGAGCAGCGTGGCCTGGAGATTACAGATGGTTAACGAAGATAGCGACGCAATTAAGGCCGCCGCTCAGTCATGTGAGACTTTTCAGTCGATTAGGATTTCCTCCGTCACTTTTGAAGCAATTACGGTGACAGAGAGAGTCCATGCAGACGTGTAAGTGTCCTCTGATCACTGCATGAGACACGACTCGTTGCTTTTATGAAGTTCCCAGCTCATGCTGGGGTTTGAATAACTTTCAGACCGGGGTGTGAGCTATGCGATGGGTCGGCACCAGCAGGCTCGACCGGGCTCATTAAATCCCCCCAGATGGCAAAGGCACCGGCGCTGTGGAGTGAATGGTATTATTACCCAGCAGGGTGAACCGTGGACCAAATGTTGTCCTGGTCTGTCTTTGGACCCCCAAATAACATTGAAACACTTCTAGCTGTGAGCTCATCTGCAAAATGGTTTATCGCCCTCGATTAGAAACTTACTTTTATTTTTTATTGTTTCTTTAGCATCAGTCGAGAACACAGTGAAAAAATAAATGTATATATAAATTAGCATTGGGAACAACTACAACAAAACACCCGAGTAGAAGACTGAAGCGCCAGAACCAGATATGCTTGACGGTGTAAAAATATGGCGGGTCTACAGCAGCATGGAGATGTCAGGGCCTGATCTCCAGTTATCAGAAGTGTTTGGATTGAGATTGGTGGAAGAGAAAATTGTTTTATGTTTAAGTATATCCCTGGAATGAAAGGAAGAACTGGATTGATTTTGGGAAAAGTTGATTGTATATTAAGAAAACTTGAGGGACATTATCTACAAAAGTTTTCAGGCAAATGTTTTCCGGTCCATAATTCCTCAACCGTAGGTCCAATTTGGAATTTTGTCATACTTGGTGAATATAAATCAACTCAAGGAGATCTAGCTTTCATCTTTTCCCCTAACAGCTTAATAGCTAATAGCTTTTGTACGAAAAAAGGACAAAAAAGGAAAGAATTTCACTAGAAACATAAAAAGCCTTTTAACCGGTTGAGTGAAAGCGCCGGCATTTTGAAGTCACCTCCAGAAAAGGTCAAGAGCTCGCCTGTGGCGGTCTGCACGGACTCTTCGCGCTGTTTAACAGCTACTCCAAAATATCACCATGGGCGACATTAGCACACACAGCTGCTTGAGAAATTAAAAGCTGCAAATAAATCTTCACAAATTGGCTCGGCGCTAATTACCTGGTCCCAGACCCTTATCGTAACTTAATCCTAAATCTGAGCACGAGTCCAGTCCTCGTGCTGACGAGCAGCCACATCCAACACATACGTGGAGCTGATGATATCACCACAGAAGTATGGAACCAAATATGTTATCAGAGAAACACGCGCTAACACACAAATGTGCGTCGCGTTACAGCGTGAGGGAATTCACCAGCAGGTGTAGCGACCGATCAGACCTGCTTAGAAAAAGAAAAGCTGTTCCAAGCGTGCAGATGGCGCTGGCAGCGACAAAATAGCATCCAGAGCTCCTGCTGCTTCACTCAGCACACCTCACCTCCTACTTAACACCACCCTCGCACCGAACAAATAATAGGGATGATCTCAACACATGGTCCATAGATGACTTTAGATGTGAACACTACGATAATCCGTCTTTTCTCAAAGACAGTCACTCATCCTTGTCCCGGCTCCAACGGCCACATCTAAACATCAGAGCTCCCCCCCCCCTCCAACCCCCCACTGAGCAGAGGCTGGTTTGGAAGGTCCTGTTGGTTAAACGTATCCGGCTCATCACAATTCCACACCGGAAACAATCTAAGAGGATTTTCAAGATGATTTCTGAACAACTTTGGACAGACACCAGAGAAAAAATATTTTCAGTTCCTTATTATCTGTGGAAAGCAGACAAAGGAGGGGGAACAGAGAGGTTTATGGGTAACAGGATGACGAATAGAGCGATGGTCCATGCCTCCGTGATTACTTTATATTTGCCAGGCTTTAGATGTGTCAGCGCGTCTATTTTCTTTGCATCTCACTGTATCATCATTTCACCTGGGCGCTATGGAAGTCTGTAATGGATTCAGATTCCCAGAGGAAATTTACTTCTCTGCAAACAAATATGATAAATCACATAAAAATATAAAATGTTCTCTTCCGTTGTGCAGCACTGAAGGCTAGCGCTCTCCCACCAGCACACAAAGTCCGCCTCGTCGGACGCTCATCTGTAAGAGTTTAATTTCAAAATATCTATAAATGTACCAAAATCCATAAGAAAGAAAAGAAAAACATGCAGAAAAGTTTTAATTAAACTCTAAAAGTTGCAAAAATTCGATTAAATGGCAAATAAATGCATCATCAGCGTTAAAGGGGACTGCCGGATCCTCTGGGTCATCTAGTTAAACACTAAAATAAGCTTTTTTATCCTCGCACGGTCGCTGCATCTTCCCTTAAGAACCTTTCCCTCAATGGTTACTTTGGGATTCATTTTGTGAAAGGGCAGTTGCATCTTTCCACCACTAGGGGAACTTAATTTCTTTTTCGGACCATAATTTCTCAACAGTCTGTCCGATTTAGTCCAGATTTGTTGCATAAGAATCGATTGGAGAGGATCTATCTGTTATATATCACATTTCACTTTAATAGTTTATGTTTTACTCCATTGGGGAAACTTTTTTCTAAAAAAAAAAAAAAAAAATGTTTTTGGTACATAACTTTCTAACTGTCCAAATTTGGTGTATATGAATATATTTTATTTTATATTACAATTTTTTTGCCATTAAGGGGAGCTATCTGTGTAAAATAATACTTTTCATCTGCAAATTCCCAACCATACGTCTAATAGTGTCTAAATTCAGCTCATATGAATTGACACTAGGAAATCTGTGTTGGTTTGTTGCTGAGGTCAGAAGAAATTGTTAACTATATATATATATATATATTCCTTATTGAGTAACAACGTATATATTTTTATTCATAAAAATGTTTGAGAGGATTTAATGAATCACCTTTAATTTGAGGAGTTCAATCAGGGGGATTGCTTGCACAACGCAGGGGATTGGGGGCTTTTCGGGCATATACCCCTGCTGTCTGATGGGATGATACCACAGATCTTATTTAAATAATATCAACCTTGCATAATTATTTTAACTACAATTAACTACGATAAGTGAATAAAGATATACTAATATGACAAAATTTATATTCATTATTCATATTTTAAGTCCGACTCATGAAACTGCAAACATGAAAACTCTTTTTATCGATAATGAAACACTGAGAGATGCTATACATGTAAAATATGTTAAATAAAATACACGTTAGATAAAATACATGTTTTGTATTTTTTTCTACCAAAAACCGTTCTAAACGGATCAGGATGTGTTTGCTGGAAAACTCGATTCCAAATGGAGTTTGGACAAACATTGACATTCTCACCTACAGGAACTGTAAGTTGTAATTGGCGTCACACTAGGTGGGTTTACACGGGACGCTTTTCTCCTATCCAAATTAAACCCTTCCGAATTGTAAAGTCGGTCGCCTGTTTACGTGACCTGTGATCTTTTCCGACCCGGTGTTTACATGCATCGACTCATCTAATCAAAAATCCTTTCACACGTGCGCAGACATTCCACATTCATGTCAAAGTCAGCCAGAACATTACGTCCCAATGCTGGGCATCAGCAGATACAACCCAAACAGAGAGCTTCCCGGCATTTACATGCAGCGACTGGCTATCGGAAAGACTTTCTTAAAGGCGGTCCATGTAAGCCCACCTACTGATTGACACATGCTCACAAACATATTTGTGGGGGAATTTGTGAACTAGCAACTTGTCCAGAACTCTCACCTTGTCCAATGTCAGCTGGGATAGGCTCCGCCCCCCCCCCTCTGACGCTCCATCTAGAAAATGGATGGATGGTCTAATATTTGCTGTAGATTACGTAGAAAATGAATCTATTTGTTTAGACCCTCGATGATATCCTGGATTATGTTTCCTCAGACTGATTAGAGTGAAATCTGAATTTATCAAACGTGGCTCTCAAAGAAAATGTCAACCCCGAATAAACTGATCCTTGTTGTGCGGTACAAGTGTGTACTTCTCATCTCAGAGTGAGGAGAAGCTCCTGGCCCTCAAGTCCAGATTTTTAAATAACAGCTTTTTAGAGATTAATCCAAGTCTATAAGAAAGATTATTTTCTTATCTTAAAACCCTGAAGAAATCGTATTCTTTAGGACTCATTGTTTTTGCAGGTATTTCTAACTCTGCTGTACTGCGAAAAAAAAATCCTTTTTTTTTTCCATATATGAAGAACGAGATCTTTTACCGAAAACATGACTGTCCAATTAAAGGGAACTATTATGAAGGCAAACTTTCATTTTGATTTAACGCTAACACTGGGTGAAACACATTTATTACTGACTGCTAACAAAAGACAAAGCATTTCCAATTACCACAAATAGGCTAACAATCACTTAGAAGATTAGAGAGAATGTGAGGCTCTCTGTACGTCTGTGGTTGAATCTCACATGCTGCATGTACAAACACCTATAAATAGGATTTTGTCGATGAATTATTCAAACGCGTAAGCGCGCTCCATATATCTATTACACATTAATTATAGAAGCATCCATTACGGCTGTAATGCATACTAAATAATTCCTGATACATAAAGCGTCGCTGCGGTTTCTTCGGGATCTCTTTACAATTACATCCAATTGCTGCCGCTTCTTCATTTTATAAGTAGTGAAAGCTGTTCAATAGTTTTTCAATAAGAAGTTCATCAAGAAGTGAAAAATGAAAAAAAAGAAGGAAAAAAAGGCCTTGATCATTTTTATTTTTAAGAAAATGTTGCCTCGTTCATACATGTTAGGGTGACTCCTCATCATCCTCTTTCCAAGTGGAACTGATTGTTGATTAATATGAAATAGCTTTTTTTATATTCATAAATATGATATGGTGCATTTGGAATTTAAAACTACTGGGTTAAAATCAAAATCCTTGAACCTCATTTTTCTTCCTCCACCTCCTCCTCCTCGCCACCTTCTGAAGCCCTTCCTTGCAGAGCTACAAAACCTAAACGAAACCCATACCCTGGGAGAAAAGTCTGAGATTTCACATCATTTAGAATGTTCATCATCTGTTAAGTGAAACGTACAAATATCCTCACTGGAAGAAACAAACACCTCAAACATTGAGTCTGTCATCATTATTATTGACTGGTGGTTATTAATGTCATCAGGTTGTTAGGCCTACTCTGCCGTGAACCTCCGACCTCTGACCTCTGACCGACTCAAAAAATAAAGTCAGCAAAGAGACAAACGCAGTGCGAAGTGAGAAGTTGATCGGAGCCGGTCTTTTGTTGGCGACCACTGCACCAATCTGTCTTTACGTTCCCCCGCGTGTCCAACAGCCTCCGTGGTTCTCGCTGGAGAAGAACCTTTACGGCATTAATGTTGGCACTCAGACTGAGTCTGGATACTGGTGGTGGTGGCTGATGACCACCACCACCAGTATCCAGTGGTGGTGGTCATCAGCCACCCCAATGGCTACATTCATTGGGGTGGCTTCACCAGAGGCTTGGTGAAGGAGGAGGCTGATGGAGAGAGAGTCGTACTTAAAGACAGCAGCTGATGGCGACGGACTGAACATGCAGGTGTGACAGAGTGATTGGATGGATGAAGATAGACGAGAGAGTTAGTAAGTTAGTTACTTAGTTAGTTACTAGTTAGTAGCTAGTGAGTGAGAAAGGGCTTTTTTGGGGAGTTGTTCCTGACCCGGACAGAGGGTCTGTCCGGGATGTTGACAGAGGATGTTGAATCATGTACAGATTGTAAAGCCCATCGAGGCAAATAGTGATTTTAAGGATTTTGGGCGGTACAAATAAAGTTTAGTTGAGTGCAGCTGACATGAAATGAGGCTCCAGATTGTGAAGCATGAAAATGAGACAGAGCAAGAGAGAGGGTGATGATGAAAGAATGGCACGAGAAGAACAGAAGCCCAAGAGTGCAAGAAGAAAGTCTTTCTGGCGGAACTTTGGACAGATCTCCACGAGGACCATCGTTGATGGTTCGACCGATGAGTCCGATCATCTCCATGGAGGGAGAAACCCCTAAATCTGGTAAATTCTTGTATATTCTACTGTTAGTTTTAATTATATATCCAGTTTATCTGGAGTCTCTCATTAGCAGAAAGGGTTCTGAGGTGTGTTTGGGTTTTATATGTGCATAAAAGCGCTATAACTTAATAATACTAAACTTTACATGGTTCATGGGTGAACATCAGTCAGTTGGGATTCGTCCTTTCATGGGTGTAACTTCATGCCAAGAGGATTCAGATGATGTGTTTTACCTAAAAAAAAGTCCTTCAACAGACTGAACAGAGTTTCTTTTCCTACTTTCTTGTTGTTGTTGTTGTCTGAGCTCGTATGAAAGACCGCGAGCAGACTTTGAAGATCCAGATAATACCATCCAGCTCTGCAGTCATTCTTTAGCTTTTTCTATTTCTGAGGTGGGAAAAAAAAAAAGAAAAGTTCTTTGCTTGAAAAACTTTTTTTTATCTCCAGAAGTTGTGTTCTTTTATGTGTGTCTTTGTGCATGTGCATATACATGGAGTATGTATTTATGTATGAACCTGTCATGGCCGCTCACAGGAGAATGAGGACGGCGAACGAGTAAAGAACCTGCCACCAAGAGATGTTGAGAGAAGTCCTCGCTTTTATACATTCATTCATATCGGATCCAGAAGTATTGTTGTGTGTCTTTAGAGTTTCTGGATATTGCGATGGAAGTATTGGCTCATGATCTCCTAGTTGTCCATAAATCTGCATCTCTTTTCAGTGTCATATACAGTGAAATGGGACGCGACCAATAAATGCAGTTACTCTACTATGAAGTAGGGCGGCTTCAAGGGGAAACTTTTGTTTGTGGAACAAGCTGCATGACAATGAGGGTCTCATAAGCGTGACACATTTGGGCGTTATTTATAATTGCCCGACAACAGGGTCTCTCTCTCAGCCACAAGAATCGATGTGTGGGACCAAAGCCAGGCTGTGATAAAAACTGCTGGTTTGGCAACAACGACAACACAGACATGATCCCATTACTGCAGGATTTTATGTCTCCTACAGAGCTCAGACTGCAGACAGTCTCCTGTGTGAGTCAAAGAAAGACCTCTCTGAGATGCAGCTTCTTCTCTGAAGCAGCCGGCAGCGATAGCTGGAGTCATGATTCTTTTTTCTCCCGCCTACCTGGGTTTAATCGAAATCCACACGTGGAGAAATGCTGATTGATTTCAGACAGAAATGCCGCCAGAGGAGTTGATCGCCTTTTTTGTGCGGAGCGTCGTGAACGTGTACGTCATGCTGTGAAGACGGTGAAGAAATCTCACCCGTTGGTTCTCTGATCTCACCAGCATGAATATAAAGCACGGGGAGTAAAACGGTCTCTGATACAAGCCCACCCTGCTGCATTAATCCGTGGTGAGGTGAGGCCTCATGGGTTTGATTTATCCTCTTTACACCCTGCAGTCATTCTGTATACTCTCCTATCAACTCATTTTATTTGTTACTCTATGTCCTTTAACTATCTTTTATATTTATATTATCGCTGTCTTGTGTTTGGTTTATTTGCTTCCTGTATTTTTAACGGAACACGTGGAAACTGGTGCAATAACTGATTGTTTAAAGCCGACACACTCAGAGAGAACAGAAGTCCTCCCCGGCTGCTCAGTGTCGTCGTAGCAACCGTTCCCTGATAGTTTGAATCTCAAAATAGGATGTGTTGACCAGGAAGAGACCTCGACCTCACATCCACATTGGCATCATCATCAGTTTGATGGTTACTCAAGAGAGGTAATATTTCACTGGTGTTTGTTTTCTTCAGTTCAGGGAGACACAACAGATTTGACGCCTAAATGAATGAATGAGCGCAGTTTCATCTTGACTTTGTACTTAGTAGTCATTATTTATTTCTTAGTATATTCCTTTATATAGAAAGATAAACAGGCAGGAAGACAGGAACCCCAGGTAGACCCAGAACTCGCTGGGTGGACAATATCACCTCTGGATCCCCCAGGATGAGCTGGAGAGTGTTGCTGTGGAAAGAGATACTTGTATATCCCTTTGTAGCCTACTTCTACGGCGACCCGGCGGGTCGGATTGCAGATAAAAGTTGGGTACCACCATTTGACTTGTTTTTAAAGTAACCCACTCCTATGCAGTCCTGTGTTGGAACTTAATTCTGCCCAGTTGTGCGCTGACAGGAAGTACCACCGATGTTAAAAAGTCCTGTGGCCAGAATTTATGGATGCTGCATTTTAAATTCATAGAGAGCAGATGAGTCTCATAAAGCAGGTCATGCTTCACCCCCTCCGCTTTCCAGGAGTCGATTCTTCGATAGATTATCCTTATCATTGTGTAATTTTAATCATTGTAGAATGTTCCTTTAAGTTAGATGTAATCGACCCGATCACACGCTGGTAAATAATACTAGTATGGAGTTGATGATCCGGATCTGTCAATCAAATGAGGTGTTCCTTACGCACCTTATCGCCTTACGTCCGTAAAACATCTAGTAGAACCTGTAAATGTTTTAAGCAATCATGCTACCAGACAGACAAACAGAAGAACCAAGAAAAAGGTAACGATCTAAAGAACCGATGAGATTTCATGAATAAAGGACCCAACAGTTGCAGCCCGACTTCAAAGAACGATGAAAAGATGAATACTTTGCTTGTATTCTGTATCTGCTAAGATCAAAGCATTCATTATACTCCGGTTTCAGTGACCTATGAATAAGAATTTCATACAATTTATTTTATTGGATGACAGTGAGAAGAATGGATAAGTTGTCAAAAAGATGATTACTTCCAGTTCTGTTCAGATTGATGTCTGGGTATTCCTGGCAGACGCCACCGTTCAATCACGCACTTTTCATCCGCCTCTTAATTGGAAGGAACGCTTAATCCGACACGTCGTCCTCTGTTTGGATGTCGCGGCTGACTGTGTGAGCTCTAAATGTTGAATGACAGTGAATGCCTGGCGAACAGGATGTATAATGGAACCTGGCAGCTCGTCTGCCGCTTCCCCATCACTCAGAGTTGAAGAGCAGCTGCGAAGAAGATGAGCAAACACTGTGGATTGAAGCCGCTTCTGATCAGGGGAGTCTCCGCTGCGGATCGTTTCATCCACGTCCATGACTTACCCCATTTATCCATGTTTGGGTCCGGCACCAAGAGAATATATTTGTGTAATTTACCCAAACATTCTAATATTCAAGTATTATTAATACTCATGGATATACTTTCATGGAATGAATCAGTAATGATGTTAATACCAGGTGAATAAAATCATTATTTCATAGGTTTGAATCTATTGTTTCAACTCCCACAATCCACCTGGTTCCACACAGTTATTCATAAGACAGACATAAGATAGAAGTTCCTAATCCTTGGTCCGGTTTACTTCAAATCTGGAGCATATATATTCACGTAATGAAACGTATCTAGTAAATATCATACTTCATATCTTACTCACTAGCTTCTTTTATGGAAAACAGTTTCCTGGACAGAACTCAAAAAAGTAGGACATGGATTATTTGCAAACTGTATACCCCCTATTGACCTTAGTGTGAGGAAGAACTGGATTGATTTTGGGAAAGATCTATCTTTTATACCTTGTGTTTTCCTCTGATAGTTCTAGTTTGACTTCGTTGGCTGTCGGAGAACCACTGGACGAAACTTTTATCCCCTTGATGTTGACCCCCTTGATAAATAGCAAGGCTACAGCTGCATCCCGACAATCCCTTACAGACCGTCACATCAGAGGCGGGTCCTCAGAGCCGATATCAAAGCTCCAGCCCAGGCACCATGAACATCTCCCTTGTGACCTTCAAAGTCGCGGTGCACAGTTTGGTCGATGGCGTCAGACCCTGAGAGTCTGACAACAGCTGATCGCGGCTGTTCTCGTGTCTGTTCCTGCTGCAGTGAGCAGTGGTGGGTCAGTCATCCTGTCAAAGTCACTCTGGTCATCGTCGTCTGACCTCCCGTCTCGCACACTAGGTCGCCACAAAGCCCCGCCCCCTGCAGTTGTCTAGTGAAGTCATTTTGCTGCATTTCTGTTTTGGGGTATCTCTCCATTGCCATCGCAGTTTTTCTTTTATCAGCCTCAGGTTATTATGTGGCGCTCGGCTGGTGTGAACATTTCAGAACCATTTTGATCAAAGCCATACACCGGATCGAGTTGTCACGCCAAATAATACCATCAGGCATCACCTGACTCAGCAGCCACTCCCACTGAGCCCATGACCGGGGGCTGCAGCTGCAATATAATCCACACATTCTTTTTCTTTCTCCAAACAACCATCAAACTTCTTCTTCCAATTACGCTTCTCTGGAGAGACTTCCTGCTTCAGGGCAGATAATTCTACTTTTTCTAGAACAAGGGATGATAATCGTACATGGAATCGCCAACCGACACTGCATGGACTATTTTACCATTTCATACACACATAGACCTTAGTGTGAGGAAGAACTGGATTGATTCTGGGTAAGGTGAGTGCCATATTTCTGACGCTAAGGGAAGGTTAATCTCCCAGGTTTTCTGGGTCAATTTCTCAACCGTAGTTCCGGATTAGACCATATTTTGTGAGACAAATCGACCATATATTATTCACTTTTTATCAAAATGTATTTGCTTATCTGAGATAACTTCATATTTAATTTGGGGATCTTTCGGGGTCTTCAGCCCGTTTTCATTTATGTTTGGTTTGACCTTTTATTGGATGAACCAGACATTGTGTTGGTTTAACCTGCTTTTTTCAGACTGGCCTGCTTTTGATGATCTTTGAGTTATTATCAAATATTTAATTTTGATTAAATTGGAAATAAAACATTTTATTTATTTTACTAACTATTTTCCTTTGGTCTCTCTCATTTGTTTTAGAGTCCAGGTAATAAAATAATGTTAGTCCCGTCATTCATCAGGCTGAACAGGGAAGTTTCCCGCCTCTGGCTCAATGTCAGCTGGGATAGACTCCATAAAAACTTAATAAAATATTTCCAACTTTAGTCTGGCGTAAGTCGAGATAATATGAAAATTGCGACAATTTAAGTGCAGATAGGAAAGTCGATTAGATTTCCACAAATTAATGAATTGAAGGTCTTTGTTGGAAAAACTAAGAAATAAAGTTTTGAAGTCTATATATAACTCTTTGTACATGAAAAAGTAAGAGTGATATAAAGTCAGATACATTCAATACAGTCTGAACAATTCGTTGATCAACAAAAATGATTGGCAACTAATTGGTGAAATGATTAAATCATAAGAAAAAATTTGAAGCCATACTATATTTGCATATTTCATGTGGTCAAATTTAAGGCCTCGCTGATTTTGATGGCGTTCTTCATGACTGTAAATAAAAATTATCTTTGAGTAAGATCAAAAAAAAAAACTTTTAAAGGACAATTTCAGTTTTTTCTAGGACTTTCTATTTAATACGATTAATCAATTAATCAAATACATGATTGTCGGCACGAACAGGATCATCTTAAGATCCGTTCAGTGCGGCTCAATAAAATCTCGGCGACCACAAACAGGAGAACCAAGAATAACTGAGCAAAAAAAACAAAACAAAAAAAAAACAACGACTTAGAAAAAACAACCAAACGACAAACAAAAAAAACCTAAGACAACAATCAACAAAAACCGAAGCAGCAGTGGAAGAAGCCAGAATCATTTTGTAAATCTTAACTCTGAGCCGGTTCCTCTCTGAGCCTCATGATCGCTTGTGGGAGGAACTCTCATAAAAAGTAAATGAGCTTCTCACAAATAAGCTATGAAAAATATTCAGTTACTCAAACACTCACATGGGCCGGATGAGGGAAATAAGGGGAGCGATTAAGGAAGGGAAATAGGAGAGACAAGAGGAAAGGAGATTAATTAAGGAGTGCATCAAGGGAAGAACCCCAATCTACCTGCCTGGGACAGTAATGTTCTCAAACAACACCATTAATCATCATTCCGTCGTCACGCAGACACCTGGGGATTGAAATATGGATTCTGGTGGCGGAGGTAAACCCCCTTTGGGAGGATTGCAGGGTGGGTGTGGGGACTCATTCGTCATCCTTGATCTTTCCTCACCTTAAGAGTCTATCATCAATGTGACGAAGCGCCTTTGTTGCCTTCGCTCTGTCTACCGAGCTAATTCTCGCTCACCAACAATCTCCACAGCCTGGCAGGTGATTGATGACACGTCACCGCTGAAGCTCGGAGAACAGTACCAACACCGGCATTAACCTTCAGCTCAATCGTCCAATCATACCTTTTTGTCTTCCAGTTAAGTGAACTGCCGCACGATTCATCCACTTGTTGAGACAGCACTCAGACTATAATAAATCCGCATCCTCTTGTTTGGGTGTTCATCACATCACTGGGTTCTTAGAGTGCGCTGATTGGCTTATAAAAAGCAACTGTAGGGGAAATAATCCTTTGCTGAATGTTTGACAGTCTTGCTTTTGACAATAATCCTGCAGGAGTTGGACAGTTGTGCACAAAAAGCCGGCCTTTTTTTTTTTTTTTTTTGTCGATTTGGGCAACATTGCAAACCGCTAATGGATTCCAATCGCTCTTTTTCAACCGTCGTAAATATTTGTCACCAAAACGCCTTGAATGGAGACACTGACAAATTCGAGGGAGAGCTGAGATTCTATTTTAAAGATTTATTTTCTTGGATGAAGAAAGTTGGTGCATCAATTTAAAACAGGAGTCATCTTGAGAGGAACGTCGATTCATCAGTAGGGGGGGGGGAAATATTTTCGCTTTCCTTTAGTGTGCCGAGAGTTCTGGATATAAATGATACGGATGAAGACGACCTTGAAATCATCATTCAATCAATCGAATCAAACCTAAACATTAGTACGCGCAACTACTTATCATGATTAGATTTTATGTTAATAGTGATAAAGAATAAAGTTTGTGAGATTTGCGCTCGACACAATTAACCACCATTAATCCTTTGATGTCCTCACCAAAAAAGGAAATATGGAAAAACATATTTCTTTGCATTTTAACCATAAAGTGGCAAATGATTTGGTTAAACATGTTTTATAAACAGTAAAAAAAAAAAAAATTAGACTATGTTAATTATTTCATAAAAAAAGTGAGTTTTTATTTGATAAACTCAACTTTGTTTTGTTGGTTGTATCAAATTATGTAATTCTGTTTAGTGAGTTCTCACATGCAAAAAATGTATTTCTTCTCAAATAAGACTCTTAATAGCCATGGTTAATACCACCTTTGACCTGTGGTGTCCCCCAGGGTTCCATCCTTGGCCCCTTACCCTTTCACATATACATGCTGCCACTGGGTCAAACAATAAACAGGTTCAATCTAAAGGAAATAGTGACTTAAAATGAGCTCGACAAAACAGTTGAGCGGCACTTTAAAGGGTTAAGGCTCACGATAAACATCAAATGTCACATGTAAGGGAGAAAAAATACATTTTGTAGAGAGTTCAATATATCAAAACTACAACCACCAGTTGTGGAAAAAGTATTCAGATCCTTTACTTGAATAAAAGTACTAATACCACTCTGTGAAAATACTCCATTAGACACATTATGACACAATTAGTCCCCCATCAGTCGCCTGACTGAATAATTTATTAACACCAGGTGTTTATCTTCATGTCCCCAACTTTTAACATTTTGCAAAGACATAAGTTTAATAATCAATTAAATTCTGACGGCGAGGAAAAAAAACGAACTGGGCGTGAAGCGACCGCGTTATTTATTTATTTATTTTTATTAAGATGAAATGGAATGACCTCCGTCAGCCGGTTAGATCCCGCTCTTACGCCTCCATCCTGCACCACTGACCCATGTGATTCATGGGAAATGGTCAAGTAATTACCCGCCGCTTGCTTCCGCGCGTCACTTCTCGCCATCTATGACTGACTTAGTCTCACATTCTTGCCCCCGCTGGCGCCTCAGTAGTTGAATTACTGATCGCTTCCCACCAGGGAACAGAATTATAATTTCATTTATTTACTTAGACATAATTAAATGTTCCTTAACACCAGGCAGCGTCCCCTCCGAAGTAATGCCCCTCCAAGTCACGCATCTTAAAGCTCAATCAGGCAGCTAACGGCGTCGTGTTATCAAACCCAGGAGAGCCGACCGGCTACAAAATGATGAACTCGGTTCTCGACGGAAATGTCAGCTTCAAGACCCGCAGAATCGCTAAAACTACAGCGTCCCAGGATTAATCAATGATCCCGGACGCCGGGGAGAAATCCTCTATGACGTCACCGCGGCTGAAGCTAACAGTAAAACATCAAACCCATAAAAACGAAGCATCGACTTTGAGAGGAAATACGAACTTCATCGGCTTTATTGGTTTTTTTGTAAATATACGATCCTCCAGAATGAATGATGCCGGCAAACGTGTTTCAAGTGGGGCGGGGGGGAAACAGAATTCCTCAGAAGCAACAAGAGTGGAATATTCCACCTCATAACCCAGAGGTGGGTTTAACTTCATACGACTGTTGTCAGTAAACAAATACCAGACGATTTTGTTCTGATTTTTATTTACATAAAGTGAATAGATGCAAGACTGACGGGGAAAAACCCAAACTTTCATAACAAGGAATCCACTATCAAAATTGTGTGAGGAGGATCGACCTGCAGACATGAGTCAGGCGGTGGTTCCACATCTTCTTCATTTGGTCCGGTATGTCGGACCTTAACGTTTTTATGAAGACCAGAACCGCAGAAAATAGAGAAACCTTCTCCAGGCGAAGGACTGGTTTCAATAGTCCGACAATAAGAGGTGGTGTCATTCTGGATCAAACTGATCCCAACTGAATGGCTGGTAAAGAATTTTACTCATTGGTTGAGTCGTTCCACATTAATGACAGGAAACTACATCTGGCTTCTGCCACCAATCCAGTAAAAAAAGCAGGAGAGACAAAAGGAAAGAGGACGAAGCTGAAGATGTGGCGCGTTAGAAAACAGGCAGAGGAAGAGTTAAGACGTCTAACAGTGATATGAAACATTAACATTAAGAAGGAAAAGAAAACGTGTTAAAATGACCAAAAAAAATAAACACCAAAATAATATTTAAGCCTAATATTCAAGATTGATGTATTTTTGGTACATTTTAAAAGGTGTGCATGCATTTGATTGGATAATTTAATATCCAATATAAAGCAGGAACTGAAACCAAAGTTATTTAATCCTTTTAAATATAAGGGCCACATCCTGGACTATATTATAGATAGAAAATATCATTATGTAATCGCAGGTCCTTATTTAGGATTTGACTCTTTTCACACACACACACACACACACACACACACACACACACACACACACACACACACACACACACACACACACACACTGGGACTTTCTCAATTTCAATCCTTTTCAAAAATGATCTTCAATCTGAATTGGTTCTAATAGATCATCATGTCAACTTAGCAACGCTGAGAACGTTAATGTGCGACTGCGGCAAATGTTAAATCCGACATTAGAGACATTAGAGAGACGCAGCAGGTACTGGTGCAGAAAACAGCGGGGGCATTATGGTCAGGAGACAAATGGAGCATATAATTGCTAAATTGACTCTGTAGACTGTCTGGATCCACTCAGACTCACTGTTGGTACCTCTGTGCTCACATTAACAATCCATGTGTGCACATTGCTCAACTTTTCAAACGTGAGGCTTTTATTTTGACACTTTTCTGCAGAATCTTGACATAATTGTCGGAGATTTCTAACGTGATGAGTTGGTCCGGGTCTTTTTCTTCAGAGATGGTTGAAATCTATGTCATGGCTTTCTCTGTCCTCTGATCCTCGTCACGTTTAACCGGGGAGCAGACGTCACATCTATTGCTGTGACATGTAGTCAGAAGACGAGAGGAGAAGGTGGGAAATGGAAACACTGGGTACCAACAGGGAATTCTGCCTGAGGTTATTTTACAGCATCAATCATCCGACCGACTTTTCGGATCAGCTGTGCAGGGGCTGGAAAGCAGAGTGCAGCGTGTCCCAGTTAAACTGGTTTAATGTCACGTATCCGACTGGGTTTGTCAGGTGCAGGTGAGGAGATTCGCAGAATGTGGCTATTCAGCAGGTTCCTGTGGATAGCCGAGGGTCCGTCGGATCAGCGTGGTGCTTCCTGGAGTTCTGCTGGGATGTAAAAGGGTCGGGAATTGTGTAAACAGGGCCCAGGTCCACAAGAACAAACTGTCATCCATGTGAGTTGGTTGAGGTTGATGAAATAATACATGCTGCAATACTTTAGCCCGAGGCCTTGTTTCAATCCGCAGAGTCCACTCCCAGTTTAAAGCCCTCTAGCATTTCCACGGAGCTAAAACCTTTTATTTCTCAGGAAGCTTTACTTGTAAGGCAGTTGTAAATAATTTAAAGCAATTGTGACATTTTCCTGCATTAGTACAAAGTACAATTTCTTTTAAACTTATTAAACGATGCTAGAACCACAACATTTATTCAACCAATCCCTGTTTGATGCAAATTTCACCCGCAAAAAAAGTCCCCACTTATCGAGGGACTTCCTGGAGGGTCTTGTTACTATTTTTCCATCTTAAATCTAAGTAGAAGAAAAGTTAATTAGATTGTTTGTCCGGCGAAATGACAAGGTCTGAAATAGTGAAAATGTGAAGTTATGTTTGAAAAAGAGTGTTTTTCAAAAACGAAGCTCCCGTAGTGAGAAGAAATATGAAATATTATAGTAGATCAGGATTCATACAAGATAGATCTCCTTGAGTCGATTCATATGAACTGATTTCAGATGAAATCGGACCAACAGCTGATCAATTATGGCTGAAAACGTTCGGAGATAAATCTCGCCTTACTGTTGAAACATTCACCTGACTTTTCACAAAATCCATCCAGCTCTTCCTTGCACTAACATCAATGCAGGTATCAAGTTTTAAAATGATCTGTGAAACATTTCTTGAGTTATGAACAAAAAACACTGTTGTTCATTTATTTCTTAAAAAACAGCTCCTTGAGGAAATGATTGATTAACTCTGGCCAAAAATACTTTTGGAGATAAAGCTCCCCCTAGTGTCAGAAAACAGAGTGTTCACAAAATCTCCAGTTTGTTGTCACTCTAAGTAAGATCTTAATGGGTATAGAATCTGAAAATGATCCATGAAGCGGTTTTTGAGTTATTGCGTTAACACGTAGGATCCGCGATGGCCGACGATGATTCCGTAATATCTATGGGAATATAAAAACACAATGCGTCTTTATTTTTCCTCGTGGATCGCTGTGATCCTCCTCCCGTACGTTAATGAGATGAAGGCGAGCAGCTGCTGACCCAGATGTGATACTTTCAGGAAAAATCTGCTCCAGTCTGTCTTCTCGCATTTTTAAACCGCTTTTATTTGAGGTCAGTCGTGCGGTTGGAAAAAATCAGATGGTTTAATCTACGAGATTAAACACATAAATCACATAAAATAGATTGAATGGAGCAAAATTAACACGTTTGAGGAAATTATTTTTAAAAACTCTAACATTACATCCATGTAAAAATATAAGTATTTTTACCTTATTCCATAAATTGGCTGGATTATTTTTTTTTTGATCAGGAATGCATGTTTCCCCTTTTTATTTACAATTCCACAAGATATGTCAAAAACTGTTGATGTTGTTGTTGATGTTGTTGTTGCTGAGGTTACACAGTTACATTTCCTCCACTTTCCTTCTTGTCTTATATCAATAAAGGAGGTTAAATTTAATACATAGAATTTTATTCAAACATTAACCCGGGAAAAATTAACAATCAGAACTTAATGAGTTGAAACGAGTAAAACCTTTCCATGGCTTTCAGACAGATGGTTGTTTCTCATGGATTAATGTTCAGCTGTCATCACCATAGTCGTGAGACTTCCATGGAGCGAAAAACGTAAAAACGTTACTCTGTACCTGTATTAAAAAGAAAAATTTTACCAGGAGGGCTCTTCATTTTTCTGCTTTTTGCGGTTGCATTTTCACATACGAGCCCAGTAAGTGCTTTTACTCAAAGCTCATCTGATTAGCCTTGTATGAAAGATGGGGCCTTGGCAATAAACAGGAGGTATTATTTATGGAAATGACTCTGTGGACAATTAGCTAGACGTGAGTGTAGGCTGATGGTAATCAAAATAATTTCATTTCCAGATTCAGAGCAAATGGTCATGTTTCTGCCTCCCTGTGAGAGCGACATGAACCTTGGAGTGTCATTGGAGGATCTGCAGACGATATGGATAATGTGACGTCAATAATGGTGTCAGAAAGTCAACAAAAGCCTTTTGTGCCTGGAATATTAACCACGTGTAGCACGGATCAACAATCGGTAGTGTAAAAGGTGAGAAATGATGTTATGATGAATGTGGAGATGGCTTTAGCATACAAAGCTAACGCAGAGGTTAGCATCTGTGGATATCCAGCTGAAAGATTTTATGCTACGGGTCAGATTTGGGGAATCATGATGTGATGATGATGATGATGATGATGATGATGATGATGATGATGATGATGATGATGATGATGATGAAAAACTGCAATTCAAATGTAGATTTGTTTTTAAAAGGGTGCCGTAACTTCAACTTAATTGTCTTGAACTCAGGTAAAATCACAGACAGGTAGTCACCTCACCTGAAAAAACACAGGTGATTTTCAGATTTTGTGTGATTTTTTATTATCACACAAAACATGATAATAAAAAAACCCATTAATAATAGATTGACATCACAAACCTTGGGAGTGTGTTAAGCCTCACCTGCCTTTCCGTCTAAGCCCGTCTCACCTATCCCGACACAGACTCAGTGGGTTTCCACTTGGCGATTCTGAAGATTGTGTTCCAACCAGGAACATAAAAAAAAGGCCCGTGGACCCGGTGATGCTGCTTTGCAGTCCAGCGGCGCTGTTCAGGGGTGCTTCCTTTTTTCCTTTTTCCTTTTTTGGAAATTCTATTGAGGTTGTTGGATACCGTGGGACTGGGCCAGGGTTAGGTTTTGTTTACTACACATTTTACGTATGTGTGTGTATTTTGTATAGTTCACTAGTTCACCAGTGCTGTTTTATCTATTCTGGTTAAACCTTTGATAAAAGGTTAAGTAGAGAGCTTTGGATTTCAGATTTCTTTTGTATTCAAGCTAGAGCTACGTTAGCTAGATTCCCCGTTTGCTTTTAGTATTTTCATTGTTTCCTTTTTGCCATAATTGTTAAACCGCCTCTCATTTATTTAATTCACATGTGCCGCCTTCTTAAAACTTTATTAAACCCCTTTATTTCACCTTTAACATCAGTTTTTCTTTACTTTGCTTCCTTTCCCTAACAACTGGGTTATAACTTCTCTTATTTGATGAGAAATAAGCATCAGTTCCAAATGAAAGATAATAGAACAGTCGTTAAAACACGGCTGGTCACATGCACAGAAATAACAAAGATCCAAACTGCATTATTTTAAGAAATGGTTCATTCCAAATCTTGGCAAAAACTACAAGTATACGTGCAGACAGATGTAAAAAAAAAAAAAAAAAAGAAGTAGAAAGAAGCTACAGCCTCTCAGTCCAACCAGTAATAGATTAAAACATGTTTAACAGAGAAGGACCCTGAGGGGTAATAAGGATCCTTTCAACCAATTAGAACTGACCTTTGTCGGTCTTTCAAGACCTTTCCAGGGAAACACAATGACTCACGTCGGCTGACCTGCCTCAAAAAACCCTGGAATCCAGCATCATTAGTAGATCTCAAAGAGAGCCAGCAGCAATTGGAATATTCCTTCCAACATCATTTCATTCATTCATTCATTCATTCACTCATTCATTCATTCATTCACTCATTCATTCATTCATTCACTCATTCATTCATTCATTCACTCATTCATTCATTCATTCATTCATTCATTCATTCATTCATTCATTCATTCATTCATTCACTCACTCATTCATTCACTCATTCATTCACTCACTCATTCATTCATTCATTCATTCATTCACTCACTCATTCATTCACTCATTCATTCATTCATTCATTCGTTCATTCATTCATTCATTCATTCATTCATTCATTCATTCATTCATTATCCGTGAGCACTGATTGGTTCTATTTCAAAGGATCATGAATATTTCTTCTGCTTTATCAACTACTACCTTCTCCAACCAGGAAATGACTTTACAGACGTTTGTCTGCTGTGAGAAGGTTTACTCAAAAACGTATGATCGGGGTATCTTCTTATTTTTTTTATTTTTTTTAAAGAAGAGAAGGTCCAGTCCATTAGATTTTGGTGGTGATCCTCATCCTGATCCAGATTTTTAACACTTATTTTTTAGACTCACATTTAACAAGCAAATATTGGTTGAATCCAAGAAAGAGAAGAAGCAGATTTGAATGCATGGAGGGACAAACTGAGGGACAATCAAGTAATCAACAGAAGGGTGGGTTACCTTAATGGGATTTGTGAAAAGATGAAAAACAAAATATCCTGGATCCATACAATCTTCTGCATAAGACCAAAATCGAATCACCTGTTCCTCATCTCAGGCCCCAGCTTTCCATAAAATCTGATTAAAGTCCCTTCAAAAGAAATCGAACTCCAACACACACAAAGACAAGCAGAACAGAACTGGTTATTTATGTTGCTTCTTGGCTTTTAAAACCCTTCATCTGCAATGTTGAAGATGAAGTAGATTCCGAATATCGACACCCACATCTGCCTCCCTCTCTTCCCCCACCCCGACTAAAAACGTCATTAAAATCCACGGACCACTTCTAGAGCTGTCTGGAGGAGACGCCTCTTGGTTCTAGACATAACAATGCCGAGAACTTCTGTAAAATGATGATCAGGTTAATCGTTGGATGAAAAATGATTCACCAACAATGTCGACTGAATGATTTTATCCACGCAAAGTCTGGTGTATCATGGAATGATTGATTGTGGATGACTTGGGGAAAGGTCAGTAGTATATTTCCGCCACTAGGGGGAGATTTCACTCAAAAAAAAGCTTCGGGCCATAATTACAACTGTTGGTGTGATTTAATCCGAATTTGCATATGAATCGACTGGAGGAGATCTATCGTTTGTTTATCATCATTTACTCTAATCAATCCATATTTTACTCACTAGGGGGAGCTTTGTAACGAAAAACACAGTTTCTCTGACATAACTTGCTAGCCGTTTGTCTGATTTAGTCCAAATTTGGCAACTATGAATCAGCTGGAGGAGATCTATCTTCTATGTGTCTGTATTTTACTCTTGGAGGTCATATTTTACTGTGTAGGAGGACTTTTATTACGATAAAAACATTACTTCCCATTTAATTTCAGAGGTTTAATCAGGGGGATTGCTTGTAAAATGCAGAGGTTTGGGGGGCTTTTGGGGGAAATCACCCTTGCTGTCAGGAAGGACAACGTATACCAAGTTAATTAAAATACCCATTTTTGTTTTAAACGAATCAGAAAATGTAATTTATCCACGTGCGATACAGATAACGACGACCTTGCCACCCCTTCCTTCATACACGAACTACTGCTTCAACTTTGTGTAATCCAGAGGTCAGTCCTAATGAAAAAGTATGAAAGTGTAGCTGTGATGTGAGCTGTGGGCGAGTATAAACTCATTGTTCCACCCAGAACTTAATGATAATCATCAAGTGATTAAGCCGACATTAAAAACCAATAAAGCCTCTCTGCACGATAGACGTTTAGCACGTAGCTGTATTTTATAATACTCATGGTTCGTTTGAGATTCCTCATCTGCCCCCCCCCACCCCCAGTCGTTTCATTACTTTAATTAATAAATGTTATTTCACTGCAAAAAGCTACAAAGAAGACCACCAAAGAATCCAATATGAACGTTATTGCTTTACTTCTCAAACAATAATCTCTGCGAAAATTTCCCTGCTGGAGTGGGAAAAAAAAGAGGAAACAATTACAAAAGAAAACCTGCTGTTTACAGTAATGATCATTTATCGCAGTCCTACAGTTCCACCGCTGCCTCCGATGTGTTTTTTTTATCAGTTTTTTTTACCTTTTATGAGTGACACTAATCAGCCGTTGTTGTTCCTCTGTAGGAAGGGACCAATTAAGATCCATAAGCGTTAGAAAATCTCTCGTTGAATCAAAAACCCGGCGCCTAATTAGCAATTTCCCATGTGTTTTTTTTGTTGTTGTTTTTTTTATGGAGAGTGAGACATCAGGAAAGGGGGGGTCCTTGGAGAGGCACGGTGACATGATTAATGTAAATGTATTTCTTTCATCTGACTGCCACAGCATTTGGGGAATGCAGACAGCTCGGAGACGCTCCGGCGTAACATTCCGCGGCGTGATGCCCGCGGCCTGTGTCCCACACCGGGCGCAACCCTTATGGCCCTCGCACTGCCAACCCTGTCTCGCACTTCCTGGATGGGATTTCAGACTACTTGTGCTTTCAGGGCTTGCAGAGGAAAAAGGACAGACATGAAAAACGTGCTACATTATTGTTTCCGTGGCTTTTTGAAGCTCCACTGAGGATGAAGATGTTCCTGTGCGAATGCACAGTCGCCAATTATAAAACACCGAGGTGTTTGAATTGACATGGCTGTAAAGTACTGCATTTCAAAATAGCTATTTATTTTTTGCTTTTGTCCCCCGCAGCATGGGGTATATCCCCGAAAAGCCCCCAATCCGCTGCGTTTTACACGTGAGCGCATGAGTGAACTCCTCCTATTAAATATGCGGACACAGTTTTTTTTTTAAATAATTCGAGTAAAATATGAATTTGTGTAAAATATTTGAATCAAATATGACGATGATACGAGATTGATCGCCTCGAGTTCATTCAAATGGACCCAATTTAGATCCGACTTATTGTTAGTAAGTTATGTCAAATGTTTTTGTAAAAAAATAAATAAAATTTAAAACAAATTCCTACTAGTGAGTAAAAATTGAACTATTAGAAAAACATACTTTAAATACAAGATTTCCTTTAATTGATTCATTTAAACCAAATTTGGACAAAATCGGACTAACTCTTGGTGGTTAAAGCTCCCTCTGGTGGCAGAAATATATTACTGACCTTTCCCAAATCAATTCAGTTCTTCCTCGCATTAACGTCTATGAGCATATTTTTAAAAACGATTGGAGTTATTGTGATAAGATGAAGGATCCGCGGATGCAGACAACGATTTCATGATATCCAAGACTTTTTCGGGATATCATGAATATTGAAATGATGGAAAAGTAAGCTAGAAGAGATATATTATAGAGGAAGAGACGTGAGTCTGAGAGCTGGCAGAGCCCAGACTCCAGGGTCCAGTTTTTCGAGCAGTAAATGATGGATGAATCGTTTTGGGAGCACCAGCATTAACGGCGTGAGTCTATTGCCTCTGATTTACTGTCGCAGCGAACTCATATTTAAGCTTCACAGTGTATTTAGTCGCTCTGCTGAGATCTTTCTATACTTTTGTCTGCTTGAGACAGCTCACTTCATCTCCCACATTACCATAGCTTTACTCCATTGTTCACACAGAAAACATCGAAATGCTTCCAGTGTTATTAAATATGTGGGAAAATAAGAAATCTCATCACTCACAGGTGGATGAAGTTCAAGAGAAACAAACAGATGAAAACCTGAGTTTTATCGACCGTGTCTGGTAAACTACCATCTAAGTAAGCACAAATATAGAAAATATCATGTAAAGAATGTCTGCAGTCGCTAGAGCATCAGATTTTGAGGATGTTTATGATGATTTAATTTGATCTTCAAACTAAAGATAACATATATTAATGATTTTAAAAGATTGTAAATGCTACTTATAGCCTCGTAAAGATCATTTACAAATTTTATATCCACATAGACCATAGTGTGAGGAAGTACTGGGTTGATTTCGGGGACATAAGTCCTATATTTATATTTTCTCCTGACATTTTCAGCCTATAATGTCCTAAACTGTTGGTCCGATTTAGTCCAAATTTGTTGCATATGAATCGACTTGAGGAGATCTTTCTTCTTTATGTCATATTTCCTCCAATAGTTCAAATTTTGCAAACTAGGGGGAGTCCTTCTTCCGTCTCACGGATCTCTACCAGCCCTTCTTATTCACATATCGTTTAAATAGACCATTTTCAGTTGCAGGAAGTTGACAAGCATGTCTCACCAGTGGCATCTACGCCAAAATCAAAATAAATTGGAGTAGAGGTGAGGAAGAAGGTGATTGATATCCATATCTAGGGAGGGATAAAAAGCTCTTTCTGAGACTCTGGGACTCCACTGATCTACAGGACCACCTTTTAAAGATTCCTCCAGGAGCGGGTTGAAGGCTAATTGAAGAAGTCACAAAAGATCTAGAGAAATCTTGTCAGAAACTGCGGGCCACGACTCCTGTAACTGAAGGAGAATGTCAGGTCATCAGTCGGTGACTTGTAGCTCAAGTGAAAGTGGGTCACCCTGTAAAACAATTATCCCAAGCAGAAGAGGAAGCCCACCTCTGAGGGGGTCAGGAGGCCAATCCAAAGTCTTGGAGTGACCTAGTAATGGTCTGGACCTGAACCCCATATAGAAATGTTGTGGCAGGACCTAAAAGGATCGGTTCTTGCTTTCAAACCCTACGATGCTGTGACGAGTTGGCCAACATTCCATTACGGCGATGTCGGACTGATGAGCAGTTGTCAGCAGCATTTAGTGGCACAACTAACTACTACGTTCAGGTGGCAAATAGTTTTTCTTGTTAGCCGTTTGAGTTTCCGTTACATTGCATTACATTGGTGTCAACAGCGCTAGAGTAACATGTAGACTTGAAACATTTGACCAAATAAACAACTCAATCATTTATTCATACCCAAAACCAAATTTAACTATTAACTCACAAAACTGTTTTTTCAAAAGCAAGGCAAAAAAAACACCCAACAAACCAAAAAACTTGAAGAAATGGGGTCCAATACTTTCTCACAGTACCTTACTGTATGTGGTTGTAGCTTACTGATATATTATTTATTCTATTAGGACTCCATAATATGTAGTAATCAGTGAATTCAGTCATCGGCATGAAAGACTGCTACAGTGGAAACTTGATCCCAATGACTTAGTTTACTATATAGTAATAAAGTATAGAATTACTATAATTACAAAAAACACAGGTTTCAGGTCATGGAGTAAGATCAACTGAGATTCTTTGCTGAGATTCTATGCTGACACCTCAGTGATAAGAAGAATAAAATTAGGCAATGTGGTTCAAGGAATAAAACAGTGAATCTAAGAGTGTGCAATCTTGTTCTAATATATCTCATTATTTCAAATATGAAAGTGTATATGTCTCAATATTTCATATTTCATATTTCATATTTCAAAATATCTGTATCCGGTCGTCTCCTGCGCCTTCCACTTCAGCGTCTCAGTTCAGCCCATTGAGCCCCGAGCTTCACCCCCAAAGGAACATCTAAGGGATCAAAGGAACAAAGGCAGCAATAGTCCAATTGTGACGTCACTACTTCCAAACGACTTATTTCATTTTATTTTATTGTAAATGCTGCGAAACACGTGATGTCACCAGAATTTAATAATTGGATAATCCTGCTCAAAACAAACATTCAAACAAACAAACAAAAAAACAAATGAAAAAAAATGAACAAACGCACATGAGTGAAAAATGAACCATAATGAAACATATTTAATCTCTGCAGTGTTTCGGTGGGTAACAGATGCAGAGACCCTGCTGATGAATGAATATTCATGCTAGTGGGAACCATAACAATTATTATTATCTTCCATCGGGATTCTGGGTTAAATCTCTCCTCTCTTGAGGCTCCTCAACGTCTTTGAACATTAAAACCCCTAATTGACAAAAGGGGTGGGGTCAGACCACAACGATCAGACCGTGGAGCCGGGGAAGTCAGCGTGAGGTCTTTAAAATACAGCTTATTATCAGAACATCACATGTGTTGTCAAATATTCATGCCACAAACTGTCATTTCATTTAATATAAAACCCAATGTGCAGAGATCTGTGATTTTTCTCTACTCTATTCTTACTTGAAAAGTACAAGCCCACACTCTATAAAAGGAATTATTTTATTTATTTATTTTATTATGTTTACAGGCGGTGATTCTAGCCTCTGGTTAGGATACATTTGGGGCATCCAACTGGGAGGACACCCTCAGCTGGAGCCAGAATTCGTTTGATTACATCTATCATCTTGGAATGCCTCAGGATCCCCCCATGAAAGTCAAAGTCAATCACAGAGGGGCTCAAAAATTAGACTGAGTTCACACCGTGGGCCATGTTTAATCTGAGGTATGATGTAATGACATATTTTTTTTATTTACTCATTTTATAGATTTCTGAACAAACCGACGAAATGTTTCAAAAAAATCTAAATAAATCAGCACTATTCATTTATTACGCCTACCCCCTCTCTATCAGCGGTGTGTCACGGAATCATTTCTAATGAAAAGTTTTTATTCAGAGAGTTTTATCATTAAAAATATCAACGAAAAGGAACTTTTTTAAACCCGAGGTAAATGGCTGGGCTGATTTAGCTTTTTCTTTATTCTGCAACGATAAAACAGTGAAAGTAGCTTGCTGCACCTCGTATCTGTTACAGCATCCAGGAGCAGCTGCACCTCAGAAAACACTATGGCGTATAAAATAGCTTCCAGGTGCTTTGTACGTGAAATTGTTAGTTTTTTTTTTAGTCTTTAACGAAACAGCACTGACATATTGTAAGTGCAGATGATGTGAAGGCCCTCGCCAGTTAATTCAAATGTGTGTTGTATTAACTAATACTCACATGCAAATTTTCCAATATGTTTATTATTTAGCATTTAAAAAAAAAATTCTCATCCATATCCCTTCCTGGGCTCCGAAGCATCTTTTCTAAGGATTGCCCTTGCTATCACCGTGCATTCTGGGATTTATAGTATCTGTGGTGTTTGTGCCGTATACCAACGGGTCAGTTATTATAGAAATAATAATTTTTCCCTGATAAGTAGTGAAAAGAAATATTAAGGAATAGATGGATGGATAAAACCCTTTCTGCTAATCCATTTCTGTTTAAAGTAAAGTAAAGTTTAAAACGGACAATATTAATAACAATCCCCAGCCATAGGTTATTCCTTTGTTTGCGTTCCGTCTGCTTCTCCATCACAAAAAGGCTCAAAACTCAATTCAAGTTGGAAAACTCTGATATTTGAATGCCACCAGTGAATATTTACAAACACAACCTTTCCTTATTATCACACCCTGGAATAGAAATCCAATTTCAAAGGAGAAAGTTCACTTCTATGCATATTCCCACCTTAACTATATCAGTTGTCTTCGCCAACCCGTACATATAGTAGCGCTGCTTTTCCACTCATGTCCTCATCACATTTCACAGAGTAACTCCATCCTCTTTGGTTTTCCTCATTATCTGCTCCATAAATTACAGCTGCTTCAGAATTCAGCTGCACGTATCATTACCAGAACCTCATCCATAGAACACATCCCCCCCCTGTCCTTCAGCATTTTAAATGTATGTAATATACAGTATGTAGTATAAATATAAAATAAATGTATTCATTACAATTATATGAATAATACTTATACAACTTGTTCTTATTGTAATTATTATTATATATTTCTTGCATTGGACTATTGCTGCATCCATCTATTACATTTATCTTAAATGTAAATGTAAATGTTTATCCTGTACGGAGACGCAGAGGAGATGGAGCCTATGCCAGCTGTCATTGGGCAAGAAGCGGGGTTTATTCCTATCCAGGGGTGAAAGGTCAACTTCAGTGTAGGGTTGGGGACACCTATAGGCAATTTAGAATTAATGTGACAAGTTAAGAAAATTAAGTATTTTGAATTTTTTTTGCATTAAATTCATGATTTGTACCAATGTCATACTCTGTGATGAGGTTAAGAATATTAATTATTATAATTAACATTTATCAGGAATTATTCAAATTTGTTTTTAAATGTTAAAAAGATATAAGCCGTTTATCTGAGATCTATTGGTTGATCTAATCTGAGTCTCTCTGCAGGTGCTCATCTGAGATCGATTGCTTCTGTCTCCACCCACATATCCAAGAAAAATGGCGGATTTTCCATCTTTTCACTATTTTGATCATTTCTCCCCCTTTTTCAGGTATGTGGTCGATAAGTTGTGTCAAAACAATGTTGTGTAATTATGAGGGTAAGTTTTAGTGCATTTGTGTTGAAAATGGTCAAATGCCTGCAGGCAACATGATGAACCGGGTAACATTGAGCCATTTTTTGTTGAATGTGATTTCAATTGTGCGCTTATTTCAATTTGTTTTGAACTATATGTAAAATGTTGAATGCACTAGGGAAAAGTTTAATGAAAGCTTACAGAACAGAGTGATATGAGATAACTGAATACCAACACCGTTAATTACTGCAGCCATTAACTGTAAGGAGGTAACTGCTTAATTTGAATTGTTTTTTATTTGTCGTTGTAAAATAGTTGGATTTAAGTTTAAGTTTAAGCTCTTATCCTGCGTAGTAAATCTAGGATAATAGAGAAAAATATTCAGTTAGTGACAGTTCAACAGTGAGATTAGTTTTAATCAGGATAAAATGCGGACTTGAGAGTTTTGTTTGTGTACCAAGTCAGTCCAAGTTGTATGATCTAAAACTATATAATATATAGTTTTAATAAGTCTGGACACCATGAGTTTTCCCCCATTCATGGTGTCCAGATGTTCAATCTCAGAGACTTCATCGACTTTGACTTTTGTCACAAAAATGTAACTTAATGTTTTCCGTCTTCCTGTGTTTTCATCTTAAGGATGGACAGTGTATTCATCAGGTACTTCTTTATCCTCTCATTATTTTTCTGTTTCCACCCTTAGTAGGACATTTATAGTTTTCAGATTGAATAATACATTTCGTATTCCCTGCTGTGTCACCTAGCGCCTCAAATGTGCAGTATGTCACTTTATGACTAAAACATCTGCTGAATTAATGACGTTTTGGTTTCTTTCAGCACTAATAAACACACGTTAGCATGCTGAGATCCTCGGCTAACTTCTGAACATGGTAAACATTATAGCCAGTAAACGATGACATGTTAATGGCGTCTTCATTTATGACTCATAAGACCGTGACCACGCTGCTGTCAGCATTTAAGTCCCAGAATCTGGTCCGAACTCTTTCTAACCTTCTATGATGCGATTATACTCTTATCAACTCCTGCTTGTTTTGCCTCTTGTGTGACCTTCATGAACAAAGCCGGAAGCATGGAGCTGCCAAATGCAACAAACAAACATCGCACCGTGATGCGTTCATGGACCAGAGCGTGCTGTTTTTCCCTGTCAACTCTCAGCCCTCCTCCGTCTGACCTGTGAGTTATTTTTAGAAATATTAGCAGCTGATTATGCATTTTTTTCCCCCTTCTGGTAGCTAACAAGGTGTTGGGGCAGCAGATGAGGCTGACCCGGCGGACCTTCAAGTTGGCAGTGCGGAGTAGCACAGGATGTTCTGACACGCACAGACTGGATCTACCCAGAACTCCGTCTGAGGGCTGAGGCATCTGTTCCCTGCACACATGGGTGAATCCAAACGCACTCATTAAACAGCCGAAGACCTGACACCGCCACTGATACCGCAAAAACCCACTCTTTAACTTCGTCGTAGTAAATTCGATTGAAAAGAAATGTCCACGCCGTAAATTTACGAGTGGAAAGATAATTACTATCAGACATCTAATAGGAATATGTGATAGAATGTCGAACATTAAATCACAGCATGGCTGGACTAAATAGCATCGTTTCACTAAATCACAATCTAGTTAACAATCACATTAAAACTTTAATTAACATAAAACTTGATAATGGCGGGGAACAAGGCAGTGAAGGTTTTCCATATCACCTGTATTAGTGCTATCCAGTCATCAGCCTCTCTGCTAATTGCATGTAATAAATACAACTTTTCTCAGTCTGTTACAGAAAGAGGAGAATGTTACACCGACTTACCTCGCTCTCCGGTAAACTTTTCAAAGTCAAGGATGTTATCTTAAGCCAGACACTGACTGAAAGTCTGTCACGCATGAATACGGTATCTCTGCAGGAATTGAATGCATCATCTCTGCCGCTTTTTCCGGTTTCTCTCTCCCAACAATTTCTCCGCATCCAAGGAAGTTTATTTCATTCTGAAGAAAATCCCAGACTGTCATTATATGCAAAGCTAGGAGATGCAAGTATGGAAATCACAATAAGGTTTCTTTTTCTTTCCCTTCGTAGTTTTTAAAGAGTGGCTTAAAAAGGGGGGTGGGAGGTGGGTGGGGGGCTGTGAGACAGCCACACATAATTGCGCTTTTGGCCTCTTTCTTAATCTTCTATTTTTTAATTATTTGAATCTACATTTTATTAATAGTAATCTTTTTTAGCTTTCTTTTGTCTTTATTGTTGTATTTTCACTTTATTTCTAATTACTTATCTGTTTCTGCTGCTATTTTAATGGCGCGTGTGGAAAAGCAGTCCACTGCCTAAATTTCCTTAAGGAATATAATGAAAGTATTTATCTCTAAGT